>JAABKJ010007545.1:187282095-187406669 GCA_011634705.1 Andricus grossulariae | reverse complement strand
AATATTTGCAATGTACTTTTTTGTAAAAAGTTCAACTATTCCAGTTGAAGATTCATCATTTGTCATAATTCGTCTTTGAAATCTTTGAAATCTTTCTGAAATCTTTGCAAATTCGTTGAAATCTCTTGAAATACTTAAAATATTTGTGAAATCTTTTGGAATCTTTTTGAATTTTTGTAAAATATTTGTGAAAGCTTTCTTTAATCTTTGTTTGTAAAATCTTTTGTATTCGTTTGAAATCATTGAAATCTTTTGAACTCTTCTCAAGTTTGTTGAAACCTTTCGAAGTAGTTTAACATATTTGAAATATTTATAAATAAAGATATATTTTCAAAAAAAAAGAATCCTTAAATTTTCGGTAAAAAAATAACTTTTCAAACAATAAAAACAATTTTGAACCGAATTGATAAATTTTTAACAAAAATTATGAGTCTTCAACTGGTATAGTTGAATTTTAAACGAAAAAGATGAATTTTCAACTAAAATGAGGAATCTTTAACTGAAATAGTTAAAAAGATTTCAAAAGGTTATAAATTTATCTTTTTAGTTGACAATTCAACTATTTGGTTGAAAATTGACATTTTTTAGTTGAATGTTTGAAAATGTATCTTTTTGGTAAAAAAATCAACTATTCCAGTTGAAGATTCATAATTTTAATTGAAAATTCATCACTTTGATTAAAAATGTAACTATTTTGTTGAAAATTTGTTTTTATGTTTAGATTTCAAATATTTTTACACATTTTGAAGATTTGAAACGATTTCAAAAGGTTTCAAAACATTTTAGAAGATTTGAAAATATTTCACTAAGATTTCAAATAAAGCAATGATTTCAACGAATAAAAAAAATTTCACAAACAAAGAGTTAAGAAAAATTTCATAAAGATTGCAAGGATTTCAAAGATTTGAGAAATGCGTGTACACCAGATTTGAAAGATTTGAAAAAATTGCGAACATTTCCAAAGATTTTAAAACTTTCAAAATATTTCAAACTTGTAAAAAAGGTTATAAACCAGGTAAACCAGATTTCTAAGATTTTAAAACAAAAAACATTAATTTTCAACTGAAATTATGAATCTTTAACTGAAATAGTTGAATTTTTTACCAAAAAGATAACATTTTAAACGTAAAGATTAATTTTCAAGAAAAAAAACAAACAAAAAACGAATTTTCAACAAAAGACTTGAATTCCAAACAAATAGCTGAATAGTTGAAAATTAAAATTTTGTTGATTGGAAATTAATTTTTTTCACTAAAAGTTTAAGTATTCAATTTTTGATTGAAAATTGATCTTTGTTAATTGAAAATTCCAGTATCTGGTTGAAAATTGAACTATTTGTTTGATTTTCTATTTTTTTTTTAAATTTGTTATTATTATTTGTTGAAAATATATCTTTTTTAGTTGAAAATTCGTCTTTCTTGGTAGAAAATTAATCATCTTGGTTGAAAATTAATGTTTTTGTTTAAAAATTCAACCATTCCAGTAAAAAAATTTTCATTTTAGTTGAAAATTCCTCTTTTTCGTTTAAAATTCAACTATACCAGTTGAAGACTCATAATTTTAGTTAAAAATTCATGACTTTTGTTGAAAATTATTTTTTTTTTCCTTTGAAAATTTATTTTTTTACCGAAAATTTAAGGATTCTATGTTTTGTTGATTTTACAGAGGTGAAAGAAAGCTTTTACAAATATTTCAAAGATTTCATAAAAATTTCACAAAATTTCACAAGCATTTTAAGGATTTCAAATATTTTACAAAAATTCCAAAAGATTTCACAAAGATTGTAAGTACTTCAAGAGATTTCAACGAATTTACAAAGATTTCAAGGATTTCGAAGACGACTTATGTTCGCAAAAAGTTAAGAATTTTTTTTATTTATGGTTCTGTTTTCTTCAAAAATCGTTGGCCAAGAAAAAATGAAATGCCTCATTTTTTACATCAATAACAAATGGTTATTTCATTATTTGATATAAAAAAGGAGACCTGGAAAAATTTCGTTCCTAAGAATCATTGGACACCCTGAATCCATTACTTTTACATTAATTTAGAAAAGTGCAGTTTTTTAATGTTTTTTCCGATTTTTTACATTTTTACGGCATGAAATTTGAAACTGTTCGATTTCTTAGGTTTTAGTATTTGAATTGTTTAAATTAATTAAAAGGAAAGAAAATTTCTAATTTATTTAATTCTAAAAGTTTAAATACTATTATTTTCAAGTCCTAGAATTGAACTTGATCATGCTTTAATTTTTGATTTTAAATCGAAATGACCGGGATTTTTTAAATAAATTTTAGCGGTCATCCTGTCGTTTCAATCTTGGCTGTGCAAATCCCCCAATCACCTCGCTTTTTGATTTTTTTTTTGTATACCACACTAATTTTCGAATTATTAAAATTACGTCTGGTACAAATCTCACATTAGATCTAAATCTTTCATTTAAGGAAATTAAAATTGAAAATTCAGATTTTAAAGTCAGATTAAAGAGTTTTTCTTTCAACATTTTGTATTTGATCTTTCTGTATTCTACAGGGTGTGTACTCACCTGGAAAACCAGGAATTGTCAGGGAATTTTGATATACCTGGAAAAACCTGGAAATTTCAGGGAATTTTTTTCGAGAGCGTGCTTAATTTAAAAAAAATATTAATATGAAATTAAATAAAAATTTTTTTCATTGCTAAAAGTAGCTTTATATTACTGGATTTAACTATTTTATTGAAATTTCGTTTTTTTTATTGGAAATTAATTTTCTTCACTGAAAATTGAACTATTCTATTTTTGAATGAAAATTGATATTTTTTAGTTGAAAATTCAACTATTTGGTTGAATTTAATCTTTTTTGGTAGAAAATTCATGTGCTTTTTTTAAAATTCATCCTTTCTGGTAGAAAATTAACTTTCTTGGTTGAAAATTCATCTTTTTGTTTGAAAATTCAACAGTGTGGTTGAAATTTTTTTCTCTTAGTGACAAATCTCTCTTAGTTGAAAATTCGTTTTTTGGTTGAAAATAAATTTTGTTAAATGGAAATTTATGTAATCAATTTTTGGTTGAAAATGTATCTTTGTTATTAAAAAATTGATACATTTTGTTGAAAATTCGATTTTCTGATAGAAAATTAATCTTCTTGGTTTAAAATTTATTCTTTTTACTTAAAAATTCAACAGTTTTGTTGTAATTTTTATTCGCTCTTGAGTGAAAAAACATTCTTATTTGAAAATTCGTCTTTTTTTGTTGAATTTAACTGGTGTTTTCGTTGATAATTCATCTTTTTTGGTTTAAAATTGAACTAGTTGATTGAAAGTTAAACTGGTTGAGAAAATTTAACTCTTTTGTTCAAAATAATTTTTTTTTCTCTGGTTAAAAATGAAATTTTTAAACTGAAAATTGAACTATTCCTAACTAAATTTATTTAATTCAGTTGAATACACTAAATTTTAGTTGAAAATTCATCTTTTTGGTTTAAAATTTAAGTATTCCAATTGAATATTCTTCATTGTAGATGAAAATTTATCTTTTTGGTTTAAAATTTAACTATACCAGTTGAAGACTCATAATTTTAGCTGAAAATTAATCACTTTGGTTGGAAATTCTATTTATTTGGTTGATTTTTTTTACTGAAAATTTAACGATTCTATTTTTTGTTGAAAATATATCTTTTTTAATTGAAAATTCGTCTTGGTAGAAAATTAATCATCTTGGTTAAAAATTCATCTTTTTATTTGAAAATTGAACTATTTCAGTTGAAGATTCATTTTAGTGGACAATTGATCTTTTTGGTAGAAAATTAATCATCTTGATTGAAAATTCATCTTTTTTGTTTAAATATTCAACTATCCCAGTTGAAGATTCTTTATTTTAGTTGAAAATTTTATCTTTTTGGTAGAAAATTAATAATCTTGGTTGAAAATTAATCTTTTTGATTAAAAATTTAAGTATTCCATTTGAAGATTCTTCATTTTTGTTGAAAATTTATATTTTTGGTAGAAAACTAATAATCTTGGTTGAAAATTCATCTTTTGGATTTAAAAATTAACTATATCAGTTGAAGATTCTTCATTTTTGTTGAAAATTTATATTTTTCATAGAAAATTAATAATCTTGGTTGAAAATTAATCTTTTTGATTTAAAATTTAACTATTCCAGTTGAAGATTCTTCATTTTTGTTGAAAATTTATATTTTTGGTAGAAAACTAATAATCTTGGTTGAAAATTCATATTTTTTGTTTAAAATTTAACTATTCCAGTTGAAGATTCATAATTTCATTCGAAAATTTATCACTTTGGCTAAAACTTTAACTTATTTTGTTGAAAATTTGTTTTTATTCTTCGTTGAAAATATATCTGTTTTAGTTGAAAATTCGTCTTTCTTGATTAAAAATTAATCATCTTGGTTGAAAATTCATCTTTTTGGTTAAAAGTTTAACTATTCTAGTTGAAACTTTAACTATGGTTTTGCAAATTTGTTTTTATTTTGAATTGAAAATTAATTGTTTTAACTGAAAATTTAACTATTCCATTTATGGTTAACAATTTATCTTTTTTAGTTAAAAATGCAACTATTTGGTTAATTTTGGTTTGTTTAATTGAATGTTAATTTTGATGTTTGAAAATTTATCTTTTTGGTAAAAAATTTAACTATTAGGTTGAAAATTTGTTTTTATTTTTAGTTGAAAATCAATTTAATTGACTGAAAATCTGACTTCTTTGGTTGAAAATTCATCTTTTTTAGTTGGAAATTCGTATTTTTTGGTAGAATATTGTTGAAAATTCAATATTTTTACTTGAAATGTTAGAGATTTGAAATGTTTTAAATTCAATTTAATATCGTACCTACATTAATTTTACTTAAAATAATATATTTCCCTATTTTCGTGAAAAATCTTTTTATTTCCCCTGTTTTTACTATAAACTATGGAAAATTATACCTGTAAAAAACCTAGAATGGTCAGGGAATTTTTTTTCCAGGCTTTGAGCAGATACCCTATTCTAAAATATTTATTCTAAATTTTGGGTAATTGTGGTCTTTGCATGGCTAGGTGTGAATGAAATATATGAAAAAATAAAGAATAAGTAAAGAAAATTAATTTATAATAACTCGGTAACATAAAATTTCTTTTTACGGGCTAGAAAAATAGGGCTAGATGTACAATTTGTTTTTGCATTGAAGCTGAAAAAATTGTGGGCAGAAGCTTATTAAGATAATAGGTATTTCGAGCTCTGACTATTTAAAAATCCATTTCGACAAAAACTGTTTGCTTTTGTGCTAAATAGATTGCTTCTCATTGAAAAGGAAAAAGAAATTGAAAAAAGAAATCCGTAATTTGCGCCTTACAGCTTTTATACAGTCAAGCTCGCTCCCGTTGATGAAAAGATGCTTAGTTGTGAATTTTTTAATTTGAACGGTTCAGTTTATCTGAACCAGGTATTCTGTGGAAGTACATTCGAGCCAGTATGACTTTTGCTGGTGTCTTTCCTCCCGTTTGCGATCCAATTGATGGGCATCTTTTAGTCGACGGGTGTTATGTTAATAATGTCCCAGGTATGCTTGCAGCAATCGTTCAATATTATTAGAAACTAGACTTATCGCCCATTTTCCATTTCCTCATCAATTCCCACCTCTAATTTCCCCTTGTTTGCTTCTCGATATTAGAAACAAGCAACAAGTAGATTGTAATATTTAATAAATAGGTCTAATTTTAAAAGTTCAATCATACACCCTCGTTGTTCTTGTTCAAGCTGATGAGATGCTGAGACAAGGAGCTCATCATATTTTGGCAATCGATGTTGGATCCCAGGATGATACTGATTTGACGAATTATGGCGATTCTTTATCCGGATGGTGGCTCCTCTGGAAAAGATGGAATCCTTTCGCAGAACCGGTCAAAGTTCCTAATTTGCCGGATATCCAATCGAGACTGGCTTATGTGAGTTGCGTGAGGCAGTTGGAAGAAGTGAAAAATTCGGATTATTGCGAGTACATCAGACCTCCGATTGATAAGTACAAAACTCTGGCGTTTGCTAATTTCGATGAGATCAAGGACGTCGGATACCAACATGGTACGTTTCCCTCAAATGAATTTTTTTTTTTTTTATGAAACACTAGAACATTGTGCGCGCACTAATTATGCTTTCTTTAGAAAAAAACTCGTTTTATTTTCCAATATTTTGTTACGGATTTTACAGAACATTTTTGTTACAAAAAAAACAGTCATAGAAAGAAAAATGACAAAATGTGGAATTTATAAACAGGCCTCGGACTCACTACACTATTGACACTATTTGATAATTTTTTCAGCTATTACACTATTTTACTACTATTTGGAAAGAAATTACACTAAATACACTATTTCCCCACAAAAAAGATAAATTCTCAATGAAAAATGCAATAGTTTATATTTTAACCAAAAACCAAATTTTCATTTTAAATCAGAAACACTTTTATTTAACCATAAAATACGAATTTCAAACAAAATTGTTGAATCCTCAAAACAAGTCAGATAAACTTTAAACCAAACAGTTGGATTTTCAATAAAAAATGGTATTTTTAATTGAAAAAAAATGTTTCCACCAGAATAGATGAATTTTCATATAAAAAGACGCGTTTTCAACAAAGAAGATTAGTTTTCTACAAAAAAAGGTTAATTCTGAACAAAATCCATAAATTTTTAACCAAATAGTTAGATTTTCAATCAAGAAGATTAATTTACTACCAGTGAAGATGATTTTTCAAGAAAATACATACATTTTTAACCAAATAGCATTTTCAACCAAAAAGATTAATTTGCAATAAAGAATTAGAATTTTTTACGAAAAAGTTAAATTTTTTTTACTAAATAGTTGATTTTTCAACCTTATTTCTGTGTAGGATACATTCTGCGTAGAAAATATTTTGTGTAGGAAAAATATAACGGTATTAAATTATGTGTAGGAAATATTATGTGTAGAAAATATTTTGTGTAGGAAAAATGCAACATTATTAAATAATAATTAATTCTGTGTAGAAAAAAAATAACAGTATCAAAAAATATTAAATTCTGCGTATATAAATATTATATACTCTACAATTTAAAGTTTTTACATATTTTTCCAGATGAATACCTCATAGAAAAAAAAACGGAAAAATCTGGAATTTACAGGGTATTCAAATCAGTTCTTGCTCGAATCATACTGTAAATTTGACTTTCGCTAATCGTGAATAGCAACTGAAAAACATTTTTTGGTTCAAAATTCAACTACTTAGTTGAAATTGGAACTACTTTGTTAAAAATGCATTTTTTGTTGATGATTCATTACTTTAGTTGATAAATCTTTTTTTTTTCAAAATTTAACTATTTTATTAACATACTTTGTAAATAATTTTTTTAATTGAAAATTTATCTATTTCATGTTTAGTTGAACATCAATCTTCTTCAGTTGAAAGTTGAACTATTTGTTTGAAAATTTCTGAATTTTGTTGAAATTTTGTCTTTTGTTGAATTTTCAAACATATCGATGAATTTTCAATCCAAAAATATGAATTTTAAACCAAATAGTTGAATTTTCAACTAAAAAAGATTTTTTTAACCAAAAATGGCATAGCCAAAATTTTCAGTTCTAATTTAAAAAAAAAACGAATTTTCGACCTATTTAATTGAACCAAAAAAGACTAATTTTTAACCAGATAGTTCAATTTACAACAGAAAATATTAATTTTCCAAAAAAACTTAATTTTCAACCAAATAGTCTAATTTGAATTTTGAATTTTGAACCAAAAAGGATTGAAGAATTGATTTCTACAAAAAAGACGAATTTTCAACAAAATATATGAATTTTCAGTCAAATTGTTGATTTTTTTACTAGAAAAGATACATTTTTGATTTAAAATATTATGTTCAAACTTAAAATGGAATAGTTATATTTGCAGTTCAAAAAATTAATTTTTAAGAACAAAAAAAAACGAATATTGAACCCAACATTAACATTTTCTACCAAAGAGATGAATTTTCAAATAAAAATAATAAATCTTTAACAACAAGCAAAATTTTCAACAACAAAAATCAACCGAACAGATGATTTTTTAACCAAGAAGATTAATTTTCTAAAAATGAAATAGGTAAATTTTTAACGAAAGAGAGTTTAAACAATTTATTTTTCTTTAGCAATTTTCTCTTAAAATAGAGCTAGAAAGTCGCGGTTTTTTCAGAATTTTTCAACTTATTTCAATTTTTTCCGTTAGATCGAGGCAACAATCAATTAAATTTAACAGAAATTATTGTTTAAACCATTTATTATTATTTATAATAATATTCTCTGAGAATTTTGCTAGAAAGTAGCAGTTTTGTATAAAATTTTCCATTTTTGTCGACTTCTCAAATAGAGTGAGGTAATAATTAATTCAAATTAACAATTATAATTGCTCAAATGGTTTTTTCAATCGTTTTTAATAATGTTCTCTTAGAATAGTTCGAAAGTCACTTTTTCCTAATTTTTCCACTTTTTGCCCACTTTTTGCCCACTTTTCATTCAGATTGTGGTAATTTATTAATGAAATTCAAAACAAAAATAAATAGTTCAACAGTTTACTATTGTTTATAACTATCTTTCAGTATATTAATGCTATATAGTTGCGTTTTTTTCTCAAATTTTTAACTTGTTGTCCACGTTTTACTTAGTGAGATAATAAATAATGCAAGTTAACAACAAATAATTGTTGAAACTTGGACTTTTTAGTTAGGAACAAATAATAAATTTTAATTTAAACAAAAAGGCTCTAAGTAACAACATCAAGGAAAATTACATTCAATATCGTCCATATAGAAAATTTGAAGAATATTTCAAATACTTGTTTTATTTCGTAAAAATATATTCAAAAAAAGAAATAGATTCTTTAAGAATGGATTCTCTCTATTGCTTATGTATTATTTTTTCATAACTAAAAGCCCTAGCAATGTTAAAATTTTCAGAAAAAAACCTCAACTTTCTAGCATTATTCAAAGAGAATATTATTGAAAATAAATTGTTTAAACAATTATGTTTGTTTACCTCACTGAGTGAAAAGTTGACAAAAAGGGGAAAATCACTGAAAAAACGACAACTATCTAGCATTGTCGTAGGAGAAGATAGTTATGAACAATAATAATTTGTTTAAACAATTATTTACTTCAATATAATCAATTTTTACCTCCTCTAAGTGAAAAGTAGCCAAAAAGTTGAATATTTCAGAAAAACCTGCACCTTTCTAGCATTATTGAAATATAATATTATTTAAAATAATAATAAATTGTTTAAACAATATCTTTGTTACCGCGAATGAATTATTTCCTCGCTCTATTTGAAAAGTGGACAAAAGGTGGAAAATTTCAGAAAAAAGCCGCCACTATCTATCATTATTATAGAACATAGTTATAAACAATGATAATTTGTTTAAACAATTATGTTTCTTAACTTGTATTTATCATTACTCTAGTGAGTGAAAAGTTGACAAAGAGGGTAAAATTACAGAAAAAACCACAACTATCTAGCATTACCATAGGACAAGATAGTTATGAACAATAATAATTTGTTTAAACAATGATTCATTTTAATATAATTAACTTTCATCTCCTCTAAGTGAAAAGGAGCCAAAAAGTTGAATATTTCAGAAAAAACCGCAACTTTCTAACATTATTAAAATCTAATATTATTTAAAATAATAATCAATTCTTTAAACAATATGTTTGTAAACTTGAATTAATTATTACCTCACTCTATTTTAAAAGTGGACAAAAGGTTGAAAATTTCATAAAAAAGCCGCCACTATCTAGAATTACTATAAAAGATAGTTATAAAAAATGATAATTTGTTTAAACAATTATTTTTGTTAAATTCAATCAATTTTTAACTCGCTTTAAATGAAAAGTGGACAAAAAGTGACGATGTTAATATTATTTAATATTTCAACAAATCTTTCAAGAAGATTTAATAGAAAAAAAGATTTTTTTCCACTAAAAAATGTTTATTTCATATAATCTTGAGTTTCATTTCAACTATTTTGAGAACTATATTTATTGTTTGTAACAATGATGATTGTTAACAAGATAAAACACTTTGAAAGTTCAAACTATGATTAGTTATTTGAGTTTAGTTGTGTAATCATGTGTAATAATGCGTAGTAATGCGCAATAATGTGTAATAATGCGTAATAATGCGCAATAATGTGTAATAATGCGTAATAGAGATTACTCCGAAGAGTTTTTTGACGAGTGAATTCTCCTCGGAAAGTTTTGAATTAAAAATCCTTCAATATCTTTTTTTTTTTTAACGTCAATCTCTTCTGGTTCGAAATGAATAATTATTGTTTCAAAAAATGAGAAACTCTAATGTTTAGAAAATTGTTAATTATTAGATTTTTAAATTGCTCATAATGAAAGATTTTGGTCATGTTTCAGGACCTTCTTGTAACCCTATCAACACTTCTGCGTGGAAGTGTCTATGAAAAATTAAGGTGGACATTTAAATTATACGATGTCAATGGAGATGGGTGTATAACAAGAAGTGAGCTTGGAGAGCTAGTTACAGCGGTTCATGAACTAATGGGGCGAAGACACCAACACGCTGCGGAAGATGAAAGAAAACTTCGGGATCAATTGGATAGAGCTTTCCGGAAGTTGGACCTCAATGAAGATGGTGTTATAACCATCGAGGAATTCATTGAAAGCTGTCTCAAAGTACATACACTTTTATTTAAAAATTATCCAAAGTTTATTTTAAAAAAAGGGGTTTGTACCCTATTAAGACATTAATTAAGTCGTTCAAACCTCCCCCTTCCCTACATTCCCTTCCAACACTTCCATTTTCCCCTCCCCTATTTTCCCCACACTGTCCCTCCTACATTTTCCTCAGTTACCCTACCCCCTCATTTCGCCTCACTTCCCCTAGTACCTATCCCCCATTTCCCCTATTTCCCCTATTTCCCCTCCTTTACCCAACTTTTTTTTCATTCACTTCCCCCTTTCCTAACGCTCACAGCTAACACTCCCCTTCCCCCAGTTTCCTTCCCCAGCCCTCAATTCCCCTTCTCTACTTACTACTCTACGCACTACTCTACTAGTCCTCCACTCACTTCCCTTTGCCAACCCTCTTTTCCCCATTCTTCATTCCCGCTCACTTTCCCCTCCCCTAACTTCCCTGTACTTCTTTTAATTTCGCTATACTTCCCCTAGTTACCCTCCCCAATTTCTCCTATTTCCTTCCCCTTATTTTCTCTCATTCCCTTATTTCCCCTCATTACCCTCGCTTTCCCTACCTCTCAGCCAATAATTACCCTCACTTATCTCCTCCTACATCACTTCCTCTCTTTTCGCCTCACTTCTCCTACTTACTCTCCCCTCATTTCTTCATCACTTCCTCTTTTTCTCTTTAATTCCTCTACTTACCCTCTCCTCATTTCTCATTACTTTCCCTAGATCCTCTCACACCCCTACCCTTATTTCCCTCTCACTTTTCATCATTTTGCCTTACTTCACCTAGTTCCCCTCCCCTGATTTCCCATCACTTTCTCCTTTTCGCACTTTCACAGCTAGGTCTCCCCTTCCCACACTTTCCTTCCCCGGCCATCATTTCCCCTTCTATACATACTAGTCTACTACTCCTTCCCTCACTTCCCTTTGCGAACCCTCTTTTCCCCATTCTTCATTCCCGCTCACTTCCCCTACTTTCCCTCCCCTCACCTCACGTCACTTTTTTCTAATTCCCTTCCCACAACTTCCCTGCACTTCCTCTCTCCTAATTTCACTGCAGTTACTCTACCCCTGAATTTCGCCACACTTCCCCTAGTTACCCTCCCCCATTTCTCCTACTTTCTTCCCCTTATTTTCTCCAATTTCCCCTAACTGCCCTCACTTTCCCTATTTCTCAGCCAATATTTTCCCCTTACTTCTCCTCACTTATCACCTCCTACATCACTTCCTTTATTTTCCCCTCACTTCCCCTACTTACTCTCCTTTTATTTCTCCATCACTACCCCTCTTTTTCTTCAAATCCTCTACTTATCCTCCCATCATTTTCCACTAACACTCCCCTTCCCCCACTTTCCTTCCCCAGCCTTCACTTCCCCTTCTCCACTTAGTACTCTACTAGTCCTTCCCTCACTTCCCTTCGCCAACCCGCTTTTCCCCATTCTTCATTCACGCTCACTTCCCCTACTTCCCCTCCCCTCACCTCACTTAATGTCACTTTTTTCTAATTCCCCTCCTCTAACTTCCCTGCACTTTCCATCCCCTGATTTCCCCGCTGTTACTCTACCCCCTGATTTCGCGACACTTCCTCTAGTTACCCTCCCTTATTTCTCACACTTCCTTCCCCTTATTTTTTCTAATTCCCTTATTTACCCTCACTACCCTCACTTTGCTTATTTCTCAGACAATAATTTCCCCTTAATTCCCCCCACTTATCTCCTCCTTCATCACTTCCTCTATTTTCCCCTCACTTCCCCTACTTACTCTCTTCTCATTTTTCCATCACGTTCCCTTTTTCTCTTTAATTCCTCTACTTACCCTTCTCTTATTTCCCATTACTTACCCTAGTTTCCCTCACACCCCTCACCCTTATTTCCCTATCACGTTTCATCATTTTCCCTTACTTCACCTAGTTCCCCTCGCCTGATTTTCCATCACTTTCCCCTTCTTCGCACTTTTACAACTAACACTCCTCTTCCCCCACTTTTCTTCCTCAGCCATCACTTCCCCTTTTCCACTTACTACTCTACTATTCCTCCTATCACTTCCCTTTGCCAACCCTCCGTTTCCCATTTTTCATTCCCGCGCACTTCCCCTATTCCCCTCCCCTCTTCTCATGTCACTTTTTTCTAACTCCCTCCGCTAACTTCCCTGCACTTCCTCTCTATTAATTTCCCCTCAGTTACTCTACCCCCTAATTCCGCCACACTTCCCCTAGTTAATCTCACCCATTTCTCATCTTTCATTCCCCCTATTTTCTCTAATTCTCTTATTTCCCCTCATTAGCCTCACTTTCCCCACTTCTCAGCCAATAATTTCCCCTCACTTATCTCCTCCTACATCACTTCCTCTATTTTCGCCTCACTTCGACTACGTACTCTCCTCTTATTTTTCGATCACTTCCCCTTTTTCTCTTCAATTCCTCTACTTACCCTCCCCTCACTTCCAATTACCTCCCCTAGTTCCCCTGACACCCCCACACTTATTTCCGTATCACGTTTAATAACTTTCCCTTACTTCACCTAGTTCCCCTCCCCCGATTTCCCATCACTTTCCCCTTTTCGCACTTTCACAGTTAACACTCTCTTTCCTATTACTTCCCCCAGTTCCCTTCACACCCCCACCCATATTTCCCTATCACTTTTCCTCATTTTCCCTTACTTCACCTAGTTCCCGTCCCCTGATTTCCCAATACTTTCCCCTCTACGCACTACTCTACTAGTCCTTCCCTCACTTTCCTTTGCCAACCCTCTTTTCCCTTATTCCTTATTCCCGCTCACTTTCCCCTCCCCTCACTTTCCTGCACTTCCTCTCTCCTAATTTCCCCACAGTTACTCTACCTCCTAATTTCGCCATACTTCCCCTAGTTACTCTCCCCCATTTCTCCTATTTCCTTCCCCTTATTTTCTCTAACTTCCATATTTTCGCTCATTACCCTCACTTTCCCTACTTCTCAGTCTATCATTTCCCCTCACTTCCCCTCACTTATCTCCTCCTACAATACTTCCTCTTTTTCCCTCACTTCCCCTACTTACTCTCCTCTCATTTCTCTATCACTTTCCCTTTTTCTCGTTAATTCCTCTACTTACCCTCCCCTGATTTTCCATTACTCCCCTTAGTTCCCCTCACACTCCCATCCTTATTTCCCTATCACTTTTCCTCATTTCCCTTTACTTCACCTAGTTCCCCTCACTTGATTTCCCATCACTTCCCCCTTTCCGCATTTTCACAGCTAACACTCCCCTTCCCCCACTCCCCTTTACCAGCCCTCACTTTCCATCCTCTACTCACCCGTACTATCTTACTAGCCCTTCCCTCACTTTCCTTCCCTGACTCTCAATTCCCCTCACTTATACACCTATAATTTGCCCTCACTTCCCCTCCTATTATTTCCCATCACTCTCCTACTTCCCTTCCCACTACTTCTCATCACTTTTTCTAATTCCCCTCACTTAATTTCCCGACACTTCCCCTCTCCTATATTCCCCTCAGTTACCCTACCCCCTCATTTCGCCTCACATCCCCTAGTTTCTCTTCCCAATTTCCCCTATTGCTCCTCCCCTTCCTTTAATTCCCCAATTTTCCCTCATTACCCTTACTTTCCCTATTTAAAATGATTACATTTTTAGTTTTAGAGAACTAATTTTTAACAAAATATTAAAAGACTCAACCAAAACAGAATAATTTTAATCAAACTGTTGCATTTGTGACCAAAAAAGGTGACATTTTGATCAAAATAGATGAATTTTTCACTAAGAAAGATTAATTTTCTACCAAAACTGGAACGGTTAAATTTTCAGTTAAAAAAGTTAATTTGCTACAAAAAAAATGAATTTTCAACAAAGTAGTTACTTTCTCAACCAAAACGATGAATCTTCAACCAAAAACATTAATTTTTAACAAAGTACTTCTACTTTCAACCAAGTAATTAAATTCTCAACCAAAAATGATAAATTCTCAAGGATGAATGTGATGGTTGATATTTCATCAAATATGTTAAATTTTGAATCAAAGATGTGAATTTTCAACTAGAATTATTATTCCTTGAACCAAAAAAAAAATTAGCAAAGTAGTTCAACTTTAAATCAAGTAGTTTATTTTTCAACTAACAACGATACATTTTTAAGACGAAATGGAATAGTTAAATTTGCAACCGAAAAATATAATTTTTAACAAAAAATTAATTAGTTGATATTTCTACCAGCAAACTTTTTAATTTTAAATCAAAAGAAGTTAAAATCTACCAAAAAAGACGAATTTTGAACCAAATTTGTCAAATTTTAATTGTTTCAACTTGAAAATTTTCTAAATTCAAGAATTGAAAATTTTTAAGTATTCCATTTTGAACAATTTCAATTAGGAGTGATAAAATTAAAATTCCTTTGAACTCTAAATGATCCAATTCTCAAACTTCTAATCTGAAAACATTCAATTTTTAACGTTGTGAAATTGTTCCATTTTCAACGTTTTCAAATTGTCCCATTTTAAACGTTTCGAAATTGTCCCACTTTCAAAATTTCAATCTGGAATAGTTCAATTTCGATATTTTTCAATTACAGATGAAATTTTTTAATTTTGAATGCTTTGAATTAGAAATTAGAAATTATATAATTTTAACTCCTTTCTGAAGAAATTGTCCAATTTTTTAAATTTTAGACTGAAATTTTTCGATTTTTAGACCATCTGATTTAAAATTTTTCAATTTTAAATTATTCAATTTTAAATGTGTTCATTTTAAAAATGATACAATGGGTAGGTTAGTAAGGGACGTGAGGAGAAATGAGGGTATTGCAAATAGGAGAAGTGGTGGGAAATGAGGGGGTTAGATGAAGTGAGAAGAAATGTGGCGTTAAGTGAGGAGAGGAGAAGTAGATGATGAAGAGGGTTAGAGGAAGTGAGGAGAAATGTGGTGCTAAGTGAGGAGAGATGCAGATGATGAAGAAGGTTAGAGGAAGTGAGGAGAAATAAAGGGTGGGTTAGTAAGGGGCGTGAGGAGAAATGAGGATATTGGAAGTAGGAGATGTGGTCGAAAATAAGGGAAATGAGGGGGTTAGAGGAAGTGAGGAGAAATGTGATGTTAAGTGAGGAGAGAAAAAGTAGATGATGAAGAAGGTTAGAGGAAGTGAGGAGAAATAAAGGTAGGGATAGTAAGGGGCGTGAGGAGAAATGAGGGTATTGGAAGTAGGAGATGTGGTCGAAAATCAGGGAAATGAGGGGGTTAGAGGAAGTGACGAGAAACGTGGTGTTAAGTGAGGAGAAGTAGATGATGAAGAATGTTAGAGGAAGTGAGGAAAGATGTGGTGTTAAGTGAGCAGAGGAGAAGTGGATGATAAAGAAGGTTAGAGGAAGTGAGGAGAAATGTGGTGTTAAGTGAGGAGAGGAGAAGCAGATGATGAAGAAGGTTAGAGGCAGTGAGGAGAAATGTGGTGTTAAGTGAGGAGAGGAGAAGTAGGTGATGAAGAAGTTTGGGAAGGGAGAGGGAATAGATGATAATGAAGTTGGGAAGTGAGAGGAAGCGTAGGTTAAAGTATGGAGAGGGGAATTAGAGGAGGAGAGGGGATGTTCGGGAATGTAGAAGGAGTAGGGGAGGGAAAGTATGGGAGGGAAGGTTTGAAGGACTTATGTACATCTTAATAGGCTACGAAACCCTTTTTTGTAGGCACAAGGCGCCTACTTTGACTATTTTTTGTAATTTGAATCTTGTTTGTTTGTTAAAGGACGAGGTGGTCACCCGGTCGCTGGCCATGTTCGACAGTGAGCTCTGATCTCCGGCTAAAGTAGCATCCTCCACCCAGGAGGTAGTACCTTCGACAATTACTGCAACCAGCGGACACGACTCATCGACATGGTCTAACTCATCCTCGACCTCGCCGTCGCCGCCCTGTTACACCTTGCTGCCATGTCTGACGACAGCGGCCTCATCACCAGGTTTTCCCACGAACCAAGACCAACAAATTTACTTCTTCCTCACAGCTCAACTCTGGAATTACCCAGAAAATGATGATCTCTTTTCTTGAGTTCCGAACCTTCAGTATCCTTAACGTCAGTCGCAGGACTATAAAGACCCATCCCTGAATCAGGTTATCCTTATCCGCATTTTTTTACGGATATGGAAATATTACTTTTAAGTAGCGAAAACTTCGCCATCTACAACAAAAGTTAGAGGAGATCTGAATTTTCAAAAATAACCAGAGGGCATAAGAAATTCGAGGTATTACAGGGTGGTCTCCAGCTACCTGCGTACGGTCCCCCAGCTACCTGAATACGGTCCCCCCACTACGCGGCTTCCCTCGCTCAGCCGAACTGCTGCCGCCGAGCCTGGTCAGCGGGAGTCCGTTGTACCTAATAAGGACTAAAATGCAGAGTATAACATTTTTTTAATTCAGCACTTGGTAATTTACAAATATAATATTCGAAATCTGCGAATTATAACGATTACAATGATATGTTATTTGATATCGAAACATTACTTTTATGTAGCGAAAACTTCGACATCTACAACAAAAGTTAGGAGGGATCTGAATTTTCAAAAATAACCGGGGGTTTTTCCGGTTTTGATACATTTTTCACGGTCGTTAAAATTAAACGATTCGAGCTTTTAAAGCTGAACATTTTTTTATTTGAAGTAATCAAATCTGTACTGTAAATTAAAAGGCTCAAAGTGGATTTATATGAAGCTTAAGCTTCTTAAATTGAAGCTTAAAAAATTGTTAATTCAAACACTCAATAATTTATACGTGTAAAATGGAAGATTTTAACACTTTTCAGTTGAACACTTTCAAATTAAATGCCGTTAATCTGCAAAATTTCAAGCTTTTATCAATTGAACAGTTTAAAAGTTTTTGGGTAAACAGTATAAATCCACGCTGTTATTTTCAATGCTCTAAATTGAAGAATTAATCAATAAATTGGCAAATTGTCCACAATTATATCATTTTAAACAATTTTAAGTTAGAAACATTAAAAATTGAAGAATTTTGATTTGTTTAAACAAAACATTTTTTATATTAGAAGTTAGATTATTTTTATTTTAACTCGTTTTAAATTAATAATTATTCAATTATTACCTTTAAAATTTTTTCAAAACTTTTAAGTATTTTTTTTAATGATTCTAATTTTTCCTAACATCCTGAAAATTAAAAAAAACGGCCTTAAAATCTTCTAGATTCTTGGTTCAAAAATTTTTTAAATGTTTTAAAATTTGTTTAAATGTTTTAATAATTTTTTTCTATATAAAATCGTTTTAATTTTTCCTATGATTCTGGAGAAATTTTTTTGACTGTTTTGAAACTTCGAAAAATTCTTAAAAAGCATCGTTTTTCCAAATTTTCAAAAATCTACATTTTTTAGAAATTGTTTGAAATCTTAAAATTTAAAATTTTGTTTGAATCCTTTGAAAACTTCGGAACCTTCTGAACGTCTTTTTAAATTATTTGAATTTTTCATAAAATTTTTTGAATGATTTCCCTTCTCTAAAAACCTTTCAAAATCCTTAAAAAGCTTAGTTTTCAAAATTTTTAACGAGCTACAAAAAAATTGAAATCTGTACCAGAAAATGTTTTCATTATCTTCAAGCTTTTCAAAATCTTCAAAAAGCTTCAAAATTTTATTTCAAAATTGTCAAAAATTTGCATTAAAAAGTTTCAAATCTTTTAAATATATCTTAAAATGATTCCAATTTTTTCTATATGTTTTTTTAAATCATGCAAATTCAAAAAAATGTCCTAAAATCTTCCAGATTCCTTTTTGTCAATTTTGAAAATGTATTTCAATATTCTCTTGAAATTGATTTTTCAAAATAAAAGATCATTTCGAATTTTCATAGAAATCTGAAGACATTTTTTCATTCTCGTAAAACCATTCCAAATTCTTAAGAAACTTATTTTTATTCTAAAATCTTCAAAAATCTACATTTAAAAAAAAAAGTGAAACCTAAACAAGTTTTAAATTATTTTTCAGTCATAAATTAAATTTTTTGTCGTTTTGAAATCTTTTTCAATTTTTTCTTCAAATTCATTTTTCCAAATAAAAAATAACTTGAAATTTTCCAATAAAACATAAGATTCTTTGAAAATCTTCAAAATTTTATTTTAAAATCTTCAAAAATCTACATTTTGTCTGACATTTTTTTTTCAAACTTTTAAATATCTTTTAAAATGATTCAAATTTTTCCTATAATATTTTTTTTAATTAAGCAAATGAAAAAAATTGCCTTAAATTCTTCCAGATTCTTTTTTACAATTTTGGAAATTTTTTTAGATATTTTCTTAAAATTAATTATTCATAATAAAAAATTATTTTTAATTTTCCTACGAATTTTGAGTCATTTTTTTCTTAAATCTGAATCTTTTGTTCGAAATATTCCATAATCCATATTTTTTAAAATTATTTTTGAATCTTTTCAACACTTCTAATCTTTTATACTTGCTCGATTTTTTAAAATTAATAATTGTCTAATTGTTATTTAAAAACTAAAAATCGATACTTTCACTTAAAAGTTAAACCTTGTTCAAATGCAACAATTAAAATTATAATAATTCAGTTTCGAATTGTTTATTTTTGAACATTTGATATATAATTGCTGATTTAAAGTGAACAGCCAAATATTGCTAAATATTTTATTTTTTTATTTTTTTTTAAATTTAAATATTTCGAATTGTTCGGGTTTGTTGAAACAGGTCAATTTTTAACGTTAAAATCTAAAAATTGTTGAATTTTTAACAAATTCAGAATCATCTTGTAAAATAAAGTATTCTTCAATTCTTAATACTCGAATTACAGTTCAATTGGAAAAATCATGAAATTGTTCATAATTACAATTGATCAACTAAAAATATTTTCTATCAATAAAAATCCACTTCGAACTCTTTTAATTTTTAATTGTTCCAGTCTTCAAAACTGCATTTTAGAATTTTTTAAATCGAAAATGTACGTTTAAAAATGAAGATATAAAATGGAAAATTTTTTTAAAGTCAAAGATTTTATAATTGAAAAATTTATAAATTCAACTCGAAATTCAAAAAAATTTGTAAAATTCCCCATCAAAAAATAAATGCACACCAATCTTTGATCTTGAGATTTTCAAGAATCCAAATTTGTACAAATTTTCATATAACACGTTGAATTTCAGAGACAGTACACGTTTTTGAAAATTCTATTTCTACTCGTTTCTGGAAAACTGTATCTTTTTCAAGTGAACTTTTTGCAAAAATCAGTGAAACTATTTTCCACTCGCTTGCCTTATCGACAATCTTCAACCTATCGGGACTCGATTACGAACTTTTTTACCACTATTGGTTTGAGATCAAACTTCTGCGCTCCTTTTGTCTTCAAAATCAAAGGATCGCTTAAAAGATTCACAAACTGTTCATCCAAAAAAAAAGGACAGACGAAAATTCCGCCCCAGCTACCTGTATACGGTCCCGTCAGCTACCTGCGTACGGTCCCGCCAGCTACCTGTATACGGTCCCCCCACTGCGCGGCTTTCCCCGCTCAGCCGAACTACTGCCGCCGAGCCTGTTCAGCGGGAGTCCGTTGTTCCTAATAAGGACTAAAATGCAGAATATAAAATTTTTTCAATTGATCACTTGGTAATTTACAAATATAATATTCGAAATCGGCATTTTAGTCCTCAATTGGTACAAAGGACTCCTGCTGACCAGGCTCGGCTTCAGCAGCTCAGCTGAGTGAGGGGAAGCCGCGTAGTGGGGGAATCTTACGCAGGTAGCTGGGGCGAAATTGACCATTGCCGTCAAAAAAGCCTTGTAAACTTAACTTTTTTTTAGACCTTCTAAAACCTTAACTCGAAAATTTCTTTCTGTTGGCGAGCAAATAATTCCCTAATTTCTGGCAAATTAAAAATATATATATATTTAAAGGTCACTATGGAGATTTTTATACTGAAAATGATTTTTTTTAATGTCTAATTTTGGGGGAAAAAAATTAAGAATTACTTGTCCTACAATCAAAAAGTGATTTTGTCATTAAATAAAAAAAAAAGATAAATTCTTGTAAATGGAAAGTCTGCTACCTTAGTTATTATATTTAACTGAATGAATTTTTTTATGATTCCTGAGAAAATATCAAATGATTATTTATTTTGAAAAATGATTTTTAAGATAAAATTTAAAAAAGATTTGAAAACATTTGAAACGATTTTCTGAATTTGGAAAAAGAATGTAGAAGATTTTAAAGCAAAATTTTCAAAAATTACAAAATTTCGTAAAAAATTCGAGAAAATTTAAGATATATTTAGAAGTTTTTAAAATTTGGAAAAATAATGTTAAGCTTAACAAGATTTCAAACAATTTAAACATCAATTTTTAAACATTTCGAACAAAGCAATAGATTTCCAAAGTGTCAAACAAGATTCTGGAAGATTTTTAGGCAAATTTTTCAATTTTGAAATGTGTGAAAATAAAAAAAATATTTTGTCAAGATTCCTGGGAAAACTTTTAATGATTTTTTATTTTAAAAAATTAATTTCAAGAGAGTATTTAAAAATATTTCAAAAATTTTCAAAAGATTTCCAAACTTGTCAGAACAGAATCTGGAAGACTTGAAGGCAATTTTTTTCATTTTTCTTGATTTGAAAACAATTTTCGGAAAAATTTGAATGATTTTTAAAATAATTTAAAATTTGAACAGATTTCAAAAAATAAATCAATATGTAGAATTTCAAAGATTTCGAAATAAAATTTTTTTCACAGTTTACAATATTTACATATGTCAATGCTAAAAATTTAATGTTCACTTTGTAGAATTATTATTGGCACTCTGTGAAAAGTGTATTCGTATTTTAACATCAAAATAATGTTTTCTTCTCTTTTCATTAGTACTTATTAATTTATTGGATATTCAATATGCTACATAATATTTTTCCGAGCTAAATATATGCAAGAAACGAATTTTAACAATTAAAATAAATTAAATTTGTATTTTCCCATGTATTTGAAAAATTGTCTTCTACCGGTTTTTATAGGAGAGCCATCCCCCTAATGTATAACATAATTTTATTTGGTCATAAAGGCCCGCTGAATACATCAATCGATTTGTCTCATCATAACGAATAAATATTGCAAAAAATTGAATTAAACAATTCAAACAATATTGTTATATGCCTAAAATCATAAGAAATGGTGTCTTACAAACGTTAAAAAAAATTTTTAATCTGCACATATAACTTTGGTTGCTCATAGAATGGGCTCATAGAATGCCGCTATAGTTATTCCTAATATGAAAAAAATTACTCATAAACGAAAAATGAAAAAGATGAAACTTGAAAAGAATTTATTGATCGGCAGCATCAGATGTAAATAAAAAAAGATACATCAAGACGAGAATGCGCAAGCGGAGAAGTCAATAAACCCGAATAAGGAAGAGTCCGATTGTTGACCTACGCCAACCCTTTCTGCAGTATTGATACTCTTTCAGTGTTTCCACTGAAGATTTTCATCCTCCGTAAACATCGGGTGGCTTCAAAAAACCCCATTAAAAAAACCATAAAAATCATTAAAAAATGACGACCACCAGCGTCGCAGAGAAGTAGACAGATACAATTTTATGACTCACGGTAGCATTCTCCCTACTGTATTAGTGCTCTTATGGCCTGCAACAAAACGTCTCTTCCCCTTTTGCCTTTCCCTCGAGCGATATCACACCTGTAAATTGCTCTTCCCTGAAAGCGCTACCTGCAGTTCCTTAAAAGTTAAAAATACCCAGAAACCAAAATTTAATTGTTGTCTGGATAAACATTATCGCAGTGTGTCTACACTGAAAGAATGGATTATACCGCATATGATCCGAGGTTAAAAAGTCATCCTTTTTGTTTGAAGATGCAGCGATTTTGTCCAGGGTTGAGTAGTAATTTGTAACATTTTTCAAAAATTTTAAATTCATTTAATTAAACCTTCCTCAATTTAAAAATGTCTAATACAATGTTCTAAGCAATTGCCGGCATATGTTTGTATGTACGGATATGTGTGTGGATGTCACACTTTTTCGTGAACACGATAACTTGAAAACGGTTGCAAATTTTCTTAGCATTCAATAATATTTTTAAAATCGGGTTTGTTATAGCAAAACTTTTTTCATGAACATAATTTGAAGTTGATTCAAGAATATGAATGATTCCTTGGTTCGAGACGAATCGATTGGCCCATAATATTAATACATTTTATTAAAGAGTGCGGAAATTATCGTCATTTATATTATATTTGAAATCGATTTTTCTAGTCATATAGTTGATGCGAGAATAGAAAATTTGTGTCGATTCAAGACGAATCGATTGACCTATAATATTGATACATTTTATTGAAGAGTAAGAAAGCTATGATAATGCATAATATTTGAAAATACGGTTTTTTATAGTAAAACTTTTTTCACTAACATAATTCAAAATTGATGCAAAAACGGAAAAGATTGCTTGATTCAAGGCAAAACGATTGATCTATAATATTGATACACTTTATTGACGATTAAGGAAGTTATAATCATTTATAATATTTGAAACATCTATTTAAAACAGAAATTTTTTTTTCATCGACATAATTCAAAGTTTACGTATGAATAGAACCGGCTTTTTGGTCTTACATTTTCAAATAAAATAATTGTGACGATTGTTGTAGAGAAATCATAAAGCTGGGAAAGGGATGGTGTGCGACAGAACTTTTCCCTTCACTTTTCCAGCTGGAAAAATTATCATTTCGAACATAAAATTTGATTTGTCTGATTTGCCTTTGTATTTGAATAATTTGTTTAAAAATTTACTTATAACGTAACTTAGTTACGATTTTTGTAGTAACTTGGAACTTCAATTTCACTTACTTTGAAGTTACTTTTTCTTTTTTGTAAGTTATCTCCTATTAAGAAAGGTTTATTTCTCAGTTATGGGTAGAAAATTAATTAAGGATTAATTTATTTTCTTAAAAATTTGTTTTTTCTGGTTTAAATGATATCAACTATTATATTTTTCGTTGAGAGTTCATCTATTTTGGTTGAAAAGTCATGCATTTTGTTAAAAATTCAACTATTTTATTTGGTTGAAAAGTAACTTTTTTATGAACAGTCATATTTTCGGTTTGAAAATGCAACTGGTTTGTCGAAAAATGGTCATTTTTGTTGTAGTTGTTGTGTAAAATGTTCATCTTGCCTGCGAAATACATCTCTTTTGGTAAACAAAATTCTGAAGAGTGCTTAGATATTTTTTGGAAAATTTGTCTTTTCTGGTGGAAAATGTAACTACTTGTTTGAAAGTTTACCTACTTTCTTAAAAATTCAGTTGTTCGGTTAAATATTCATAATTTTAGTTGAAAATTCATCTCTCTTTGAAAATTCAACGATTTTATTTCTAATTCGTTTTTTTTTTTTTTTTTTTTGTGGAAAATTCGAATATTCCGTTAGAAAATTCAACTATCTGGTTAAGGATTAACTTTCTTTGTTGAAAATTCAACTCTTTTGTTGAAAATTCGTCTTTTTGATTTAAAAATGGTACAAAATTCAACTATTTTGTTAAAAATTTAAGTAATTTGGTTCAAAGCCCAGATTTTGTCAAAAATTAACTTTTTTGTCGGAAATTTAACTCTTTTGTAGAAAATTCGTCTTTGGTTTGAAACTGCTAGAAAATTTAACTATTTGTTTGAAAATGTACTTTTTTTGTGGAAATTCAACTGTTTGGTTGGAAATTAGTCGTCTTGGTTTGAAAATAGTGGAAAGTTCAACTATCTGCTTGACAATTTACTTTTTTTGATGAAAATAACCTTCTTTGATGAAAATTAATATTTTTTAAATGAAAATTTAACCATTTGTTTGAAAATTTAAGTATTTTGGTAAAAAGTCCAAATTTTGTCAAAAATTACCTTTTTTTCTTGAAAACTTAACTCTTTTGTAGAAAATTCTTTTTGGTTTAAAAATGATAGAAAATTCAACTATTTGGCTAAAAATCACGATTTTTATTGAAAATTAATATTTTCGGTTTGAAAATTTAACCATTTGGTTGAATATTCATGTATTTTGTTAAGAATTTAACTATTTTGGTAAAAAGTTCGCGGTTTTTAAAAAAAATTCCCACTTTTTGTACAATTTTCAATTAGAGTAAGGCAATACTCAATCATTTTCAACTAATATAATTGTTTAAATAATTTATCATTATTTCAATCAATATTCTCTCAGAATAATGCTAGAAAACTGCAGTTTTTCCCAAAATTTTCCACTTTTCGTGTAATTTTTAACTAGAGTAAGGTAAATAATTGATTAAAGTCAACAAAATTATTCGTTAAAACAATTTATTATTTAAAATAATACTATCTTTGAATAGAGTTAGAAAGTTGCGGTTATGTCTGAAATAATAAAGTAATAATTGATGCTAGTTGACAAACATAATTATTCAAACAATTTATTATTGTTCATAATTATCTTTCCTCAGATAATCTCTCGAAAGTTTCGGTTTTTAAATAAATTTGTAAACTTTTTGTCAACTTTTCATTAGTGAGTTAATAATTAATGCCAGTTAGGAACAAATAATAAAAATTAATATTAATTTAAACAAAAATGCTATTAGTAACTAGTTCAAGGAAAAATTATATTTTATATGATTTTTTAAAATATTATTCTCTCTAATGTTTATTTATTATATGTTTATAAGTAAGAAGGCCAATCAAAGTTAAACATTTCAAAAACAAATATTAATGAATATTTATAATAGTTATAAGTAATAATAATTTGTTTAAACAATGATTTTTTTGGGATTTAATTAATTATTAAGTATACCTAGTAATAATATAGAATAATATAGCTATGAACAATAATAATTTGTTTAAAAGATTATTTATGCCTAATTTAATTAAATATTAACTAACTTCAAGTAAAAAATGTACAAAAAGTTAAAAATTTCAGAAGAAACCTCAATATCTAGCATTATTCAAAGAGAATATCATTCAAAAATAATAATAATTCGTATAAACAATTATGTTTCTGAACAATAATTAACTATTACCTCACTCTAATTGAAAATTGGACAAAAAGTAGAACTTTTTGTAACAAAACCACGACTTTCTAACTCTTTTCTAATAGAAAATTTCTAAAAACAGTAATAAATTGTTTAAACAATTTATGTCAGTAGCTAATTATTAGTGCGAAGTAGTTTTTTATGTGCTGAAAACCATTTTTGGTTAAAAATTCTAGTAAGTGGTTGAAAATGTAATTATTTTGTGGAATATAAGTTTAAATTTTTGATTGAAAATCATGTATTTTGTTGAACATTCGTCTTTCTTTGTAGAAATTTTATCTTCTTGGTTGAAAATTCAACAATTTAGCCAATTAAACTATTTGGTTAAAAATTAAACTTTTCAGTTAGAAAATCATATTTTTGGGTTGAAAATTCACCTATTCGCCTTTAAATGAACTTTTATGTTAAAAATTCTACTGCTTTGTAGAAAATTCATATTTTTTGCTTGAAATTCAACAATTTGGTAGAAAATTAAACTTTTTGGATAAAAGATCATATTTTTGGGTTGAAAATTCCACTTTCTGTGGATAATTCATTTTTTTGGCTTCAAAATTAAATAATTTTGTTAAAAATTCATGTATTTTGTTCAAAAATCGTCTTTTTTGGTAGAACATTAATCTTCTTGGCCGAAAATTCATATTTCTATTTAAAAATTTAAAAAATTTGTTGAAAGTACATTTCTTTTTTGCTAACAATTTTTTGAACAATTTCATGTTTACTCAAAAATTAAGCTTGTATATTAGATAAGTAGGAAATTCATCTTTTTTGGTAGAACATTAATCTTCTTGGTGAGAAATTTATATTTTTATTTGAAAATTTAACAACTTTGTTGAAAATTAGTTTTCTTTTTGTTCAGATTAATTTTTTGTTATCAGAGTTTTCATCTGAAAATTTAACTATTCTATTTTTAGTTAAAACTTTATCCTGTATAGTGTATAAGTTAAAAATTCAACTATTTGGTTGAAAATTCATGTATTTTCTTGAAAAGTCGTTTTTTTTGGGTAGAAAACTAATCTTGTTTGTTAAAAACTCAACTTTTTGGTTGAAAATTCAACAATTTTGTTGAAAATTCATATATTTTCTTCAAAAGTCGTCTTCTTGAATTGAAAATAACCATAAAATATGAATCAAATATTATTTTTTAAATATCACCCCCATAAGTCTGTTTTGTAGGGTCCCAAAAAAACCCCATTAGTGATAAAATGGGTTTTGCGAATTTTTGGCGCTAATTATGATTTTGTTGCGGTTTTTTTAATTCAGATTGTTTCTAATATATAAAATACTAATTTATACTAATAATTGAATGTTTATTTAAATTGTTTAAATAATTTATTACTGCTCTTAGGAATTTCCCACTTTTTATCTAATTTTCAATTATAGTAAGGTAACACTAAATTATTTTTAACTAATATAATTGTTTAAACAATTTATTATTATTTTTGATAATATTCTCTGAAAATAATGCTAGAAAGTCGCGTTTTTTTCAAAATTTTCCCACTTTTTGTTTAAATTTTTACCAGAGTGTTTGAATAATATTAGAAATTTGCAGTTTTGTCTAAAATATTCAACTTTTTGTCCACTTTTCACTTAGAATTAAGAATTCTTGAATGATTTAGAATAGTTGAGAATTCAACTATTATGTTAAAAATTCACCTTCCTTGGTTGAAAATGATCTTTTTTGTTAAAAATTCATTTTTTCCGATTTAAAAGTCCACTGTTTTCTGAAAAATTCGACTTTTTAGGTTAAAAAAAGTTCTTATTCTTCGGTATAAAATTAATCCTTTCGGGTAAAAATTCACGTTTTTAGTTGAAAATTCAACTTTTTGAGTAAAAATTAATCTACTTTTATGAAAATTAAACGATTTGGTTCAAAAGTATTCTTTTTGGTAGAAAATTCAACTTTTTTTTCGAAAACCCTTCTTTTTGGTTGTTGATTAAATCATTTTCTTGAAAATTTGTCTTTTTTGGTTGACTTTAATTGTTTTTGATTTAAAATAAAATTTTTTTTCGGTTGAAATATCAACTATTACATTTTTCATATTTTTTTATGTTATGGTGTTAAATAGATGAAATGTATAAAATAATTTGTTGTTAATTGCTTTTTGTCTACTAACCTAAAATAAATGCTTTTTTATAAATTGATTTTTATTTCTAAATTGTGAAAAATTAATTTCGAAAAATAATATCGTCTCTCCGTAGCTTAGTGGGTAAGAACCTCAGACCGGCAATCTGAAAGACCTGGGTTCGAATCCCAGCGGAGCTTGAGAGCAATTTTTTCACAATTTAGAAATAAAAATCAATGTTTGAAAAAGTATTGATTTTATACTAGTAGACAAAAGCAATTATCATCAAATTATTTATTACATTTTTCATTGAAAATCCATCCTTTTGTTTAAAAATTCAACTATTTTGTTAAAAATCGTTGTTTTTGGGTTGCAAATGTATTTTCTAACTAAAAATTTAACTATTCCAGTTGAAAATTCATCTCTTGGGCTAAAAATTCAACTATTTTGTTGAAAATTCGTTTCTTTTCTGGTTGAAATTGAATTTTCCAACTAAAAATGTAACTATTCTATTTTTAGTGGAAAATTTATCCTTTTATTGGAAATGCAACAACTTCGTTGAAAATTCATGTATTTTGTTCAAAAAAAATTCTTTTTTGTTTAAAATTCGCGTGAAATAGGGGAAATTAGGGGATTGGGAGTGGGGGAAATGAAGGAGATGAGTAGGGGAGATGAAATGAGTGGAAGTAGGGGGGAGTAAGATGAAATAAAGTGTGGGGAAGTAGGGGACGTGAGGGAAAATGCGGATAGAGGAAGTAGGAGAAGTGGTGGTAAATGAGGGGACGGTAAGAACGGGAAGTGATGGGAAATGAGGAGAAGGGAAGTAGGAGAAGTGATGGGACCGTAACTAGTGGAAGTGAGGGGAAATGAGAGGAAGGGAATTAGGAGAAGTGATGGAAGCGTAACTAGAGGAAGTGAGATGAAATGAGGGGAAGGGAAGTAGGAGAAGTAATAGGAGCGTAACTAGAGGAAGTGAGGGAAAATGAGAGGAAGGGAAGTGGGAAAAGTGATGGGAGCGTAACTAGAGGAAGTGAGGGGAAATGAGGGTAAGGGAAGTAGGAGAAGTGATGAGAGCGTCACAAGAGGAAGTGAGGGGAAATGAGGGTAAGGGAAGTAGGAGAAGTGATGGGAGCGTAACTAGAGGAAGTGAGGGAAAATGAGAGGAAGGGGAGTAGGAGAAGTGATGAGAGCGTCACAAGAGGAAGTGAGGGAAAATGAGATGAAGGGAAGTAGGAGAAGTGATGAGAACGTAACTAGAGGAAGTAAGGGTAAATAAGGGGGATAGAGAAAGTGAGGGAAAATTTGGGGGGAAGTGAAGAGGTGGGAAGTATATCAGGAAGAAGTTGAGGAAGGGAGGAGAATGGTCGAAGTGTGGGGAGAGGAAGTAGAGAAATTTATGTAAAGTAGGGGAGGGAAAGTAGAAGAGGGGGAGGTATGAAATATTTACGTCCTATTAGACTACGAAATCTTCATTTAATCAGCATCAGAATAATAATCTCGATGAATTTTTTGTTTCAGGTGGAGTTCACATGTCAGCCTCGCGAGGTTCACCTCCCGGTGGTTCGTCAGTGGGTGGTGGTCAAGGAGGTGGTTTGGGATCCGGTCTTAATTGTGGTCAAGGTTCCCCGGGAGCGACTTCCGGTAGCGGCGGTGGTGCCGGAAGTGCTGTCTCGTGTGTGGTGAGCGAGGGAAATGGGAATGAAGCCTCTGATTGGAGAGGAGCCCACAGCATCGCGGCGCTTAGGCGTCGAGCTTCCGACGCTTCCCAGCAATATAGTCCGCAACCACCACCAGGTCCACCTCAATATGCTCATGATTTGGAGTACAGTTCGGTCTACTGAGGGTGAAAAATTAAAAATGTTTTCCGACACCTTTTCGAAAATTTCGATCACGAAAACTGGTATAGCACCTGTGTTTCTATAAGTGGTGACTACCTTTTGTTTCGAGAAAAACAATTTTTTTCGCAGTTTTTTGGGACACTTTTGAATTGATCTTCTATCTTTGAAGAAAGGTAGAATTAGAAATTTGAGTTTGATGCAAGATTGAGTTGACAGAATACTATGATCGATTAGATTTTGTTGCTTTAGTACCTGATAAAACAAACATGATCATATCGACATTTTTCGGAAAAATTTTAAGGTGTGAAAATTGTGGGTGTGGAAAGAGGTTTGCAGAGATTAGAGAACTTGGAGTTGTACTAATGATATTAGAGATAATGTGATATATCACTTTAATTAAATGATTAATTATTGTTTTTGTGCATGTGTATCATACGATATTCTTTATTATTTAAAATATTTCTTTATTCGAAAATCAAATCATTCATTGAACATGTTTTATATTCCAGGGCTCGGACTCACTACATTGACACTATATTCTTTCCTAGATATAGGATCAAATAATTGATTTATTAAAACAAATATTTGTTTGATTCAAACAATACTTATTTTATTGAAACATACCATTATTTAATTTGAGCAAATTTTATTTGAATTAAGTATATGACACTTTTTTAGCAGTGCTACTAATTTCCAAATATTTCAAGGGATTTATGAAATTTTCACAAGATTTCAAAGATTTTAAGAAAGTTCATAAAAGTTCATCTGATTTCATAGGATTTCAAGGTTTTCAAATTTTTAAGAGATATTACAAATTTTAAGCTAATTCATGGGATTTCGGAGTATTTCAAGAAATTTGAAGGAATTTTATCAGACCTACGCGATTTCATCGGATCACTTAGGACTATAAGAATGGAAAAATTGTTATGTGTTTCAAAGGATTTGAAAGATTTCATGGTATTTTACAAGATTCCAAGAAATTTCAAGATTTTAAAAATTTCAAAGGATTTCAAAAGAGTATCAAAGATTTCATAAAGTTTTATAGGATCTCAGAGGATTTCAGAGAGTTCAACATTTGAAAAGTAATTTGTAAAAGACATTCAAAATTTCAAGATGTACGAAATTTCAAAAGATTTAAGGATTTTTTTTATATTTAAAGGATTTTAAACAACGTAGTTTTTTTAAGTTGTAGAGGAATTTCATAATATTTCAAAGAATTTATAGAAAATTTCAAGACATATAAAAATGTATAAGGAATTTCAAATTATTTGCATAAGATTTCAGAAGATTCAAATGATTTTGAAGATTTCAAGGTATTTTACAATATTTAATGGATTCATAGGATTTTTAGATAATTTAAGGATTTTTAATAAATTTGATTGGATTTCAACGAATTTCAAATATTTTAAGGAATTTCAGAAAATATGAAAGATTTCAAGGGATTTCAAATGGCTTTATAAAATTGTGTGGAATTTCAGAGGATTTCAAAGATTTAATCATTTTTTAAAGAATTTTGAAAGATATTCCAGATTTTAAGATGTTCTATGGGATTTTACTGGAATTTTGTGATACAAAATAAATAAATAAAATTGCCAAAATATAAAAATCCCAAATTGGAAAATACTCGAATAATAAAATACCCGAATAATGTATGATATTAGTGATTTTGAAAATTGCCGAACAATGAAGTTCGCGACATAAACAAATTTTTTAGTCAAAACAATTTTTTTGGATATTCAATGTATTTAAAAAAAAATTATTATTCTGAGTTTAGAATAACAATAATTAAAAAATATATTTCTCAATGCAAAAGAACAGTACAAGAATAAGATTTTTATTACGAGAGCAATAGTACTTTAATTAAAATATTTCATTATCGTATTTTTAATGAATAATATTGATTAAAAACATTTTTAAATTGCTTAAATTTTTTTTTATAATTTTGCCATATACTGTGGCGAATTTTTTATTGGGAAATTTTCAAATTCGCTAATATTATAAAACGCCGAGAATTTCAGATTTGGTAATATTATAAACTGCTCGGTAATTTTATTATTTGGGAATTTTTATAGTTTGGCAACTTTATAATTTCAATAGGGATTTTAAAGGATTTTAAGAAGTTTAGAGTAAATTTTAAAAACTTTAAAGGAATTTAACGAGATTTCTAAATTTTGAAGGGTTTTCAAAGAATTTCGTAGGATTTTTTAAGAAAAGTTTAGCTTTTCACCTTTTTTCACTACAATACGTGATGTGATTACTGATATTGTTTATTAAAGTAAATTTTTTGAGTCAAAAATTCACAATTTTAAAAGTAATCCTAGTTGAAAGATTTGAAGTTGAAAACCTAAACAATTTATATAAGGGATTTAATGGAATTTAGGATATGCTTAAAAAAATTGCAAAGGATGTCGTTAAATTAAATTAAAATTAAATAATTAAAATAAATTGAATTTAATAAAATTGAAATATTGTTATATTTTAAAACATATAAGGGGTTTCAATGAATTTTGTAGGATTATTTTTAAAAAAGTTCAAATTTTCACCTTTTTTAACGACAATAGGTACTGGGAATGAGTGGTATTGTTTATTAACTAAATTATACCAAATTTAAACATTTTGAAATATTGTTAGATTACAACATTTTAAAGGATTTTTAAAGAATTTTGTAGGATTTAAAAAAAAAGATATCACTTTTTTCAACTACAATAGATACTGGGATGAGTGGTATTGTTTAATAGGGTACATTTTTTAAATCTAATAATTTCAACTTCGATTTGAAAAACTGAACAAATTCATATTTCCCGAATATTGTCGATTTATTTCAAATGGATTACAAGACAAAAATTCATTATTTCATTTTGAAAGCTTTCGAAAATACAAAATTTCATTTATTCATATTCTAAAGTGAAAAATATTAAATTTAAAATGTTCCAATTTGAATAATTTTAAATTGTAATGTTAAAACTTTTTTATTTTTGAATTCAAATGGTTTAAATTGTACTGTTTTAAAAGAAATCCTAGTTGAAAAATTTGAAGTAGAAGACTTACAAAAATTACGCAAAGGATTTTGTAGAAAGTAGGGAATAATTCAAAAAATTCCGATGAATCTCGTTGAATTAAATTAAAATTTATTAACTAAAGTATATCAAAATAAACAATTTTGAAATATTGTTAGATTACAAAATTTTAAAGGCTCTTCAAAGAATTTTGTAGAATTTTTGAAAAAAATATCACTTTTTTCAACTACAATAGATACTGGGATGAGTGGTATTGTTAAATCGAATAATTTCAAATTTGATTTTAAAAAATCAATAAATTCATATTTCCCGAATAGTTTTGATTTATTTCAAATTGATCACAAGACAAAAATTCATTATTTCAATTTGAAAGGGTTTGAAAATCCAAAATTTCATTTATTCATATTCTAAAGTGAAAAGGATTAAATTAAAAACGTTCCAACCTGAATAATTTTAAACTGTTATACCAAAACTTTTTTATTTTCTAATTCAAATGATTGAAATTATGTTAGATTACAAAATTTTAAAGGATTTTCAAAGAATTTTGTAGAATTTTTGAAAAAACGATCACTTTTTTCAACTACAATAGATACTGGGATGAGTGGTATTGTTTAATAGTGTAAATTTTTTAATTTGATTATAAAAAAGGAAGTGTCTACGTGTACCGAAAATTCGGTACAAATATAGGATTTTATTTAGTTTAAGGATGACTTACAAAAATTCCATGCAATTTAACCAAATATCAAAATTTTTAAGGATTTTTTAAAAATAATTTCTGGGGATTCCAGCGGATTTCTACAGAACTTTATGAAATAAATTAAATTAAATGTAATTTCACGGGACTTTTAGGGATTTCACCATATTTAAGAGATTCATAGGATTTTAAAAGAAATGATAAGATTTCAAGGGACTTCTATGGATTTCAAGTGACTTTGAAATTTCGAACTTTATTGCACTTTTTCTATTCTAACTTTCTCAAACATGAGTCTGAGGCCTGATCTAGAAAACTGCATCATAATTTGAATAATTTTATACAACATTTCTATTTATTGAAAATGTATCAGTTCTGCCAAACAAAGTACTAATTCAACGTAAAATCGTGATACTATTTACTTGGCACGAATTTTGCACCTGTTTCTTCAAAAAATCTCAAACCTCTTCGGATTTCAACAAAACTGACGCAACCAATAAAAGGACCGAAAACTGAGATCGATATAAAAATTAATTACCAACAGAAAAAATTTCTCAATCTCATTTAAAGTGCATCTCGTATTACGAGAAGGGTTGTGCAATTAAAAAAAACATTAATTTACAGTGTCTAAGTGACGAAATTGAATAATAATACATGTTCCATATACGAGCCGAAATCGTCTTTTGTCTTCGAGACGTAGCGAAAAGTATACGACAGTTACCTAAGTACTATACGTGGCATTGTAAATATAGTCAAAAGTAGGCGTAAATCATAACGTAATTATTTGCAGTCGAATCTATGAAAGGATTCGATCTATTTTTAATTATAGTCGATCATGTACGAAAGTCAGAACAGTAATTGCACTGTAAATCGACTGAATGGTATATCCTTAAAAATACATTTTAAAAAGGGTATTAGAAGTTTGGTCTATAAGAATATTTATTATACAACTATGTGTAACCACGACTGGAGTTGTTTTTAAATATGAAAATATAATATTTACAATAATCATGGTTTAGGTAACTACAACAATCGTGGTTACCTATATTTCTATACCAACCATTCTTTTTCATTTTCCTCATGATTTATTTCATTTCTTCGACTAGAGATTTTTTTTTTAATTTAAGTTTATTGGATTTCTCTGAAGATGCATTATTTACCAAGATTTATCATCTTCTTATTTTTTAAAGAGGGTAAAAATTATTTATGTACATTTTTACTGATGGGTTTAATTATTACGATTGTTCAAACATTTTCTCAGCAACTCTTTACAATTTTCTTGTTTTTATGGTTTTTTACAATATTTAACAATAATATTTCATCAGAAAGTTTCTTGTGATAGGCAGTAATTTGAAATACTGAATATATAATCCCAGAAAAAAATATTTGATTGATTTATTTGAAATAATATAATTTGTATGGTTTCAGTACAACGATTCCTTTAACAGGGTGGCCGCAGGGTAGGTAAAATATGGAAATCAGGAAAAAGTCAGGGAATTTCGTTGGTCTGGGAAAAATCAGGGATTTTGAAAAAAAATCAAAAATCGAAGAATTTTTGTAATTCTTGAATTCTTTTCCAATCTTGTAGGGTATTTTACAAGATACCAATAAATTTGTTATAGAATTCAATCATGTAAATGAAATTTAAAGAGCTTTGAATATTAAATGAAATTTTTCGAAATTCCAATGAATTTTTAAGAATTTTAAAGAGATTCAAGAGGTTTCAACGGATGCGAAGCATTTTTTTTTAATTCCGAGAAAATTTTCAATAGTTTTAAAAATTGTAAAGGGATTTTAAAAGATTTCAAACGACTAAATATTTTAGAATATTTCGAAAAATTCCAAGGAATTTTCAAGAATTTTAAAGAGATTCAAGATGTTTCAACGGATTCGAAGCATTTTTTTTTTAAATTCCGAGAAAATTTTCAATAGTTTCAAAAAGTTTTAAGGGACTTAATAAGATTTCAAAGGACTGAAGATTTTAGGATATTTCTAAAAATTCCAAGGGATTTCCAAGAGCATTAAAACAATCTAAAGGATTTCAAAATATTTGAAATATTTCATGGTATTCATAAAAATTCCAAAAAATTTCAAAATATTTTAAGAATTTTAATGGATTTCAAAAGATTTAAAATATATTTAAGGGTATTTCTAAGAATTCCAAGGGATTCTTAAGAGCTTTTAATAATTTTAAGGGATTTAAAATTTTTTCAAATATTTTAAGGTATTTCTAAAAATTCCAAGGAATTTTCAAAAGCATTAAAACGTTCTAAACGATTTCAAAAGATTTGAAATATTTCAGGGTATTTTTAAAAATTCCAAGAAATTTTCAAGACCTTTTAAGAATTTTAAGGAATTTCAAAAGATTTGAAATATTCCAGGGTATTTAAAAAAATTCCAAGACATTTTCAAGAGCTTTAAAGAATTTTATGGAATTTGAAAAGATTTGAATTATTTTAGGGTATTTATAAAATTCCAAGGAATTTTCAAGAGCTTTAAAATATTCTGAAGGATTTGAAAAGATTTGAAATACTTCAGGGTATTTTTGAAAATTCCAAAAAAATTTCAGGAGCTTCAAAATGTTCTGAAGGATTTCAAAAAAATTTTAATATTTTAGGGTATTTCTAAAAATGTTCAACTGGGAAGTGCACATCTGTTGAAGGAGTATCGAAAACCCGACACGATCCCGAGTCGATATATCGACTTCCCAAGCCAAAGTCGAGTCGAGCTGAAACCGACTCGATCTACATCCGATACTGTAGGCTAGGATCGAGTCGGGATCGTGTCGAGATCGGGAAATATCGCTCGACGGCATCACTACCTCCGGATGCTAAGAGAACAAAAAGAGTGGGAGCGATGCATAGGGCTGATTTTAAGCTCAATCTATCAAATATTCTAAATTATCGATGCCTTTTTAGATCCTCCATTTTGTATTTTAATAATTTGACAAAAAATCGTATTCGGCAACCACCAAAGCCCCCGATTACGCACTTTTAGCCTAAAGCAACAAATTTTCCAAATTTTCGCCACCATTTTGAATCCGCGATTTGAATTTTGTATTTTTGACCAAAAATTCGTATTTAGCGACCACCAACACCCCTGAATACGCACTATTAGCCCAAACCGTCAACTTTTCCAAATTTTCGCCACCATTTTGAATCCTCCATTTTGAATTCGGTATTTTTTACCAAAAATTCGTGCTCAGCGACCCTAAAACCCTCCGAATAAGCACTCCCAGCCTGATTGTTCGAGGAATCGCGATGTTATTAATTTTTGCCAAGATTTCGGGTCTCCCGGCTCACAGTGCCAAGCAATCATATATCTTGAATTTATTACAGCCAAATCCCATTCCGACACGAAAATTTCCGTGATCAGTTGACGTGGATTCCACCATTGGGAATTGTACAACGAATTTCCCCAGAATCGGAAACTGGACGTAGGACAAACAACATAAAATAGCTGAATTGTATAAGTTAGGAGTCTCTAACAAAACCATCCAAGCAAAGTTCCATAACGAAACAGCGAAAAGGATCACGAGCAAGACATCGGTAATATTGCTGCAGCTCATTTAGAAAAAGGCACAGACGACATAGAAAAAACTGTTACTCTACTAACCGAGACATATGGCAAGTAGGGTCGAAAGTATGTTCCAACTCAGAATTATCATTCTTTTCCCAAATTCCCTGTCCGTTTAAAATCATTAAAAGCTTTTCAAATCTTTTAAATTAAACGGAAAAAATTAACAATTCACCTGCAGAAAACCGGAAAATGACCGGGAATTTAAAATCATCCATTGGGTAGACACTGTCATAGTATATTGCAGTTAATAAATTATTATTTTTATTGCTAGAAGGTGCGGATACATATACAAAAATATGGCCGAAGTTTTCTAAAGGCTGTTTTTCGTTACTGAACCTACGAGGAGGTTCATGAAAGCTTATTACGAAATTGTGTTCATGGATGCAATCTATAAACTACTACAACTTTGAGGTACATTGTATCTGATGACGGTGGAAGATTCGGAAGGAATTCAAAAATTTTTATTTTTTTAAACAAATCTTTCTTGAACAAAAATTGTTTGAACGATTTCAGCCATAAAAAAATTTACTTTCAAAAGTGGAAAATGTAGAGTTGTAGAGAATATTTGCTCTGAAAAAAAAGCCATTTTTCTTTTTTTTTTTAATTCAACCATTTTTTTAAAATAGGTAAGAAACGATAGTAAGATAGATTCATTTTTTTTTGTAAGTTTTAAAAATTTTCATTAAAATTAATGCTTTTTATTTGAATTCATAATAGAAAAACTATTTTTTTCAGAGATCTGACTTTTCGGACAACTACCTGAATAATAACAAATTCGATTTTTAAAATAAACTATAATAATTGATAAAATTATACATAAAATAGGGTGGGTCGAAAAAAACTTAAATTAAAAAGCAGCCTAGCTCTGTAAAGGTTCATTTTCAGTTCCGTAAACATGTGTAAAATTAGGTATTTAAAAAATCGATCAAGATAATATTTCTATCCTTCGAAATCTATGTAATGCGCCTACTTTCAACAGTCTTGATTAATTTTATTATTTGAGTGTTTATCAGAAAATCCCTTTTTTATAAACCTCTCATGAAACTAAAATAAATATTAAAAGCTTTGCGCACTATCCTGAGAATTTTTTGTGACTGAAAATTTTCCCGCACTCTAAATGTATCTTACTAAAAAAAAAATTGAGAATACATTAGAATTTATAATTTATTTATTAAGTCGGTAGGGCTAAACAGCCCTCTGAGGAACAAATTATACATATGTTTTACAAAAAAATGTGACAAATCTGGTCAAACGACGATTACGACGTTCGTAAAACAAAAATAATTACAGGTGGATAAGGATAAAAATAATATATATGATGAATGAGTCATATATGCTAATATAAGATAGTGGTTTGCATAACGGATATCATCAGAGAACTTAAGACTTAATTGTTAACCGATACAAACTATGGGTCGAATTGCAAAGATTTAATTGTTATAATAATAAGCCGAAAAATTTCACTCAACGATAGAAAAATTAACAGTCTTGAGAGAAAAAACGTTGCCTGCACAGAGGTGGACCAGAGTAGTACGTTAAAGTTTTCTGATAACGCGAAATCTGTAGGAACGTGTAAAATCACGACTGCTGTAGCAGAGCGTACACCTTAATCGATGCAGTTCATGAACTGCTTTATCTAGTAAGTTATGCTGTTGGAACTGAGGCTGCTCGACGTTTACGTCAGTTGAAAGAAATGGTCAACTCATGGAAAGCTAGTGAAAACGTAGAGTTCTTAGAAGCAGAATCTAATAACAGAAATCTTACTGATGCCGAAAACAGTATTTGTAATATTTTATTAATCAGAGAAGACTGCAAGATTGATAAGCAGGAAAATTCTTTAGGGTCAGAAAAGAATGCAAAAAGTTGGATGTTTTCGAAAGACGAAGCAGTATAGGTTCTCTTCCAGAGTCCTGTAGAATGTGATAGTGAAGTAAAAATTCAAAACTACAAAGTCCTAGCAGTTGTGGAAGATTCAACTTAAGTGGATCTCTCAATCAGCGAAGAGAACTTACTCAACCCATCTGCTTCAGAATCCCTTCTTCATTCGCGAGAATTGCCGAAATTCGTTGCTAATGTTTCTCTCGCACAGCAAACACAACGAATATTTACGGGAACCATTGAAAATAAAATAATTTGTAAACAATGTGCTAACATTGTAGAACTCCCAATCATCGAAAATCCACGATCAGCTATACCAGAAGTGGGAATCCGGGACCCTTTCGAAGTTTAAAAACGAACTGACCACCTTTCTATCTCCACACATTAGAAAAATAGGTCCGTTCGAAGTTCAACTTTCAACACGGCCCCAGAGTCCCACTGCAGCTCCTTCACTTTCAGGTAAATTTATATATCTTTGATATTTGGAGAAAATTATAATCCAACAACTTTTCCTTTTTCTGGAAGGCATCGACATATATGTTTGTTTATCACATAAACAATTCTTTTACAGATGAAGAAGACCAAAAGAAAAAACCCGTACAGTCATGAGAGGATATCATAATGCTTCTCCACTAAAAACCAAAGTTCGCCCAAAAGGCATTGCGAACTGCATCATATAAATTCCTTTGAAAAAAGGACGATTGAAGAGAGAAAAGCGGCAAATTCGAGGAAGCCTGCAACGTAAACAAGATTTTTCCCAGACGATGCTTGGAACCTAGTTCAAAAAATATATAAAAGAAAAAAGAAAGATACTATATTATGAGGATGTCGCAAATGCAGAAATGAGATGAAGAAAAACGTTTCATCTGTTGTATGTGAAGGTTGTCTGGGGTGGTACCACAGACACTGTGTAATGGTGTAGGCGAGAACCAAAGGTTTGGCTACGCTATTCATGCAAAGTGAAGCACTTAATTAGTTTTGTGAAAGTCTAATTAGTTTTAAAATATAATATTTTATTAGAACATTTCCATGTCAAATCATCTGAAGAATTTCATCTATTGTTAGTAATTTTTATGGAAATTGTGAGCATTTATTCTCTTAGGTGTTGGAAGAAAAATCCTAAAATAATTTTGGAAAAATTCAAAAAAACTTTGGTCCTTTTTTTCAAATTTCATAACTTTGGTGATTTTAATGGTATTAGATATTAAGATATATTTTTTTAATTATTCAAAAATTATTCATAATAAAGCGCAGATTTAAAAAAATAGGGTTTGAAAAAAAATTTGAACTTTGAATTTTTCAAAAACAAACTTTCCAACTGAATTTTTGAAAATAATCCAGTTTTTATTTTCTTTACATTGTTATATAGATAGCTTACAATGTGCTCTAAAAGCTTTGTAAATGTAAAACTGGGATATCCCTTAGTTTTCGAGAAATAATTTAAAACGTACGCCGTGACGATGCACACGATGTGTGTAAAAAAAACATGTAAACAATATACGAACAATAGACGAATATTATACTCGTATGCTCGAACTTCAGAGTTCAGACTCTCGAGCGCAGGGCACGCTATGCCACGGAGTACGTTCTTAATTATTTAATTTCTCGAAAGGCTAAAAGAGATCCCACTTTTATATTTACAGGGCTTTTAGAGGACATTGTGAGCTATATATTAAAAAAAAATTTTTAATCCACAATGGATTTTTTTCAAAAAATCAATTCAAAAGTTTCTTTTTTAAAAACTCAAAACGTTTTTGAAGTATTTTTTTTTCAAAAAATATTGCTTTAAAACTGCGTTTTATTATGAATAATTTAATCCTAGAACTACCGAGGTAGGTCATTTTGACCCATTGCTTCTTCTCGTTCTTGATATTCCTTAACTATTGGACACAGACAGAATCGTTTTCGTGAATTATAGTCCTTTCTGGAAAGAAATATAATCTTAATATCACCAAAAAATCACCAAAGTTACATAAGTTAAAAAAAAAAGAACCAAACTTTTAAATTTTGAATAGGGTGAACTACGTACTACGTATTTTGAATAGAGTCAACTATGTACTCTAAACTACAATCTCTAAACAAAAACATATTATTAGAAGAGAAATTCATTCCGAATTTAATATGTGTAATGATTCCCTTATGAAATTGGACGGAAATTCGCAATTTGCTTAATATTTCAGGTTGGCTGAATCAGAAATGTTAAAGCACAGATTTGGTTACTTTTTTATTTATTCTTTATATATTTAAATGCTACTGTAGTGATGAGGATGAATCAATTTTTTTAAAAATAATTATATCATTTGACAAAATTGCATCTAATATTTTTTTTAATAAATCATCGGTTAATTGGGGACAATTTTTCCCAAAGCTCCATATTTCGATGACCCACCTCGAGAAATTTGGATATCGATTTTGTCGTTCATATCCCATTTGTCGATATGCATAAATATTAGGTTAGATTCACTATTCTCCACATTTAAAATCTCTTATTCAGGTTGTAACCCATTGTATTTTTACACTTTTAATTACTGTTTTCAAATATTATTAATATTATGATTATAAATCGATTTGGACTTTATATATATTTGAATTTTTAGGTTTGGCTATGCACTCGACAAATGGGTCTACCGCTCGAACGATTAGTAAATGCATCTCGGGAAATGTTGTTTTTCAAACATTTAATTTGTATGGAAATTTTCGTTTCATATTCTAAATTTCTGAAAGAGAACACATACAGAAATGAAAGTTCGATAAATTTAATATCCAGTCAAATAATTTTTAAAGTTGTAGGAGTTTTCATTTATAAGAAATAGGATACGAAAGTTTGAGGTTGCCTATTTCCTAGACAATTGGTTCCTTCCTAAGTTTTTTGAATTTTTTTAAAATTATTTTAGGGTTTTCTTTGAATACATAATAGAACGGATACTAGAATTTTCATCAAAATTATTAACAACAGATGAAGTTCTTCAGATGATTTGACATGGAATTGCTCACTAGTCAAAGATTGATTTCTCACATAAGTAAAAATGTTAATTGAAGAGCATTATTTGAATATTTTCTTTTAAAAATCAGGCTACTAATTTTTCATTTTATTTCAGTATGCTGCTGAAAATTAACTTTCAGAAGTTCATTTTGGCCAACTTAGTACTATTACTGTTTTCGATATATTCTAAACTGTATATTCTTCAAAAATTAATTACATATCAAATTTAAAGTTTTGAAAGTAGCAATTTAATTCAACCACATTCAACAGTATCTATAACAAAATACAGTCAACTTTCTTTTATTCTACTGGCCTTGAAACGTATCCGTTCCGTTATTTTAAGACTGGAGGGGCCCCCACCTCTACCGCGAGTGGGCTGATTCTTTTTATCAAGCGACTTTAATTAGCTGCCCCGTTCTTGTATCGATGGGTCGCCTGTATACAACTTTTTCAACTGAAAAACGCGGGAGATTTGAAATCAATAATACTCTTAATACAAATAAATACACTCAACATTCCTAGAACTGCTGGCCCATGCAGTTTCTCAGCGCGTATGGCGAAAGACGGTTGCGACTCTCGCCTCGGAAGGGCCGAGTGTGCAATTAGACAGTCGCGTATATTACGCAATATGATGAAGTGAAAACGTTTCAGGCGGTCTCTGTTTTTTGCGCAGTTCAAGTGTCGCGGTCCGTTAGTCGGCTTTATCATACATCATTGTTTTTCAATTGTTTTTGTTGGCGTACGACAATTTGCCAACTAAAAATCAATACTATAGAATCAAAAAAGGATGCAAATATTTCGCGGAATAGTGAGTTTTGTGGCATGACGTCGATATGTGGAAATGTCAGCCGTCAGGAAAGTTAGTGCATGTTAATGCAACTGCATACGACTTTTTGGAGAAAATCTCTGAAACGTGAAGGTAAGTGAGAAAGGTCTGACTAGTAATATTTCCCAAGTGTAAAATCTATTTTCTCAGTCATGTCCCGTTCTTTTGTCGATTGACGCTCTTTCAGTGTCACGAAATACAATAAAATATCCTAAATTGCAGGTTTGTGGTACTCTAGCCTCAAATTTCGGACAGGTGCTTCTATTTCGTGACACTTAAAGGTCGTGAATCGACAAAAGAATTGAATCTGGCTGAGAAAATCCATTGTACACTTGAGAAATAATACTATTTGTACATTTATGACTTTTTCGTTTAGAATATCTTCTCGAAAAAGTTGTCTGCATTCCCATGAAGGAATGTCAAAATACTCAATTCAAGGCTTCCCGCTCTTCGGGCCTCTTTTTTTATTTGGTCACCCACTGATGCGGGCGTGGCCGTACAGCCCATACAGAGACCGTGGTGGGAGATTACGAAACTGCGCAAATTAGAATAAGCGTGTACAGGGGGTGTATAATGAGGGAACTGTAGAATAAGCGAACTGTAGAATAAAAGGAAGTTGACTGCACTTTATTGATTCAATAAAATGTTTTCATTGGATCTACCAAATAATTTAGAGAGCATTTTACTAGAATAAAGCAAAAAACCACGCGTGCCAGGATATGCAGCGTCCCAAAAAAATGTAATCCCAATGTAAAGTGTAATCCGTATTATAAATGCAATTATTTTCAAAATAGGTGATCTAATAACAAAATCGATTAGGATTAAATGATTATGTGGAAGATAGGCAACATTGTTTGAAGTATTGTGATTATCTAAGGTTGCGTGATTATCGAAAGCCAAAATTTACCTTTTCTTCATAAAATATTCCCTACGATCGCGTTTTATATTTTTCCCCCTTTTTATTCGAAAATTAAAAAAAAATTATAACCAAAAAAAAAATTTTTATTTTGGTCTTATTATGGGTTTAGCGAGCTTATGCCCTCCTTTTTCTACTTAGGCCTCTGGTCACCCTAGTGATTATAGTTTTTGATGAAACAACAGTACGATTTTGTAAATCAAGTAAACGAAGGATTCTGCTCAATTTATATGGAAAATTGCTTAGCGTGTAATTGTCTCGTATTGTGATATTTGGTAGTTTAATAAATTACTAAATAATTCACACTAGATAAATTAATTCCATGGTAAGCCATTTACAGCGTAAATTGTGCTAGATACTTTACGATAAGATTAACTATAATTTTTGGTTCAAACAACCAAAATCTTTTCTCAAAACGGCACAAACATTTATTTCAATTAACTAAAATACTATCTTTGATCAAACGAAATATTGTCTTGTATTAACCAAAAGTTTTACTTGGGTCAACGAAAAACTATAATATAATCAATCAATTTTTCTTACCCGAAAATTTTTTTTAGATAAACCAAATATTTTATGTTCCATATAATAACCATATTCTAGGGTTGATTTAACTAAAATTTTGTTAATTCAACCAATTATTTTTCTGAGGTGATGGGGAGGAGGAGCTGGGGTGAAGGAGAGGGTGAGTGAGTCTAGGTAGACTTAGCCGACACTGTCACTTGTATTTTTGCATTTTATGAGTCACGTTCGAATGTACCAGCTTCTCTGATCTTAGTAATAATTTTTACCTTTTGCGAGAGTTAACTAAATGTGCAACCCACTTGGAAGTTTTATCCTACAGTACCACACAGCTTGCTTATCTTTCTTGCCTTTGTGGAGTAATGGACAAGAGTGCCTTCCTTTTGGAAAATATTCACCCCTTCCCCATACTGACATTGATCTTTGGACTTTATTTTCGGATTGAGGAGATATGCCTATGAGGATCAGCTTGATAAAGCCAGAAGCTTCGGTGGTATACCACAGAAACAGCTCAAACCTTTTTTATAATAAACTGGATAAGAGCGCTTCAAACTATACTCACAATTGTTTTGACTACTGCATTGACAATTACAAAAACATTCACAACTCTCGATATAATTGTCATCTCTGCAGCCTTTCTATTCAATTTTAAGTCTAAAATAAATGTTTCGGGGTTCTCTGTAAGCCTATACTAAAGGAAGTCATGGGCAAGAAAATTCGCACCCAGGAGATTTTATTCTTGTTTGGGAAGTGATGTCTTAGGGCATATGCCCAGAGGAATGTTACGGAGTCGAATTTTTGTATACAAAGAAAACTTCAGGACTCCGGTTTAAGTACTCAGGAATTTGAACACTTACCTTAAAGAAACTTCTCGGAGGAAAATGACAACAAATATATATAAATGATGATGAAAAATTGATTCTAAAGAGAATATAATAAAAGTGGAAAATATTTGGAGAAAGAAGCGAAGGAAATAAAAAATGGATATTGAAATAAATATAAGTCCAGAATAGATTAGAAGATAAATTAATAGCATGTATTTGGACAACTATGGATATGACACTGAAAAAGAAGATTTTTTAAAAACATTAGAATGCTTGTTTTTGTTTGTTTGACCTAAATAATTTATTTATGAATGTTATCAAGACGTATTCCTGATTCAGACAGATAGACAAGAAAATTCAAGGAAACTTTCAGAGAAATGTAGCATACCGTGACCGCATACACATACTGTCGGGGTGTCCCACCCATGCAGGAGCATCGTATATCTACAGACATAATGCGGCCCTAAGAGTGCTTGATTACCATCTTTGTCGCTCTTACGGTGTTGGCCGCAACCCTGCTCTGCCGAACACTCCAAGGGAGATAAGAGTCAATTTTGCAAAACAAGAAGTGCCAAATTTTCTGGAACTACGATTTTCGGACAGCAGTCTCCGTTGCACACTCGAGGCCTGACATTGTTCTCCAAGACTTCGAGAAACGAACTATATTCGTGATCGAATTCTTGGCTCCGGCCGACCTACAATATTCGGCTAAATTAATTGTCCATTTTAATCGGTGCTCTGGAAGGGGCGAAATTATCACTGGTTCTTAACCTTAAGGCCATACCCGCGTGCCAAAAATATGCCAAGGCACTTGCGAAATCGATGCAGAAAGCTGTCATTCTTGGGTCGCGTTGTGTGTTCAAAACACACGAGGGTTTCGCCGTCCTGTCGTTGTGATATGATTTTATCGAGTCCTGTCGCCACCCATCACACGGCCGTGAGACGTGGTCATAGACTGGATTTATCGCGGTTCTACTGGGAGCCGGTGTCATTATTACATGGCAGTGGGACCCTGCAGTAGTTGCTTAAATATTTTCTTAAATTATATATAGTACGTTCCAGTATTTAAAAACCATTTTGGTCTTTTTGAATTCTGAAATAAAATGAAGTAGAAAATAATAATGAAAAAACTTTGCAACAGTTAATAATTAAAAAGTAATTAACAAATAAAAACAATGAGAGATTACCCAATCAGAAGCACGCGTTAGATGGACGACAGTGCATGGGCTATCGACAATACTGTGTGCATAAACAAGTGCAGTTCGTATAATTTCCACGCCGTTCTCTTTTCCAGTAGGTTGTTTCTCTCTGATGCAAGTTCACACTTTGACGAGATACGAAAATTAAAAAATAACTTGTCCCCCAAGCAACCAAATTAGTCGACATTCTCATGAGTTAGGAGAATTATCTTGCATTTTGTAGAATCGTCCTGAATTCTGTTGAAATCAGTAGAATTGTCTTGAGATGATTAAACATTTTCTTGAATTCTGTAGAATTCTCTTGAATTATGTAGAATTACCTTCAATTCAGTAGAATTCCTTTGAATTCAGTAGAATTTTCCTGAATTCAGAAGAATTCTCTTGAATTTAGCAGAATTTTCTTGAAATCAGAAAAATTGTCTTGAATTTTGTAGAATTCTCTTGAGTTTATCAGAATTCTCTCAAGTTCTGTATAATTCTCTTGAATTCAGTAGAATTCTCTTGAATCCCGTAGAATTCTCTTGAATTCAGTAGAATTCTCTTGAATTATGTCAAATTCTTTTCAATTCGGTAGAATTCCCTTAACTTCGACATAATTCTCTTGAATTTACTAGAATACCCCTACATTTTGAATAACTGTCTTGAATTCGGCAGAATTTTCTTTGAATGATCAAAATTCTCTTAAATTCAGTAGAACTATCTTAAGTTCAACAGGATTCTCTGGAGTTTAGGAGAATTCTCTGTAAATCTGTATAAATATCTCGGGAAAGTTAAAGTCCACCTATTAAGGGAAACTGGGACATCTCTTCCCAAAGGTCAAGGCTTCACCGGACACTCCTTTGCACAACGACTTGTGTGAAGGCACTATTGGGCATCCCTTCCCCCACCTATAAATTCAGACCCTCGGGCTCTGGTAATATTGCATAAGTCGTCCCGGGAAATCAATTCCCATATCCAAAAAAACATAAGATGCTTCGAGGCACCATTGGATAGGTCTTTCCGGGAAATTACTTTCAAGGCAAGTCTTTCCAGGAAATTACTTCCCACCTTAGAAAAATAGGAGTTGCTGCAAAACAACATTGTCCCTGGAAGACTTAGCCAATGGTGCCTCGAAGCTAACGCCTATTTTTTTAAAGGTAGGAAGTGATTTGTTGGGAAGATAGTTCCTGGGAAGGCCTGTCCAATGGTGTCTCGCAGGATGTCCGAGGAAGCCTTGTGCTTTGGGTAGAGATGTTCCAGTTTAACTTTAAAAGATGGACTTTAACTTTCTTGCGTGGGAAGAGATTTCCCAGGAGGGCACTTATTTAGGAATTGATGTCCGGGGAACACATGTCCTTTGGGAAGGGATGTTGCCACGGCAGTTCCATTACATTGCCCTTAGTCGCAGGACTGGTTTTTCTGTTTATAATTGGAATGATCTATAGTCTATATAGTCTATATGATCTATATATTCGCTTGTGGTCCTATTCCTAACTTTCAAACCCTCCTATCTCGGAAACTTTAATTTTTAGGACTGGTGCCCATGGGGACTTTTTGATCAAGTTGTTTTTAACTATATTATATAACAGTTTCAGCCAATTTGACCGACATCGGATTTTAATGTAAAATGTACGGGCTCCTTTGTTTGGCTCCCTTAGTCGAAGACAGCTGAGATGGGGTTCGTTAAATGTACTAGGGGTGATTTTTTGGAGTTGTCTAATATTATTGTAGGGATAGAATATCTTCTGGAGTTTCGGGAAGGTGTCTGGGGTTAATATTTCGAAATTTACAATTTGTTGGCTGTATTAGTTGAACGCAGCTTATATGGGATTTGTTAAGTGTACTAAGGGTTGCTTGTAGGGTTACTGAGTAACACAGCGGGGACGAGGATATGAACTAGGATCTAGGGAAGGTATTTCAGGTGAACTTTTTAATTTGAAATTGTTTTGGTTGTCTTAGTTGAAGGCAGGTGAGACGGGGTTCATTAAATGTAATAGTTGTGGTTGTTTGGGGATTGCAGAATATTGCAGTGGAAATCAGGATATGAACCGGAGACGAGGGCAGGAGTCTAAGGTGATTCTTCTTAATTTAAAATTGTGTTGGCTGTTTTAGTTGAAGGCAGCTGAGATAAGGTTCGTTGAATGTACTATCGGTTTTTTTGGGCGGTTGTTGAATATTACTATGGGGATAGCGACTTGAACTAGAGTCTCAGGTAGGTGTCTCGGGTGGTTGTTTTTAATTTGAACTTTTTTTGGCTTTTTTAGTTAAAGGCAACTGAGATGAGGTTTCTTAAACGTAGTAGCGTTCATCTTTTGGGTTGTTGAATATCATTATAAGGATGTCGATAACGGCTAGAGTCTTAGAAAGGTGTCTGGGGTGATTATTTTTTATTTAAAATTTGTTTGACTGCTTTAGTCAAAGTCAGCTGAGAAGGGGTTCGGTAAATGTACTGGGGGTGGTTTTGGTGGTTGCTGAATAGTACAGTGGGAAAAGACGAATAAATTAAAAATAAATCAAAGCTTATTCTCATAAATTCCAAAATATTCAAAAAAATTTTAATTCCCTGAATTCAAGAGACTTCTGAATAATTCAAGATAATTCGATATAATTCAAGAGCCTTTTACAGAATTCAAGATAATTCTACAGAATTCAAGATAATTCTACAGGATTCAAGATAATTCTACAGAATTCAAGAGAATTCTGCTGAATTCAAAAGAATTCTGCTGAATTCAAAAGAATTCTACATAAGTCAATAGAATCGTACTGAGTTCACTAGATATTTATACAGAATTCTTGTGAATTCTGCGAAATTCAAAAGAGAATGCTACAGATTTCAAGAGAATTCTGTCGAACTTGATAAATAATTTAAGGGAATTATGCTAATCAAGAGAATTCTACTGAATTGGGTGATCTTTAATTGTAAATTAATCGGTAATCATTAACTTTTGCAAACAAAATTTATTATGATTTTCGATTCCATTTTTATTTCAGAAATAAAAAATAACAGGGTTTCTGCAGAATATCGTTACAATAATTAATGAGTAGTCGTGGACAATTATCCAGGGGTGGTCCCGAAGGAATTAACCCCAAAGCGGAGGCGTGACAACCGAGCCAAAAGCTGAATGGCACCTGGTTGTGGTGTCTCAAACGGCGGTGACTCTGGGATACCGAGCGACATCTCAGAGTATGCAACCTTATCCATGCATGCAGGGCTCTACAAGGATGGACGAACCCCTTTCCATAGCTGCTTGTGGGAACAACAGTGATAACACGACACATAGTTGTAGTAAGTGCAGTTCAAAACAATCGAACGCGCAGGGCCGGACAATGGGTCGGACAACAATGCCGACTACCCTAGAGTTGGGAGAGCCAATCAAGACGGAGTCAATGCGATGGACCGGCGGAATCTCAATACTTTTAGATGGACATATCGACTCAATGACGACTTGCTAGAGTGCTACGATACCATTATGACCCCTGAACGAGAAGCTTACATGCCACGACTGCATGCTCTGTGGTGCGCGAAACACCCAGAGCTCTCGCACTTTTCACATTAACGACTGCGAAACCATGCCGAAGAACTCCGGAAAAGGGGCTATGTAAGCGGAGCCCCTACTCTACCGCAGCCAGAACAAGCCGGCAGCAGAGAAAGAGAGGCGACACTGAGACCAACTGCGGGCAGGCATCCAATAGAGGAAAAGCGATGCTTCAGGACCCGGAGAAACATAAACATCCAGGTTTCTCTCAAGCTCAAAGATCTGGCTAAACTGGATGACGAGCTTCGTGGAGATTTTTCCGAAGAATCTGACCTCTGGAATATCCATTGCAGTGTGTATACTGCAGCGAGAGCTTTGGCGGATGCAAACAGTAAAACAAAATCAACAGCTGATCATAAGAACAAAAGACGAATTCATCAAATCAGCACAAAGATAGGCTGGGCAAGACAGTACGCATTCAGCATTCATTGTGTGATCAACTACATAAAATCTGGCCGGAATTTCACGACCAAGGTTCGACAGTTCGCGCGCGAACTGCGGATTCGTCATTACACACTCAACAAGTCAAAGCCGCTGACCATCAGGCAGCGTATTGTTGACAGAATACAGGTACTATCTGACTCTGGGAGAAGTCTAGAGCGGAGGAAGAGGTTGGTCAGAGAAAACGAAGAGTTTTTCTCTGACCCATGTCGACTCTTCAGAGATCCTCCAGTTACTGCGTCCACCCGCCCTCACCAGAGGAGGTCGAGGCATTTTGCAGAGAAGTCTACCAAGTCCAGCATCCACTGAAGGAAAACTCAAAGAGTATAAATAGGTTCAATGGTTCTGCAGTGCCTTCGGCTCCTGCTGATGACGGGAAACTTAGCTGACCCTAAGAATTACAGGCCAATAACTTATCTGAACACACTGTATAAGATCTTCACAGCTATCCTAAATGATAGGATTGTTCGGACAATTGGACCTGTGTGGCGAGAAAATATATGAATTTTCAACCAAATTTGGAATTTTTAAATGTACTTTCAACAAAAAATTTTAATTTCCTAACAAAGAATATTAATTTTAATAAAAATCGATGTATTTTAAACAAAATTTTGAATTTTTAAAGAAATCGTCAACCTAATAATTTAAATTTCAACCAAAGAAATGAAAATTCAACCAAAAAGGTGAATTAGTCACCAAGATTATTAATACTCTGCCACAAAAAAAATCCAACATGAAATAGTTACATTTTCAAGTAAAAAAAAAATTAATTTCCAACAAAGAAAAACGAATTTTGAACAAAATAGTTAAATTTTCAAACAAAGAAATTAATTTTTAACTAAAAAAATGAATCTTCAACAAAAACAAAAAAATGAATTTTTAACCTGATAGATTGATTTTCAAAAAAAAATATATATATATTGAATAAAATAGAGGAATTTTTATCAAAATAGTTAAAATTTCAACAAAACACATGAATTTTCTACCAAGAAGATTAAATATCTACCAAAAAAGATACATTTTAAACAAAAAAGGGAATAGTTAGTATTTAAATTAAAAAAAAAAATTAATTAAATTTTTTTTTAAACTAACTTTTAATAAAAAAAAAATGAATTTTCAACCAAAAAGATAAATTTTCTACCGAAAAAGATTACTTTTTAATAAAATACATGCATTTCTCAACCCAATTTTGAATTTTCAATCAAAGAAATGAATTTGCAACCAGAAAGGTGAATTAGTTATTACCAAGAAGATTAATATTGTACCACAAAAGACAATGTTTAAACAAAATACATAAATTTTCAACCCAATAGCTGAATTTTCGAGTAAATAAGATAAATTTGAAATCAAACATGGAATAGTTAAATTTTCAGTAAGAAAAAATTCATTTTCAACCAAACAGTTGAATTTTCAACCAAAAAGATTAAATTTCGATCAAAAAAGATAAATTTTCAACAAAAAAGGGAATAGTTATATTTTCAGTTTACATTAATTTTCAAAAATGTGAATTAGTCACCCAGAACATTCTTAGAGAATTCTACCACAAAGACAAACTTTGTAGTAAATTTTTGCATAAAAATTTAATTTTCTAATTTTTATCATAAATTATGCAAGTTATTACGAAAAAGTAAAATGTATTTCAGTATAACTTTCTGATACGTGAATATTTTCATGTTAACATTTTTATCATATCTGTTGTTGTTTATGCGAAAATCTGTTTGTTATTTTTATTAGAGAATTTTTTTTCAACATATCGCAAAATTTACACTAAGAAAAATATTTTCTTCCTGATATATTCTGCTATATTTGATTATATTAATATTATATATATTCTGATATAATTCAAGATAATTTTATAAAATGTTGAAGAATTCAAAACTAGTTGAATACACTTTAAGACGAATTAAACTGACTGAAAATTTACAAAAACGTCCAATTAACTGAATAGAATTGATTTAAATAAAAAGAATTTTGGTAAATTCAAAAAAATCGAGGGATAATCAAAGAACTCTGGATGATTTGGTAATCATTCAGGGTGAATTTCAAATGAATTCAAAATAATTACAAGACATATTAACATTTTAAATAATGTATTTAGTATTAAATATTTTTATTATCACAAAATATATGCAACAATATTATATCAACTCATAAAATCAAAAATTTTCATATGAAAAAATCATTAGCTCATAAATTTATAATCTCATATTCTCATAATCACAGGTGAATCATGAAATCCGATCCAGAATCCTGTAAGAAAACAAAAAATTATTTATATTATGTCCATAATGTTAAGCCATGATTTACAAACTTTATAAACAAAAATTTATTACTTATAATAAATACGTAATTAATACATTAAAGTAAAACATTAATTATAATGATTTTTAGATAAATATTCATAAATTAATATTATTTAAAAACTACCAATTATAATTTCAAGCAAAGTAGATGAATTAATCGAAAACATAATAGTGGTTTATCAAAATAAAATAAATTTACTTTCAACCAAAAAACTGAGTTAAAAGATTATAACTTTTCAACAATAAAAGATGACATTTCAAACAAAAATAAAAAATTTTTCATAAAAAAAAAATGAATAATTATACAAAAAAAAAAGATTAATCAATATAGCAAAAAGGAATGGTCAAAGTCACTTCTACAGTTTTTGGAAATTGCTTTCCAAAGTGACACCCGTTACTTCAAGGTATCAGGGAGAGGGAGCTGAGAAAACCCAGGGTCAAACTCGCCGCGAACCAAAATCGGGATTTTGTTTCTGCCCATGGGGCGTTCAATATCTTTGCTTGAGTTGCAAGTTTTCAATTCCGTTTATACGGTTTTGTTTGAGTACTTAAGAAAGTACTCGGGTGTTGCCACACACGGATGTGTGGACTTTTGTTTAGTAGTATTCGACATTCAAGTCTACCTCCACTCTCCACCAGACCCTATGGAGCCGAAAAAGCCCGAGCCCGATGCGACCCGATCCGATAAGCAGCGTTGTGATCAACCAAAGCCACTCCGAACCCCTCCATCCTCCTTGCTGTAACGGATGCCTCCCTCCGGTCGCCCAAAAGCTTCCGGAGAGAATTTCCTGAGTAGTGTCGGACCATTCCGTCAGCCATGATCAAAACGGTCCTTATATACTTAGAATCGACTTTATATCACCACTTGCGAGAATACCTAATTTTCCCATGCGAATATCACCGAACTGCTAGATTATAGTCTCAATCTTTTTGCGGAAGTAAATGACCTTGGGTGTGAAGATTGAAGAAAATCGAGGTTGGAGGAGAAAGAGATGAAGGGTTTTGTTGCAATAGGATAATAAGAATACAAGGTCTCAGGCACGAAGAGAGGAATTCGAACCCTGGTGGAGAAATCTGGAAGTTGGTGGAATCAATCAGTCGTCGGTAAGAGGGGCGCAGTTCAGTGGGTAACGCACTAGGGTAATAGAACAATCTACCGACGGAGAACCATTTGTTGAGGAACATTTATTCTAAGCTGACACCTAATTGCTTAAATGGAGGTTGGTGAAGAAAGAGATGAAGGGGTTTGTTGCAATAGGATAACAAAAATACATGGTCTCAGGCACGAAGAGAGGAATTCGAACCCTGGTGGAGAAATCTGGAAGTTGGTGGAATCAATCAGTTGTCGGTAAAAGGGGCACAGTTCAGTGGGTAACGCACTAGGGTAATAGAACCAATTACCGACGGAGAACCATTTGTTGAGGAACATTTCTTCTAAGCTGACACCTAATTGCTTAAATGGAGGTTGGAGAAGAAAGAGATTGAGGGGTTTGTTGCAATAGGATAACAAAAATACAAGGTCTTAGGCACCAAGAGAGGAATTCGAACCCTGGTGGAGAAATCTGGAAGTTGGTGGAATCGATCAGTCGTCGGTAAAAGGGGCGCAGTGTAATGGGTCACAGACTAGGGTAATAGAACCAATTACTGACGGAGAACCATTTGTTGAGGAACATTTCTTCTAAGCTGAAACCTAATTGCTTAAATGGAGGTCGGAGAAGAAAGAGATGAAGGGCTTTGTTGCAATAGGATAACAAAAATACAAGGTCTTAGGCACAAGAGAGGAATTCGAACCCTGGCGGAGAAATCTGGAACTTGGTGGAATCAATCAGTCGTCGGTAAGAGGGGCGCAGTTCAGTGGGTAACGCACTAAGGTAATAGAACCAATTACCGACGGAGAACCATTTGTTGAGGAACATTTCTTCTAAGCTGAAACCTAATTGCTTAAATGGAGGTTGGAGAAGAAAGAGATGAAGGGGTTTGTTGCAATAGGATAACAAAAATACAAGGTCTTAGGCACCAAGAGAGGAATTCGAACCCTGGCGGAGAAATCTGGAACTTGGTGGCATCAATCAGTTGTCGGTAAAAGGGGCACAGTTCAGTGGGTCACAGACTAGGGTAATAGAACCAATTACCGACGGAGAACCATTTGTTGAGGAACATTTCTTCTAACCTAAAGCTTAAATGTTTAAATCGAAGTTGGAGGAGATAGAGATGATGGGTTTTGTTGCAATAGGATAATAAAAATACAAGATCTCAGACACCAAGCGAGGAATTTGAACCCTGACGGAGAAATGTGGAACTTGCTGGAATCGATGAGTCGTCGGTAAAAGAAGCGCAGTTCAGTGGGTAACAGACTAGGATAATAGAACCAATTACCAACGAAGAGCCATTTGTCTAAGAACATTTCTTCTAACCTAAAGCTGAAATGTTTAATTTTTTTTAGCGAAAGTCATTATATTAGTCTCAGTCAAGCTCCTGAAACATAAAAATTGAGGGAATGTGCAAAAATAGTAATAGAAAGAATTTTATCATCGACCATCGGTAAGTGGTTTCCTTACCCTATATCGATATTTGGATATTCTTATTTCTGTCCCCAACATTTTTCAAAAATATAAACATCCAATTTTTGATATTTCATTTGTTTTGTGCTCAACTTCATGAAGAATAAATGAAAAACAAATTTTCGTAAATGCAAGAACGTATTTCTACCCGACCGGTCACTTATCTGCTGTCGGCATAGTAGATTTCCATAGGTATAGGTTTCCTCGAAGGGTATAAGATTTCGTTTAAGTTTCAAAATTGAATTACCTTCAAACAGTATCAGGGATCATTGACAAATTAAGTAAGTAAGAATGCCGTAAGATTTATTTTGAGTTTTAAAGAAGAAAATATGTTTAAAAAAATTATTCAGTATTCAGGAGAGTGGTCCAAGAAGATTAGGGTTATGTGACACTAATCCGATTCCTACCTTACCAACATTTTTTTTTATACCAGATTATACCAATTACACATCTCAATAAATTCAAAAAAACAAATTTTTTAACCAAACGACATTAAATGAGGGGGTGAGAATTTAAAAAAAATTAAATAAAAAAACAATTTGGACCACCTTATAGTATTTAGTCTTACAAAGTGCAATTTTATAATTTCTTTAGGGCCTTCAAACGCTGCGTTTAAAAGGCAACTATTTTATTTAAAAACATGGTTCTTTTTGGCTGGAAAATTCAAAAATTTGGTTGGATATTCTTTTGTTGAAAATTTAACTCTTTTGTTGAAAATTCGTAGTTTTGATACTGAAAATTATCTATTTTGGTAGAAATTTCACAAGAAATTTCATTAGAAAACTAATTTGTTTTGGTTATAAGGATTCAATATTTTATAGACAATTCGTCTTGCTTAAAATTAATTTTTTTGTTTTAAGATTTATCATTTCAGTTGAAAACTCGTCTCTTTAGTTGCAAATTAATTTTTTTCATATGAAAATTTAAGTTCGAAAAGAATTTTTATTTGAAAATTTATCTTCCTTAGATCAAAATTCCACTATTTGGTTGAAGATTCACGTATTTTTTTGGAAACTCGTGTTTTGTAGTAAAAAATTAATTTCAAATTTGATTATTTTGATAAAAATTCAAATATTTTAATAAAAATTCATCGTATTTAATTAATAATTCAACTACTTTGTTGGAAAGTTATTCTTTTTGGTTGAAAATTCAACCGTTTTTTGAGAATTAGCCTTTTTTGTCGAAAATTTATATTATCGTGTTGAAAATTTTATTTCTTGTAAAAAAATTCGCCTTATTAGCTTGAATATTTAACAGCTTGGTTAAATTTTTCTTCATTCTTGAATGGAAAATCTTTTTTGGTTTAATATTCAACTCTTTTATTGAAAATAATCGTCTGGTTGAAAATTTAACTTTAATTAAAAATTTTTAAATTACAATTTTTTGTTTTAATCTTTTTAATGTAAAATTTAACAATATTATATTCAAAATTCGTTATTTTTATTGAAAATTAATGTTTTTACCTGCAAATTTATTTCTTCCATTTTTAATTGAAAATGAATCCTCTGGTTGAAAATTTAACTATGTATTCTATTAAAAATTTGTTATATTGCTAAAAGTATTAAATTTTTAATTAAAACTTTATTATTTGTCGATGAAAATATAATTATTTGGTAGAAAATAAATCTTCTGGCTGAAAATTGAACTATTTTATTAAAAATTCCTTATTTTTACTGAAAATAAATTTTTTTAACTGAAAATTAAATTATTACATTTTTAATTAAAACCTTATTATTTTTAGATGAATATTTACTTATTTGGTAGAAAATGTATCCTCTGGTTGAAAATTCAACTATTTTATTGATAATTCGTTATTCTTACCAAAAATTAATTTTTTAAACTGAAAACTAAAATTATTAACTTTTTAGTTGAAACTTTATTATTTTTAAATGCAAATTTAATTATTTAGTAGAAAATGAATCTTCTGGCTGATAATTTAAATATTTTATTAAAAATTCGTTATTTTTACTAAAAATAAAGTTTTTTAACTGGAAATTAAATTATTACATTTTTAATTGAAACTTTATTATTTTAAGATGAAAATTAAATTATTTAGTAGCAAATGAATCCTCTGGTTAAAAATTTAACTATTTTATTAAAAATTCTTTATTTTTACTGAAAATAAATTTTTTGAAATGAAAATTAAATTATTACATATTTAATTGAAACTTTATTATTTTTAGATGAAAATTTAATTATTTGGTAGAAAATGAATCCTCTGGTTAAAAATTTAACTATTTTATTAAAAATTCGTTATTCTTACTGAAAATTAATTTGTTTAACTGAAAATTAAATTATTCTATTTTTTGGAGAAAATTCATCTACTTTGCTGAAAATGCCTGATATCGAGAGAAATAAAAAAAGACATTTTTTTTCTTTAAATAAAAAGTTTAAAACTCTATTATAAAAACAAGTTTTTTTGTTATATTTTCAAACATTACATTAATATTTCGAGATGAAAAATTGTCCAAAATACATATTTTCGGAAATTTATATATAAATATTATTAAATATTTTCTGAATTTTTTTTTAATTGCTGGGAATATGCTCTTCATATATCGTAAGTTTCGTTTTTGGTAAAAACATTACAAAAAATTATTAATGAAAAATCGAATTTTTGCATATTTTTCGGAAGCAACGAAAGGTAAAGGAATGTTCAAATAAAAGTATAAACATTTCGAAAAATTCTTCAAAAAGCACCTATCACTCTTTTATGTTAGCCTTCATCGTTTACGTCAAATACTAAAAAATTGTGTTTATATAAAAAAAATTGTTTGTCCTCGAAAAAGGTTTAGTCCTCATTAAACTGATCAAGAAATTGATATGCGGAGAGTGAAAATTCTAAATCAATCTAGAATTCTCCGACCCACGTTGCTGATCAATCTCTCTAGCAATCACCCCAGGCGCAGAGCTTCACAAAGTCATCATATTCCATAACATAAAACAAAAATGAAATTATTGCTCAAAAGAGCAAAAGGAATGGTCAGTGTCACTTCTACAGTACTTGGAAATTGCTTTCCAGAGTGACACCCGTTGCTTCAAGATAACAAGGAGAAGGAACTGAGAAACCAAGATACTTCGATGCTGCGTATCATCTTCAGGATTTTGTTTTTGCCCAAAGGGCGGCCTCTGTATTTTTTGCAAGTATGCAAGTTTCCTCCGTTTTACGCCACACAATGTGTGGACTTTTGTTTAGTATTCGACACATTATATATGTCTAGTACTCTCCACCAAACACATGCTATTAGCAACGTCTCTGATGCGACCCGATTCGATAGGCGGCTAATCAATTGACCCTGAAAAACCCCGAACCCTGCCCCATCATCATAGATGCAACGGATGCCTCCCTCCAGTCGTCAGACGTCTGGAGAGATTTGCCTGAGGAGTGTCGGACCATTCCTTCAGCTACGATCAAAACGGTCCTTATATAGTTAGAATGAACTTTATACCACCGCTTGCGAGAAAGGCCAATTTTCCAATGCAAATATCACCTACATTTTTGCTCTAATTCTCAATCCTTTTACATAAATAATTGTCTTTGGGTATGCTGGTTGAGAAAATCTGGATTGGAAGTGCAAGAGATAGAGGGTTTTGCCATAATAAGATTAATAAAAATACAAGGGATCAGATACGACCAGAGGAATTCGAACCCTGGTTGCGAAATGTGGAACTTCCTAAAATCACCGAGTTGCCGGTAAAGAAGAAGATGCTGAGATGGTAATATCCTCAATGGGCAACAGGCATTTCCTGTAAACATCATAAGCGACCGTACTCGGAATATTAAAAAAAAATTAAAGAAAGAAAAGATTTATGAAAATAGGAACTTAAACATATAATTACGTAATCAATCAAACAATATCCCCTCCCCCATGTTTTCGTAATCATACACATGCCTCCTCCCCACCCTATAATGATGATTACGTAATATATGGACAGCCCCTTAACCGTTACATGCACTTTTTGCAAGAAAAATTCATTATATCCAAAAAAAATTTGTTGTATTTACATAAAACTTGGTACATTTAGGTTTTGAGGGTCGCTGTTTTAAAATCTGTTCATTTATAAAATTCAATATGGCGGATGCAATATGGTGGATCAAATTTGTGAAATTTACTCTGATCGTAGCTGTAGATTTAGTATTGTAATATAATTAGTATATAGAGTTTTTTGGGGTTGCTGATTATAAATGTGCTATCAGACTTCTGAAATTCAAGATGGCTAATTCAATATGGCGGACTTTCACAAACTGTGTCCGACATATTGGTTCCGTCATTATGAATTTTAGAAATCTCATGACAGTTTCGAGATCAGCGACCCCAGAAACCCATATACACCATTTTTCATTAGAATCAGAGTTAATTTCACCATAGCGGGAAGATTTCACTAATTCAGTCAGCCATATTGGATTCCCCATATTGAATTTGAAAATATGATGAAGGATTCAAAAGTAGCGACCCTAACAGCTCAAAAATACGATTTTTTATGGAAATCAAAGTTAATTTTATAATTTGGTCCGCCATATATAGATTCTGTCCACCATATGGGATCCGCAATTTGTAGATTTGGAATTTTTATAGCAGATTCGCAATCAGTGACCCTGAAACCCTAAGTATACCAATTTTTTCGAAATCATGGATATTTTCACGAGTTCGGTCTCCATATTGGATCTGCCATCTTGAATTTTGAAAATATGATAACAGATTTCAAATCAGCGACCCCAAAAACATATACATAAAATTTTTTATCAAGATCATTATCAAGTCCGCCATATTGAATAAATTTATTTTCCTTGTATTTATACTTCTGTTGTTTTGCAGTTGCTTCCTGCTAAATTTTATCTTTTTAGTTATAACTTTCATTATTTGTTTGAAAATTCAACAATTTTCTGAAAAAGTCATCCTTTTTGGTGAAAAATTCAACTTTTTTTTCTTTTTTTTTTCTGAAAATGGAACTAATTTCTGAAAATTTGTCTTTTTAATTCAAAACTTTATGTATTTTAATAGGAATTGCATTTTTCTTTGAAAAAATACATCTGTTTGGTTAAAAATTCAACAATTTTGTTGAAAAGTCATCCTTTTTGGTCTAAATTTCAACTCTTTTGTCGAAAAATCGTCTTTTTGGGTTGAAAATTCAATTTTCTTCTTGGTCAGGTATTTAAAAAAAATCTTGCAAAAGTCAGGGAATTTCTATAACTTGAAATAACTGTCGAGAAGAATAAATTTATTTTCCTTGTATTTATATATATATATTTTTTGGCAATTGCTTCCTCCTGAAGATTATCTTTTCACTTATAAATTTTATTATTTGTTTGAGAATTCAACAATTTTTTGAAAAAGTCATTCTTTTTGGTGGAAAATTCAATTTTTTTTGTATTTTTGGATGAAAATGGAACTATTTTCTGAAAATTTGTCTTTTTAGTTTGAAAATTCGTGTATTTTAATAGAAATTGCTTTTTTTGTCGTTGAAAAAATGCAACTGCTTGGTGAAAAATTCAACAATTCTATTAAAAATTCATCCTTTTTGGTCGAAAATGTAACTATTTTCGTAGAAAATTTACTTTCAGATAAAAATCCATATTTATGTGTTGAAAAGTCAACTGAAATCCTTTTTGGATGAAAATGCAACTATTTTTTCGAAATTTTTTCTTCAAATTGAGAAATTCATTTACTTTAATAGAAATTGCATTTCTCTTGGAGAAAATACATCTGTTTGACTAAAAATTAAACAATTTTGTTGAAAACTAATCGTTTTTGGTTGAAAATTCAACTTTTTTGTTGGAAATTGAACTGGTTTGTTGAAAATTAAACCATTTTGTTATAAATTTACTTCTTGTTTAAAATTCATAGTTTGCTATTAGAAGTCAACTGAAATCTGGTTTTGGTTTAAAATTTAACTATTTTATTGAAAATTAATTTTTTACTTAAAATTCATATTTTCTGGTTGAAAATTCAATTTTTGTACAGAAAATTCATTTTTGGCTTAAAGGTTCAACAATTTAGGTGAACTTTTTTTTCTCTCATGACTGAAATATCTTTATTTGTTGAAAATTCTAGGTCTTAAAATTAATTTTTTTTTGTATGAAATGTCATCTGTTTTTGGTTGAAATTTCAACTATTACGCTGTTTTGTAGAGAATTAATCTTTTTAGGTTGAAAATTCAATTATTTTGTTCAAAATTTAATTATTTTGTTAAAAATTCAAGTATTTTGTTTAAAAGTCATATTTTATAGTAGAAAAGTCATTTTGTTTTGTTTAAAATAAATAAATACATTTAAAAATTCCTAATCTATATCTGCAATATTGTCAGGGAAAATGAAAAATTGGTCAACTTTTTTACATTTTAAAAGATATAAAAAAAATTTAATTAGAGTCAAAAACTTATTTAGAAGAATTCAAAAACAAATTTCAAAGCTTTTTAATAATTTTGAGATTTGAGGAGATTAATTTTTACTAAGATTTCTGAGAAAATTTAAAATGGTTTCGGTTTTATTTAAAAAGAATAATTTTCAGTTTTGAAGATTTCAAAATGCGTGGAAAAATAATATTCCAAACTTTTGAAAGTCTCAAATATGTTTTGAAAAGGCATGAATTTTTCCTAATATTTTGTAAGATCCTGTAAAATAAAAAAATGTCTTTAAAATATTCTAGATTCTTTTCTTACACATCTGAAACATTAAAAAATATTGTTTAATTTTCTCAAGAATCTTATAAAAATTATACTTATATAAATAAAAACAAACTGATAATACTTCTTTTCTTGTTAGTAATTTAATTATTTGTATTAAAAAAACATGAAATTTCAATGAAAAATAATGAATTTTAAAACCAAAAAAAAACATGTCAACAAACAAAGATTTTTCAGGCATGAAGGAAAAAAAAAGTTCATCTACATTGTCGAACCTTCAAGCCAAAAGACGAATTTTCCGTACAAAAAATTGAATTTTCAAACAAAAAATATGAATTTTCATTGAAAAATTAATTTTTATTGAAATAGTAAATTTTCAACCAATGAGATAAACCTTCATTCAAAAAAAATTAATTTTCAACAAAGTAGTTTAACTATTCTATCATTATAGTTAGAAATTCATCTCTTTGGTTAAAGTTAAAATTTTTAAACTAAAAATATAACTATTTAATTTTTTGTATGAAAATTATCTTCTTTCAGTTGAAAATTGTTTTTTTTTCTAGAAATAAAGATAGAAATTAATTAAATTATTAATAAAAAATTAATTTTTTAAACTGAAAGTATTTTTTAAAACTGAAAATTAATTTTTTTAACATCATCTTTTTAGTTCAAAATTCAACTATTCCAGTTGAAAATTCACCAGTTGACTTGAAAATTCATTTTTTGAAGTTAAAATTCAACTATTTTATTTTTAATTGAAAATTGAGCTTTTTTAGATTAAATTTCAACTACTTGGATTAAAATTAATTTCTTAAACTGAAAATTAATGGCTTTAACTAAAAATTGAATTATTTAATTTTTGGTTGACAATCTATCAATTTCTGTCTGATTTATTTATTTTCTAACTTCATGCATTTTGTTGAAAATGCGTCTTTTGTTAGAAATTAATCTTCTTCGTTGAAAATTCATTAGTTTGCTTGAAAATTAATTTTTTCAAGAAAAAATTAAACATTCTATTTTTAATTTAAAATTTAGCTATTTTAGTCTAAATTTCAACTACTTGGTTGAAAATTTGTCTTTTTAAGTTGAAAATTCAACTATTTCGTTAAAAATTCAGGTATTTTGTAGAAAAATCGTATTTTTCATTCTAGTATTTTTTTATATTTTAGTATTCATCATTTTAGTGGAAAATTCACCTTTCTGGTTGAAAATAAAACTATTTGGTTCAAAGTTAAACTATTTTAATAGGAATTCTTTTTTGTTTGTTTAGAATTTATCAACGAAAAACTTGAATTTTTTAATAAAAAAGATAAATTTTCAACCGACTAGGTGAACTTTTAAATAAAAAATTTTTTTTAAACAAAAATGGAATAGGTAAATCTCCAGTTTAAAAAATTAATTTTACAACAAAAAAACGAATTTTCAACTAAAGTGATGAATTTTAAACTAAAATGGCGAATCTTCAACTGGAATAGTTGATTTTTTTAAATTTTTGCATCAATTAACAGTTAAAAAAATTAATTTGTAACCAAACAAACAAACAAATTTTCAGCAAAGTACATACATTTTTGGTTGACACATTTAATTAAAAAAAATCGAATCTTCAAAAAAAAGATGAATTTTTGAGAAAGGAGTTTCGTTTGAAATCAAGTTATTGAATTTTCAACCCAAATCATAAATTTTCTACCAAAAAAGAAGAATTTTCAAAACAAATACTTGAATTTTTAAATATAAAAGATAAATTTTCAACCAACTAGGTACATTTTTAACCAAAAATAGAATATTTAAATATCCAGTTTCGAAAATTAATTTTACAACAAGAGGAAAACGAATTTTCATCAAAATAGTTAAATTTTCAAGCAAAGTGATGAATTTTAAACTAAAATGGTGAACCTTCAACTGGAATAGCTGAATTTTCAATCGAAGAGATAAGGTTGTAACTAAAATTGTGGATTTTTAGTTAACAAAAATTTATTTAAAAAAATCATCTTTTCAACAAAATAAGTAAATTTACAATCAAAAAGATTATTTTTTAATTAAAATTATGAATCTTGAAAAAAATGCATTTTTAACAAATGAGTTTAATTTTCAATCTAGTAATTGAATTTTCAACCAAAATCATTCATTTTCTACCAAAAAAGACGAATTTTCAACAAAGGACATGAATTTTTAACCAATTTTCAAATAAAAAAAGATGAATTTTCGACCAAATAGTCGAATTTCAAAATAAAAAAGATCAATTTTTAACCAGAAATGGAAAAGTAAAATTTCTAGTTTAAAAAGTTAATTTAATTTGTTTCATTTTTAATAAGAAAATTGAATTATATCAATCTACAATGTCGAATTTCCTGTCCAATTAGACCAATGTTTAACAAAATAGTTGAATTTCCTATCTACAAAAATGAATTTTCAACCAAATATTCGAATTTTGAAACAAAAAAATGAAACATTAACCAAAGACAGCTGAATTTTCAACAAATACATGAATTCTTAGCGCAAAATTAAATAGTTAATATTTCAGTCAAACAAAATGAATTTTTAACAAAACAGTTAAATTTTCAACCAAAGAGTTGAATTTTCAACACAATATGTGAGCTTTTAACCAAATAGTTTAATTTTCAGCCTGCAAACATAAATTATCAATCAAAACGTCGAATTTTCGAGAAAATACATTAATTTTCAAATTAATAGTTGAATTTTTAACTAGAAAAGAAAATGGAACAATTTTATATTAAAATTATACAAAAAATTAGTCATGCTCGCGAAAAACAAATTCCCTGACTTTAGACAAAAATTCCCTAACATTTTCAGGTTTTTCCACGTGAGTAGACACCCTGATTATTATATACATGCACCTGCAAAAAAACGGTTCAGCAGTCTTTTTTTGTTCAGCAGAGAACACATTTGAAAACAAATTGTTTTTTCTTTAAGGGAATAAAAATTTCAGGACCATGAGCAAAATTCAAGGATTTTTTCAGGTTTTCAAGGATATCCAGGACGCTAGACACCCTGATTTAAGTGGATTTTCTGGATATGTTTCTTGAACGGACAACATTAAATTTTATATTTCAAAGTGCTGGGGAACTTCGTTTCATTAATTATTAAATTATTGAAAATATTATTCAAATAACCTTAACTTTCTCATGATTCTGAAATGTTCAAACCTTTCATTTTAAACAGCAAACAGAAAACATCCATTCATGAATGTGGGTTTCCGGACAATAGTTTCGAGATAGTTTCGAATTACTGATCTTCAGGTTCGAAATTATAAACAATTGTACCATTAGATTAAGTTTAATGTCATCAATTATATTTTTTGAGAAATTGATTGCTTTATAAAGAAGAAATCTTTCTGTTATCTAGTTAATGAAAATTACTGTAACTAATTAATTACTCTATCCCATACTTTGTTATATCTTGAGAGGTCCTTTTTCAAATTACTAGGTTTGTTTCCCTCTCTCTTTATAAATAAAATCTCCATGAATTCTCTCTTTTTCTGATTTTTCTCATGATAAAGAATTTTAATATCATTCCAATTAAAATCATGACCTTTTAGATGACAGTTACTCCCAGTGGGACCCTGCGGTGGTTGTTAACCTTTAGTTTTTAATTATATATATATATATAATATAATATAATTTTGAAAAGTTTCACGATATTAAAAAATATTTTTTTAAATTCATGGGATAATTTAAACTGACTTTCTATTTTGAAAAATTAATTCAAAGAGAATATTTAAAAAGACTTTAAAATATTGCAAAAGATCTCCAAAATTGTCAAAACAGAATCTGGAAGATTTAAAGCCCTTTTTTTATTTTTCAGAATTTAAAAATCTTTTTGGAAAAATTCAAGTTATTGGATGAACTATTTCAAATTTTCCCAAAGCAAAAATAAATTGAACTTTCAAACAATTAAAAAGATAAATTTTGAACGAAAAATAAAAGAATGAAATCTTCAGTTAAAATAATTAATTTTCAACAAAGAAAAAGAGAATTTTCAACAAAGCCATGAATTGATATTTCCACTAATAAATATTTTAATGCGCAATCAAAAGCAGTTTAATGAAACCAAATAATATGAATTTATGACAAAAAAGTTGAATTTCCAATCCAAAAATATACACTTTCTATCAAAATTATTTAATTTTCAACAAAATAGATGAATTTTCAACCAAGAAGATTGAACGTTTATCAGTAAAGATAAATGTTGGACAAAAATCAACCTAATAGTTACACTTTTAACCAAAAAGGTGAATTTTCAAGTGGGGAAGATAAATTTTGAGCCAAACATGAAATTGTTAAATTTTCAGTGAAAAAAATCAATTAATAAGACAAAAAAAAAATTTCAAGAAAATAGATACATTTATAAGAAAGGAAATTATTTTTCAACTAAAATAATGAATCTCTTTTTTTCTGGAATTCTACTGGTCGTAATTCGACTTTTTTGTTAAAAATTAATTTTTTCAACTGAATATTTGAAGATTCTAATTTTTGTACCAAAACATATGTTAAGTTGAAAATTCAATATTTTTTTTGAAGTTCATATTTCTTCAATAGAAATTCATCTATTTGGTTTGAAATCAAAGGGAAAATCATCGACAACTCTATTTTGGTGATTGTGAATTTTCTTTCGTTAAATCTCCTTCGGCTTTAACCAACACATTCTCATCATGTACCTCATGCTTCCCACTCAATTTTGGCCAAAATGCGAACTTTTCTACATTATGTTAAACACATTATGTTCAATATGTTCAATATTCTACATTACGTTCAATATCGAATGTATATTAAATTTATTATATGCATTGGTATTAAAACAGACATATTTTTATTGTCTTGTTTTCATAATTGAAAAAAAGTGCGCATTCTATAAAAAAAAACAAAAACAATTTTGTTCTTAAACGAAAAATATGCATCCTAGCGTAAAGTGGTTCAAAAAAAATTTGTAGATACAATTTAGGCGAAAAAATTGTGTTAAATAAAAAGTTATTGTAACATGCGCCGTTTTTTAAGAAGTTAATTTTTGTATTGTTAATGTTATTTTTCAGGATTCTACATATTCTATCAAAAATAATTAATAACAAATTTGTAGCTATTTTTGGGTGAGCTACTTTTGTCTATTCATATTTTTTCGTATCTTTTATAGGTTTACCGAAAAATGGAATTTTGGATTTTTCATTATTTTTTTGAGCAATACAAATGTGAATCTTCGACTTTTCAAAAAAATTTTAAAAAGTGTTTGACAATCTTGTAGGGTTCTTGAAAAAGCAACGTTTGTCCACTCTTGACCTTTTTTCATGAAAGTATAGCAAAAGCCAATCTAATCTGTTAAATATATAATGTAAGGTAAAAAATTACCCAACATATATTATATTATTATATTTTATTCTAATATTATATTATTATATTTACCAATAGAATTGAGAATAACGGCCAAAGATAAGACCAGAGTACTGACAATCCGCATATTTTCTGATTAAGGGATGAACTGAATAATGTTTTATTATATAATTTAATTAAAAATTCAACTGACGAATATTCTACTGCCACATCAGCTTGTATAATTGACACTGTATTCGTTATCTCTTAAATTTATAGCGTCTCTTCTGAGATATTTATATTTGATAAGAGTCAGTTTCTGACGAAAATATTCTGTTATAAGCTTAATTAAAACTGATTTCACCATTTACGTAATCTTTTTCCTCTCAGAAAAAGCTAGTTTTTTACATTGAAAGATGACTTTTACATAGTTAGTTAAATTTTCAACCAAGGAGCTGAATTTATGACCGAAAATGATGACATTTTAAGAAAATAGTTGCATTTTCAAAAAAACAGATGCATTTTCAACTGAAATCATGAATCCAAAAAAAAAAGAATTTTACACAAAAGAATTTATTCGAAAAGATGATTTTTTAAACGGGAAGATCAATTTTCTAAAAATGGAATAGTTAAGTTTCCAACCAAAAAGATGAATTTTCCAACAAGAAGATTGAGGTTCAACCAAAAAACACGAATTTTCAACAAAAAACGTCAATTTTTAACAAAACATTTTTATTTCCAGAGAATGAATTTTCAACCAGGAAGATTAATTTTCGACAAAAAAAGACGAATTTTTTAAATAATACAATAATTATCAACTAGAAAACATTAATTTTTAACATAAAATGTCAATTTCTACCCAAAAATTAAGCAGTTACATTGTTAGTTATAAAAAGAAATTCCTAGAAAAAAGAATTTCCAACAAAATAGTTACATTTTCAAGAAAAGAGATGAATTTTAAACTAAAATGATGGATCTTAAAAAAAAGATGAATTTTCAACAAAAAATTTCATCCAAAAAGATGATTTTTTAACCAGGAAGATTAATTTTCTAAAAATATAATAGTTAAAGTTTCAACTGAGGAGATGAATTTCTGACCAAAAAAAATGATTTTTAACAAAATAATTGCATTTCAAATAAAATGATACAATTTTTAACTAAATACTAGAATTTTCAACTAAATGAGATGAATTTGGAACATTATTATTTCTTTTTAGTGGAAAATTCATCGTTTTGTTTGAAAAGTAATCTTTTGGTTGAAGTGCAGCTATTTGTTAAAAAATTCAGCCACTTTTGTCAGGAATTCAATTATCATTTCAAAAGTTCAACTATTTTCTTGAAAATTAATCGAAAAATTAATATTGTTTGTTAAATTTTTTTTTTGTTGCGGATTCAACTATTTCGTTAAAAATTATTCTTTCCTTATTGCAAATTCAACAAGTCGGTTAAAAGTTGAACTATTTGATAAAAATTCCTTTTTCAAATATTCACCTCTTTGGTTGAAACTTTAACTTTTTTGTTCTAAATTCGCCTTTTTTGGTTGATGAATTAACTATTTCGTAGGAAATTAATTTATTTAATACTAACCTCTCTGGTAGAAAAATTAACGTTTTTCTGGAAAATTCTTTTTTTTTTCAATTAATTTTTTTAATTGAATATTTGATGATTTTAATTTTGGTTTAAAAATATCTTTTTCAGTTGAAAATTCAATATTTTGTTCAAAGTTCATCTTTCTTGATTGAAAATTCATCTATTAAGTTCAGGATTATTCTATTTTCTTGAAAGTTCTATTTTTCCCTAAAATTCACCCCTTTGAAAATTCATCTTCTGCTAGTAAAATAATATTCTATGGTAGAAAAGTCACTTTTTTCCTTGAAAAATGAACTTTCTTCTGAAAAATTTCGTCCTTTTGGCTTGAAAATTCAACCGTTTGGTTTAAAATTCAATTGTTCACGGTAAGAGTTCAATATTTTCCGTTTAAAAACACAAACATTTGGTTGAAAATTTAGTTATTTGCTAAAAAGATCCAGTGACATTGTGAAAAATTCAATTACTATTATTCAAAAAATTCAAATCTTTTGTTAAATCTAGCTTTTTTGGTCTAAAATATACTTTGTTTTAATACAACTATCATCGAGAAAATTTGTCTGTTTGGCTTAAAAATTTTACTGTTTGGTTGAAAGTTCAACTATTTTATTCGAAATTTGTCTTTTTTGCTAGAAAGTTGACCTATCTGGTGTTTAATGAAACTGTTAGGTTAACCATTATTATTGTTGTTATTGTCAAATTTTGTTTTTAAAGTTTTTTGTTCATTATACTCTCACGTCGAAATGACACGGGATAAAATAAAAAAGGTTAAAAAGCAAAATTCTTCATCTCAGAAAGGTCCACAAATCTGGTTTACAATACTTACGATGAGACGCATGTGCGTGAAAAAATGCATGAAGAAGATAATTAATTGTTCAATTATCTGAAAAAATTGTTTCGTTCACATTCGTAGGGTAACCAAAATAAAATAACGATAAAGAATCAAATTTGTGTTTAATTTTGCAATATGTGAATAAGCAGTCTCGGTCCGAGGTACAGAAATTTATAAGACATTCATTGAATATAATATAGTTCAAAAATATATAGAAATTTTCACATTTTGGATACAGTCGATAGAAAATTAACAAAAACTGTGTGCCCAGTTTAATAGAGGAGAAAAATTCACTGTTCGCAAAAATGTTTCAAGTTCATTGAAATAAAAAAATTGAAGCATTGAAAAAAGAATAACGTCTGGCAGGAGGAGACCTGGACCTGACACGAAGAGAAGGCTTGCTAGGTGTAGGAGACCCGGTAGAAGAATGAGGTCTGTCACTTTTGAATTTGAAACTTTTTAAATTAAAGCTTGAAAACATTTTAATTTTGAATTTTTTAATTAAACCGCTCAATGCTTTCTCCCTACGAGATATATAGCATTAACCACTTTTCATCTGAAAATTTGTTTATTAAGGTAATGGTCGTGCCAAAAATCAGGTTATTGGAACAAAAATATTACTATAATTTTACAAATTCAAATATAATTAGTTATGTCTTATGAAAAAAAAATTATTTTGTATGAAAAATGTTTAAAACCTACAAAGGAATAATTTTCCCAACAATATTTGATGTAATTCAATTTTTTCATACTATCGCTTCTTGCCATTCCTTGAAAAATTTTATTAAATTATACCTTTCTTTTGGAGAAAAAATTCCGTACGACTACACTGTTTCCAATCTTGAAAATAAGTGAATAATATTCAAATATCCTTATTAGTTTAAAAATGGTTCCTTTGAAAACATTATTTTTACGATTTAAGCTATGGAAAAAAAACCTTTTAAAATTGAAAACGATTAAGTTATAGAGAATATTTTTTTTGAGGTAATAAGAGATCACTTATTAATATTCAACCATTTTTCAAAATTTGGTAAACACCGATAGTAAAAAAACATCAACAGGTCTCTCGTAAATAATCATAAAATATAGTTATTTGTTGAAAAATATATATTTTTTCAATTGGTTGTTTATCAGAAATGATATAATCAGTAACATTATTTTAATTCTCAAAATCATAGAAAAACTATTTCTTCAGAGATCTAATTTTTAGTACGACCACTATCTTAAGTCTTCGAAACTGCGTTTTAAAATTCTTTAAATTGATAATGTATGCTTAAAATGGAAAATTTTCAAAGCAAAAGATTTCATAATTACGCATTTCCGGTTTTCCCGGTTCACCGGTCACCCTGAAACGGAAGTTCAAAATAATAAAATTAAATTTGTCAAATGCGCGCGTTTTTTTTATCAGAATTGTGAAGAATTGTAGGTTACACACGATATACTCTAAAACTCTCGGACAGTGGGAATCTGTTGCTTAGTGGACAATCCACTCTTTCTTCTCTTGTCAATTTTTCAACCTCGCCGCTTTCCATGTTTATTTTTGCACGTTTTAATGGAATAGAATTAAGTTTATATATTCCACGAAGGATGGTGTGATTGTTTGGTAAAAATTTGTCCAATATGGCATAGACGTCACCATTGGGTGCTGTTAATACAATTCGTTCTTCGGTTGGCATAGGAATAAGGGCAGAATTTGAGTCTCTCAACTGAATTGGTTTATAGGGAGGAAAAACGTATCTTCGAAGTTCGAATATCCGGTTCGGATTCTTTTGGGAAGCAAGTCGAATAAATCTGAGATCATCAAATTTATATCCAAATACTTTAGGAAAAGTGTGCCTGATAGCAGGAAACTTGAACCTAATACGAAGTGTTGGGTCGGTAGGTGGTGGAGACCCGACAGAAGTATCAGGTCTGGCAGGAGGAGACCTGGACCTGACACGAAGAGTAGGCTGGGTAGGTGGAGTAGACTCGGCAGAGGAACGAGTTTTCTCAGAAGAAGAAGAAGGTCCGCAAGGCGGGCCACCCTGATTATGGTCGCCATTAGAAGAACAATTGGACTGTGAACTCAATTCTGCAACAATAAATAAAGAATTATATTTTTTAAGTGCACAATCATATGTTGGCATGGAACCGGATTCTATAACCGCCTATTAATTTTTCTCGCTGAACTTCTATGGCCGCTGAAATATCTATAAACAAATTTTGAATTTGAATTTCAAAAGTATACCTTCTTACCGGAAAAATAATTCCGCTTTTTTTCTTTTGTCAAAAAAATGGTGGCTCTAGCAAAACAAAACATCCAGTGTGAAAGTTGTGCAGAAAGGCATAAATATGTTTTCTACGGACAATTCCTAACAGCGCAATTCTAGAGTACAATTTATAACGGATTTTGATGGTTTTTCAGAAATGATCGCAAGTTCTCCAGGTATAATAAGTGACTGCAGATACTTAACTAGGACTAAAAAATTTGTTATTTAACAGCAAAGGTTAAAGTTTCATTTTTCTAAATTTGCAGTGAAACCATTTCTTTGAACAATTTCAGAACCATTATAAGAGATTATAAGTCAATGTAATGACTAACCAAAAATAATTTCCAGGAGGTTAGAGTAAGAAAAACTGTTTTTTCAGGATGTTATAAGTAAGGTCATGGATAAAAGTCACCTTTTTGTATTTCGCAATCATTAGCTATTTTGAATCCATAGATTTTGTATGAAATATGACAGATATTAATGGGCAATTACAATTAGTTAAGAGTAGCTGCTGTTTACTCATTATTTAAACAATTTGTATAAACAAGTTCAACCCGAAAGATAATTTTTCAACCAAGAAGATGAATTTTCTAAAAATTGTGTAGTTAAATCTTCTACCAAGGAGGTGAATTTTAAGAAATATTAATTTTTGACCAACTGGTTCAACTTTCAAACCCGTAGTTGAATTTTCAACTAAAAAAAAAGATGAATTTTTAACCAAATAGTTACATTTTTGACCAAAAATATGAATTTTCCAAGAAGATTAATGTTCTACTAAAACAGATGAATTTTTAATATAATATAATAATTTTTAACAAAATAATTGAATTTTAATGCCAACAGGACAAATGAACTACAAAACGGTTGAACTTTCAAAGCAAAAATATGTTTTTTTAACAAAAAAAATTAATTTTCAACCAAAAAGTTAAATTTTCATAAAAATACTTCTACGCCAAATTGTTCAATTCCCAAACAAACCAAGTTAATTCAAATCCTAACAGTGACACTTTCAATAAGAAAAATGAATTTTCAACCAAAAAGATTTATTTTCTTTAAATATATACCAATTTTTAACAAAATACATCAATCTTCAGCTAGAAAAAATCAATTCTTAATATAATATATCAATTTTCAATCAAAAATGGAACTTAACAAAAATTTAATTGAAAATTTAATTTAAGTCACGTTGTTCGTTAAGAAGAATAATTCGAAAAAAAGCATTTAATACAAAATAGTTACTTTTTCAAGAAAAGAGATGAATTTTCAACTAAAATTATGAATCTTAAACAAGAAATAAATTTACAACCTACAATTATGAATCTTAAACAAGAAATAAATTTACAACAAAAGATTTCAACTTGAATAGTGATTTTTCAACCCAGAAGATTAATTTTATAGAAATGGATTTTTTTTTTGTTTTTCCAAAGAGATAATTTCGTTTCCATGTATTTTTATAACTAGAGCTTATAAATAATTTTTAGATCCCTTTCAAGTGTAAAACTTTTTCCGAATAATTTTTTTTCGTACCTTACGTTGTTTTTTCGAAAATTAAATGTTGTCATTTTCAACGTTATTTATCACTTTCAAAGCAGAAGCCGCGTACCCTATCAAAAAATAATTCATAAAAAATTTCTAGCTTCTTTTGCGGGCAACATCTTCTGTCTGATTATTTTTTCACAGCTTGTGTATTTTGTCCACAAATTTAATTTTTTAATTTTCAATGTTTTTACGAATAAAACAAAAACTACACGACCTATTAAAATGTGATTAATAAAAAATTTGTGGATCCTTTTTGGATGCACAATTTTTGCCAATTTATATTTTTTTCCTATCTTGCATAGTTTTACCGAAAAATCGATTTTTTAATTTTTCATAATTTTTTTTTGTGCTATCCAAATTGGAATTTTTGATTTTTCAATGAAAAACAAAATGTTCTTATAGAGTCTTGTAGGGTGCTTGGAAAGCAACCTTTTTTTCCGCTTGACTTGTTTCCATATCGTGCGCTCTTTGGCTTAAAATGTTCATTATCGTTATTTTTTTTATTTTAAAAATTCTATTACACTGATATTTTGTTTACTATAAAAAAAGTCATTTCATTAATTTAGATAGTATTCAAGCAAAAAACGAGAAAAAGGGGAGAAACTATGTTTTTTAACAACAGATAAAAAATGCAATAAAATGTATCACTGGGAAACGTGATAAATGTTATCCGAATCCGTAACGGTACTTCCAGTCACCCCCCCCCCCTTAAATTGTTACAGTAGTTTATAAACGGCCCTTTTAATTACAATTATTCGGGCTTGCGTGAAGCTATACAAAATTATATAATATTATGAATATGTTATAATATTATATCACCAATAGAATTGAGAAAGACGACCAAGGATAAGACCAGAATACAGACAATCCGCATCTTTTCTGATTAGATGCCAAACTGATTATTATATTAATAAATAATTTAAATAACATGTAACTGATGAATATTCAACTGCCACATTAGCTTATATAATCTTCACTGTAGTCATTATCTCTTTGTTTGAATGCGTCAAACTCGTCCTTCTGAGATATTAATAATTGATAAGAGTCAGTTTCTGACAAAAAACTTTGGTTATAATGTTCATTAAAACTCATATCACCATCTATATTGCCTTTTAAGTTTTGAAGAAAACTGGTTTTCACACGGAAAATAAATATGTTATGACCAAAAATAGACTGAATTGAAAAATATTTGACCAAATGGTCGAATCTTCCAAGAAAAAAGAATAAAAATCGATCAAAAACAATTAAATTTATTATAGCCAAAAAGACAAATTTCTTAGAAGACAATTGAAAGATGAATTTTCTACCATGACAGTAGAATTTTAAATTCTTGTTGAAAATTAATTTTTTTTTCAATCTCCTTGGTTAAAATTTTTCCTTCTTTGTTAAAATTCATCTTTTTTTATATAATTCAACTGTTTTTGATTTCGAATGAAAATCGGTTATGGCTGAAATATCGACTATCAGATGTTTCGTGGAGAATTCATATATTTAGGTTGAAAAAGCAACTACTTGGTTGAAAGTTAAACTACTTTAAAAAAAATTTCGGTTTGAAAATTCAACTGTTTTGTCAATAATTTGTGTTTTTGGCTCAAACCTTTTTCTTTCTTAGTAGAACATTAATTTTAACTTTTTTGATAATCTTTTTTTTTTGTGGATGATTCAACCATTCGGTTAAAAATTAATGTTTCTTGATTGAAAATTCACCAAATCCGTTTGAAAGTTGGACTATTTGAAAAAATGCATTTTTTTAAATTCACCTCTCTAGTAGAAAATTTAACTTTTTTGTTGTATTTTTTTTTATTTGGTAAAAATTAATTTCATTATCTGAAAGTGTGTTGCTTATAAGTGAAAAAATTAATTATTTGGTAAAAAATGCATGTACGTTTTTAGAAAATTGTCTTTTTGGTTGGAAAATTAAGATTGTTGGATGAAAATTCATCTTTTCGGTAGGTCATTTAAATATTTGTTGAAGAATTCATTTTTGCTAAGAAATTAATCTTTCATGTTGGAAATTCATTTTTTTTTATTGAGGTTGACCATTTGGATAAAAATTTATCTTTTTTCGTTAAATTCAATTGGTGGTCATTCGTTTGCTTTTTGTTGAAAATTAATTTTTCAAATTGAATATTTAAAGATTTTAATTTCGGTTCAAAAATATTTTTTTTTTTTACTCGACCATTTAATATTTTGTTCAAAGTTCATCTTTTTTTATCAAAAATTCATCCATTTGGTTGAGGATTAATGTATTTTCTTAAAAATTCGTTCTTGGCTTTTAATTAACGCCTTTGAAAATTCGTCTTTCGCTAGTAATATAATCTTTTATGGTAGAAAAGTCATCTTTTAAAAGTAATTTTTCAAGGTGAAATTTTACCCTTTTTTGTTTGAAATCTCGACCATATAATTAAAAATTCAGCTGTTTGTTAAAAAGATCCAGTGAACTTCGGAAAATATAATTATTTTTCGACAAATTTCAATCTTTTGTTAAATCTGCCTGTTTGGTCAAAAATATACTATTCTTGAAAAGTCATTTGTCATTGAAGAAATTGGTATGTTGACTATTTTATTGAAAATTCGTATCTTTAGTTTGACAGATCTAAAAATCTGGTTTACACTTCTTTTTGATAAGACACATGTGCGCGAAAAAAGATATGTAACAAGGAAAATTATCCAATCATCTAAAAAATGTGTTCGTTTACATTTCGTAAAGTAATTTAAATGAACTGATGCTAAAGAATAAAATTCGTACTTTATTTTGCAATATGTCAATAAGCAATCTCGGTCTGAGGTACAGAAATTAATAACAAAATCATTGAATATAATAGAGTTTGACATAACACGGAAAATTTCGAATTTTGGATACAGTCGAAGGAACTTCAACAAAAGGCGCGTGTCCAATTTGATAGAGCAAAAAATTCACGGTTCCCGAAAATTTCTCGCGGTCTTTGAAATAAAACAATTCGAGCATTAAAAAAAGTATCAGATATGGCAGGAGGAGACCTGGACCTGGCACGAAGAGAAGGCTCCCTAGGGAATTTTATTAATTACGTTTAATGAGATAAAAATCATGATTTTTTAAATGAAAAATGTTTAAAACATTCGAAGGAATAATTTTCTTAACAATATTTTATGTAATTCAATTTTCTCATACCATCACTTCTTAGCAAATTTGAAAAATTTGTAATAAATTATATTTTCCTTTTGGGGAAAATATTCCCTACAACTCTACTGTTTCCAATCTTAAAAATAAGTAAACAATATTCAAATATCCTTATTCAGTTGCAAAAAAAGGGGTTTAAAATAAGTATTTTTTCTAATTTGAACAAAATTGCCTTGAAAAAGAATGTTTTTCGATTTGAAATTATCCTTTTTTGTAAGTTTCAATGTTTTTCATCAAATGTTTATTATTGCGTTTTATCTGAAATGACATCAGTGATATCGTTCGTTTAAGGTTTTGAATAAAAAGTTTTAAATTTTAAACGCTTTTAATATTTTATTGTCGAAGGCAATTTTTGTGCCAAAAATCAGGTATATGGTACACTATCATCAAATATAGTTATTTGTTTGAAAAATATTTTCTAAAAAAATGGTTTTAAGGAGTTCAGCTTTAGAAAAATTTCATTTCAAACTTGGAGGCAGTAGAGTTCTAAAGATTATTTTCCCCGAAAAACACCATTATTTATTCAAATTCAACCACTTCTCAAAAATTGGTAAGAAGCGACAGTAAAAAAAATTCAAGTTCAAAATAGTATGTGAAAATAAATGGTTTTTGTGTGTTTAAAATTTTGTTCATTCGAAATGTTTTAACTATTTTTAAAATTCAACTACCTCAAGTCTTCAAAACTGCATTTTAAAATTCATTAAATTGATCATGTACGCTTATAATAGAAAATTGGCAAAGTCACAGATTTCATAATTACGCATTGTAAAACGAATTATTTCATAATTAAAAGCGCGCCTTTTTTATCAGCATTGTGAAGAATTATGATTTACACACGAAATACTCTAAAACTGTCTAATAGTGGGAATCTGTTGCTTAGTGGGCATTCTGCGATTTCTTGTGGGGTCAGTCCTTCAACCTCGCCGCTGTCCATGTTTATTTTTGCCCGTTGTACGCGAAGAGAATTAGATTTATATATTCCACGAAGAATCGTTTGCTTGTTTGATGCAAATTTGTCTAATATCGCATAGACGTCACTATTTGGTGTCGATACTACAATTTGTTCTTCCGTTAGCATAGGCTTGGCACCATTCAAGCCTCTCAATTCAATTGGTTTATTGGGAGGAAAAACGTATCTTCGAAGTTCGAATATCCGGTTCGGATTCCTATGGGGAGCAAGTCGAATAAATCTAAGTTCATCAAATTTATATCCAAGTACGCGAGGAAAAGTCATCTGGAGACGAGGACACCTGGGCCTGTCATGAAGAGGTGGCTCAGCGGATGGTGGAGACCCGGCAGGAGAATGAGATCTGGCAGAAGGAGACCTAGACCTGACACGAAGAGTAAGTTCGGTAGATGGAGAAGACCTGGCAGATGAACGAGGTATCTTCGAAGAAGAAGGTCCGCAACGAGAACCACCATGATTAGGGTCGTCATCAGGATAACTCTTGGACTGTGAACTCCATTCTGCAACAGGAAATAGACGATTATGTTTTCTCAAATACACAATCATATGATGGCATGTCGTGAATTGTGAATGTGGTTGTAAATATGGACACGGATTCTTTAACCGCCTATTAATTCTTGTGGCTGAACTTCTATGGCCACTAGATTCTTTGAAAAAAATGGTGAATTTCAATTTGAAAGTACTGAAATAAATGTAATTTACATTTGATGTAATAGTGTTGAACATAATGCAGAAAAGCTCACATTTTCTGTTATGACATTCTTCTAGAATGTTTAAAAAGCAGCGTTTTTCTTTTTCAGAAACTTTTTATATTGTGCATTGTTTGGCTTAAAATTTTCATTTTCTGTTGTTTGCAGGGTTTCATAGCCCCGGGCTGAAACTCTTATAATTTCGGTCGGATGTCCGTGCGTCCGTCCGCCGTACAAAAGGGCATAAGCGCCAAAGTTTGAAATTCTAAAAGGGGATAAGGGCTAACATTTATCAAACCAAAAGGACAACCAAAATTCAAAAATTCTTTGATTTAGGATTCTGTTAAGACCTAAATTATTGCTTTAATAGGCTACGAAACCCTTCCTTATAGGCGCTCGGTGTCTACTTTGAGTGTTTTTTTTTAATTTGGTAAATGCTATAATAACTCTGGTAATTTTTTTTACCGAATAAAATCATGAGGATAAAATGTTTGTCTTTTCAAGTACTACAAATGGCCGTACATAGAATTCTTAAACATTGAAAAAAGTAGTCTTGAAACTATGGAAAATGCTCTGTTTGAATTTTTATACAAAATGGCTGGCTTGAACTTGAACATGACCTTCAGTTCAGGACACTAAAAGAGCAAACCAAAGGCTAATCCAATCTGTCAATTCTTTTGAAAGGGATCGTGATAACAGATTGAAAATCTACAGATACATAGGCAGACACATTCGTGAAAACATTTTTTTTCGGGTTCAGAAGATCTCAAAACGTCAAAGTTTGACAAAAACGGTGAGAGGCGGGGAGGGAAGTAAAATTTTAAAAATTACAAAATTACGCAAATCGTATTTAAGCGAAAAACGAGAAAAAGGGAAGGAAGTATGTTTCTCAATAATAGAAAAAATAATAATTCTTTGAAATTTATCATCAAGAAACGTACTGGATTTTATCTAAATTCTTAACGTTACTCCCAGCGACCCTCACTTCATGGACGGCCCTTTCGTCGCGAAAATTATGATTTGCGTAAAGCTTAAAAAATACCTAGGATTATAGATATATTATTATATTCACCAATAGAATTGAGAATGACGGCCAAAAATAAGACCAGAGTACAGACAATCAACATATTTTTTCATTATATGACAAACTGATTAATGTATTAATTAATCATTTAATGAACAATTTAAGTGATGAGTATTCTGTTGCCACGTTGGCTTCTATAATCTACACTGTTTTTGTTATCTCTCAGATTTAAGACGTCCCATCTGAGATATTTACATTTGATAAGATTTAGTTTCAGCGTAAATATTTTTTTTATAACTTTCATGAAAATTGATGTCATCATTTATGCAATCTTTTGCGTTTTGAAGAAACCTGGTTTTTACACGGAAAAAATATATTTTTTGCCCAAAAAAGGACTCGTATAGAAAATTTTGCATTTTGAATAGAGTTGAAAGAATTAATTGAAAGAAGAACGACGTCTGGCAGGAGGAGACCTGGACCTGACAAGAAGAGAAGGTCGGTAAGTGGAGGAGACCCAGCAGTTGTTGTTGTGATAATATTGTAGGCTCGTAATTGTTCCTCTTTTTGAACACAACGAATAGTTGTACATAAAATTTTGAAATCCTAAAAAAGTGATCTCAAAAATTTTGAAAATGCTCTAGCTCTTTGAATTGGTATCGTAAATGACTGGCAAATGAACTTGACCTTTAGTTTATGAGGGGGCTCAAGTTTCATACAAATCTAATTCCTTGTATAGGAGTGAATATAAAGAAACAAGCAGCACGTTTGAGCTTACAATGTTCTCCGAAACATCACATACTCACTTCCCATGTTTTCATTCAGTGGGCAAGGAGTAACTGTGAGGAAACCAAAGTTTTTCCAGCAGCAAAGAAAATCATCCCTAAGCCACCAAGTAACTGAAAGTCAGATTTGACAAAACTGAGAAAATATCAGGTACATTACAGTACTAAACTTTTATTCCCATTCATGGTGGAAAACTTCAGCTCAAAATGTTTTTGTCCTCTGAGAAACACGACATCTTCTCGAATGGCAAAGAACAGAATCCCCAAAAGAGGTCTGCAAAGAAAACAACTGTTAAAACTATAGCCAAAAAATCGATCAGAAAGACATAATAGTACCATATAATATAACTTAAATTTAAAAACTGGCCCTGAAGCGTTGCACAAATATCCTCGGTGTGAGCGCACTAAGGGAGATCGCGCGTCACCTGCCCTAGCATGGCATTTTGTTTACGTATTGTTCTATTACTTGAAAACAAATGAATTTTTTACTCTGAAAATTGGAGACCTCAGAGGAAAAAATCTGAGCTTCCTTTCAAAACTATTTTGAAGAAAAAAAAGTGTCGACATTTGAAAAAAGTATAATTTTTTTGTGATTTTCAAAAATTATGGTCAAATTTTAACTTTTCAATAAAATTGTTAGGACCACGAGAAAGTTTGTGATAAAATGTATCAATAACATGTGCAGTGAAATTTTGTTTAAAGCAACAGGAAAAAAGTTACATATGTTTGAGAGTAAGGCCTTTCTTAAAAAACAAAAAATTGTACTCTCCTCCACTTTGATAAATAATTATCAAAATTAATTAATTTCTGATGCAAGGAACACTATCTAATAGGACTGCAATCGAGCCAATTTTTAGCCTGATCGTACAACTTCTATTTTCCAGATGGGTACAGGTGAGAAATTATGCCCCAGATATTCTTTGTACGATTTTAAACCTTTATAGTTTTGTAGCTCTGGGCCTGTTCTTTTTCAAATTTAATGGTTTTATAAAAAATTAATTTTTCGCCAGATTCAAACTTTTACAAAAGAATTATGATTTTTAATTGCGTTGATTGTGTGAATGATTCTGAAATTTAGACGAATTTCACACTATCCGCTTCCTGTCTTGCCTCATGGACTTCAGACCAATTTGATCCTCCGTTGCTTGTTTCAGAGTTAAGTTTTGAGACTTCACATGACAGAAGACCTATTGACCTTAATCATCTCCCCGAAAGGTCTTCTTTTTCTCCCAGGTCTAGGTCCCGTTCACCCCAAAGCGAGCATCCTAATCGTGGCAGGTTTATGGTTCCACCTACCAGGCTTCCTGCACCCTACAAACGTGGATATGGACTAGAGGATCTTGAACTTATTCGACTCACCTTCAAATTAAGTCTTGAATGGATATTCGAATTGCGAAGATACACTTTTCCAGACAATACCCTAATGCAATTGAAAGTAGCACATAATAGCTATGAGCCTCTGCCAGCCCAAGAACAAATTGTTTTAGCAACACCCCATGGTGACGTCTCTGCAATATTAGAGACCACTTATACTTTCACTGGAATGTACATCAATGAGGATAGGAATAATAGACGGGCCAAAATAAACATAGACGACGGCAATTTTATTACGATAACTACAGAAGAAATCAATGCATCTCCAGTAGGTCACGGTCGACCAATATCAACATGTTTTTTAATAAATCGGTTAGGCCATATCATTTAGTTGTATGAGCAGCTTTTTAATACAACAAAATCACGTTACTCACTGGCGAAAATAGACTTACCTAAAAAATTATATTTTTAATTGACACATCGAAATGTTTTGTGAAACACAATTATTTTGTTCCATAGTGCCGCCACAACTTTTTCTCTTAGTTCAAACAGTCTTTTTCAGAAGCAAATGAAGCTTCTGCTGTTTATTGAAATACGAAACTATTCAAGGATAAAAATTATTATTGGTTCATAATTATTTAACTGTATTGATTTTACTATAGAGAAGACCGCGTACAGAATATAGAAAATGATACCACAGCGTTTAAGTGCATTGTTTTCAAGTAATAAGGAAAGATGATGTCAGTCTCTTGTATTGTGTCTTTTGTCTTACGTCTTTGTCATGTCAGTGTGACAGTTCATCAGTCTCTGTCAGTTCAACATATTATAGAATTGACTCAAAAATAAAGTGGCTTCTTTTGCATGGAATTTCTTTATCATTGTTTTCGAATTGTTTAATGTTCAATCAAAAGCTTCAACATTTCACAAATATACAGTCGTGTTACTTCAATGTTGTTGAAACGATAAATGTTATTTAAGATTTACAGTTTCTAATGCTTTTTGAGAAGTATTAAATTTTGCACGCGCATTATACTTAAACTCGTTCATTGTTGGAGATTTTTTATTGCAAATGGCACATTGTTGTAGTATAACATGAAACTCTTACAATGTTCTCTGTGTACTTCATGGGGTTTTCATGGTGACAAGAATGGTGTTTGCACAAAAACTACCGCCTATTTTTCCACCTAAACGTATTTAAATGAGAAAATCTGAGCTTTTGTCAGAGAAAAAGAGAAGGCTCAATTCAAAGAAAGTTTATCTTATTTTTAATTCTTTTTTTTCGAAGCACATTTTTTTGATAACAGTGCTTATGATTACTGAAAACTTTATACTTTTTTTTAATATTTGTTTCTGAAATTGTTCAAGTTTGACGGAATTTGATTAAAAACTGTTGAATTTTGTAGGTTTCTAATTTGCAACGTTGGGAACTGAAAATTGGAAATAAATAGATATAGAAACTAACATTTTCAAATTCAAGCTTCTAAAGCTGATGCATTTTGAAAAGGCCTTGAAAATTATGCTTTTCTAAAATAAGTTTTCAAAACGGCACAATTCTGAATATAGGAACTATATTAACCACGAAATTCAAAATAAAAACTTTAGTGAAGGTAAACTAAAAAATCATCCCCATTCATCACAAGTGAAATGTTGAAATCGAGAATCTGCTCGCATCCAAATCAATTAAAATATTTATCGAAATATCAAAAATGAAATAAACGCCTTTTTAAATTCTGAAAATAAGATCGAAAACAAAATTTTTTTTCTTCACATTTTATTGAAAACATGAAGCGTTAAGTGCACTGATGAATTTGCTAATGTGTAGTTAGTCACGCTTGTCCTGAAAGGAAAGTGGCTCAATTTTATGACAAAATAATGTAATAATAGTTCTAATTTAATACGCCTCAAATTCGAAAGAGTTGTGAGGCTTCCGGTATTAAATACTCCATGCAAAATTTGTTCCGGGTTCGAAAATTTTGATTTCAAATTTGAGTCACCTCAAAAAATGCTTTTTAATTAGGTAAGGTCCGAAAATTTTAGTTTTGTTTCTAAAGGTATACCTGAAACGTTGTTGTTTTCACTGCCATGAAAACCTTCTCGCGCCTTCAGCGCGCGAATGGGAAAACATTATTTTATCTAGGAAATTGTGTTGCAAAAAATCTGTAACTGCGATTTATTATTCTTCAAATATATATCTGACCAGTTTCTTATAATATTTGTTTTTGAGTAATATCAATACCAATTGAGAGTTTCTGATACAATCTCTAGCACTTTTTTTGTTTGGGTACAATTGCATAGAAAGCCAATGTTTTCAAATGAAGTTTGAATTATTTTACTCTACGGTACCTAGTAAGGGATATCTACATTGTCTAGGCACAAAAAATCCTCTCACAAGTTTATTGGAACACCAACAAATCTTCACATTTTCATGTTTTATGACTGAGAAACTATTAAAATTGTCCGACATTTTACACCTTAGTTTTTCAACAGATCTCCACGTTTCAAGGACCCCTCAAGACGACATTCAAGTTTTGGCGATTGCGTCTGTCTTGATGTCATTCCTTGGCCAACGGTAACATGATGCCCGCGGCAAGCAGAGCTTTTGTCAAGTTTTCAGCCAGGGGAATTTTATAGATTTATTTTGAAGTCTATACAGTATTTTTTCATCTTCAAATATTGAAATATCTCATGATATACACGTCCTACACGTTCTCGCGTGCTGACACCCGGTGAGAACTCTTAAGGCCTTCAAAAGCGACTCAAATATCCTCGATGGTGTATGGTGTTTTGTGTATGTGTGGTGTTTGGTGTGTGTAAGCTCAAATCAGTAATAAGGAGGTTATTGAGGTAGTTGTCCACAAAAGGAATTGGAACATGCACCTGTTGTCCAATATTCGATCAAACTATTTGTTATTCGGGACTTGAGCGCTCTAACACCATCTATACCAAATTTTGCAGTAGTTCATCTGGAATGGTATTGCATGTGTAATTCTTTATGAAAACATAGCATAATAATATCTGTATACTCTCCATAAATTGAGAATCGTTTATGGTTTATTTAAATAGGTCACTAATTTTTAATAACTCAGCTTCGAAAAATAGCTGAAGAATAATTTCCGGACGCCGGAGGCTGCGCTGCTGATGCAGGCTCATGAATCGCGAGATAAAGATGCTGCATTCACAAAGACGTTAGGAAAATAGCTAGCTCAAGTTTGAAATCGCGTATGTGGTCGCAAGTCGCTAGATCTGACAAAAATGGTCGCCAAAAATCTCATTAAATCACTAGAATGGCGATAAGTCGCCACGTCTGGCAACGCTGAGTGCGGGCCGTACGCATCGCACGAGTTCTCTCAAAGAATCGTCTTGTGGGCCGTGCTGGCAGCTCTGACCTTGAGGCTTTGCTTTTAGTAGCGTGTCTCGTGGCGCCAGACCACCTACTTTTGTGCTGTTTCTGTCAAGAGAAGCGAGCGAATCAGAAACATTAAAATTGGGGTGGCGGGTAATTGGCCATTACGTTCACGCGAGCGCGCGTCTGGCAGGTCTGAGGTAGCGAGAGCTACTTGTAAGGGGGTAGATACTGACTAGCTGCTGGCTACACGCGAGTGCATTAATCGATTTGAAGGAGATATCTAAGAGTGAAATCGCCACTCTGATTGGTGGAAAACGTGTTTCGATCGAATAAATTTCCGGATCCTTGCCTTCGCCGCGACTTACTTGTGCTTGATTGATAAAAAATAATAAACCTTTGGTGCTTCGATATTGTGTTTATGTATTTGATATCTGAATACACATTTTCTTCTGGCATGAAACTTTTAATGAGTGTTTATTTTAATTGCCTTTTCTTCAAGCAGTGGGGACGGATTCCACAAGTTTCATAAATTTCTGCAAAATAAAGAAATGACCACAAATTTCATAAATTTCTACCAATCCATAAATTCCTGAAAATTTCATAAATGTTCACAAACTTGATAAATTTGCAAAAATTTCGTACATTTTAACAAATTTTGTTTTTCGCAAATATTCTGCATTTTTACAAATTTCATCATTTTTCCAAAAATTTCCATTAATTTGAGAAATTATGGTAATTTATCAAACTTTCCATACTATCTTAAAATTATGGTAATTGATGGAAATAAATGCTAATTTTGACAAATTTCAGAAATTCATGGTAATAGATCGGTAAGTTTTTATAACGTTAATAATAGTTCTGTTGGACGCATGAATTGTGGACCAAATTTTGGGTTGAGTGACTTCTGATTTCTATGGCTTTTTAAATTTTGATGGCTTTACATGTATTCAACTGATCATTCGTCTATATTCGAAACAATAGTCAAATTTTCAGCAACGGTTGTTGATGAAAACCTCTCCCTTCAGCATGCAATCTACTATTTTATAATTACTTGCAATTATCACGAAAATACTGTAGGTAACATTTTTAACCCATTCCAACGTTTCTTTGGGGGGGGGGCGGAAAGGCAGCCTGTGACTGATCCCATGTATGTGATCAGTCACAGGGGTGCCTTCCCGCAGTGAAGTGTAATGTTAATGTTTCATTATACAGATGAAACATAAACTTCATCTGTCATCAAGATCACCCTTTAATTTTCTATTATCCGACTTATTTTTCCAAACATCGATTTTCTAGCTCGTTACAGTTGATTTGGAATTGTTTGGAATTTATAATAAATCGCTTGCAATTCATCATACATTCTTGGAAATATAATTCAGTTAACAATGAAATATGCCGAAAGAGGAAATCAAAATCTGGTTCAATGTGCCGAAAATGAACATTAAAATCCGGCACATGTTGCCGGACCAGACTACTCGACTTTCTTTTCATAGGCAACCCTGAATTATTTATTTTGTGAATTTGACTGCCAGAAGAAACCCCTCACACCCGAAGCATGTCAATTGAAAAGAATGATTCTTCCTGCATAACCATGTTGCAATAAATTATTAACTCTAAGTTATTTATTTCCAAATACATATATTTTTTAATTTCTAGCAATACTCGTTCCTAAGTAATATCAACAACGATTCAGAGTTTTTGACATAATTTCTGGCACTTTCTTCATTTCGGTGCAGTTACATAAAATAAATGGTTTCATCAACGTTTATTTTATTTCACTCTACCATAACTAGTAAAATATATCCATGTGGTCTAGGCCCAAACAAGTATTTAACCCGATGATTATCAAACGTTTATATATTTTTTTATATTGTCCTTATCAATGGGAATATTTGAGGATTTCCCAGGCCTATATGACCAAAAACAACTACTTTTTCCTTGAAACTTAGCAAGTACCTCCAGAATGATGTAGAAAATTTTTTGTCGTACCTACGATTGATTAATGACATACAAATAACTCGCAAGGACAAGCTTAAGGCGAATAAAAATCATGCGATAAGGAATATAATATATGTTATGCAATGAACGAAAACATTAGAATAATCAGCAGTTGCACTGTTAAACGAATATTCGTCAATAGTGTATTTAATTTTGTTCTCAGAAAAAATGAGGATCCTTTCTACTCTGTTCCTATTATTGACAGTTATCCTTAACTTTCTTGGTAAATATCAATATATGATAAAATTCGTAGTAATAATTTGAAGTGTTTGAATTTTTTGGCATCCATTCAAATTTTGAAAACCTTTCGAAACGTCATTTAAAATTTATGTCTTTGAATAATTAGAAATCCGTGAAAACATTTGGAATTTTGAAGAATACTTCAAAATCTCTTGAAAGCCGCCGTAATATCAAAATCTCTTCAGGTCTTTGAATTATCCAACATTTTGATGAAACTAAACTTCTGTAACAGCTTAACATTTGGATGTTTCCAGTCCCCATTATTGCATTATTTTAATTTTGAATTCGGAATGATTAACTAATTTTAAATTAACATTTTTTTGTGTAATGAAAATTCAGAATACCATAATTTCATAAGCTTTGTCTTTCAAACATTCACTAATATTTTTTATTACAAATTGCCAAATTCCAATCGCGTACAATTTGAATTTTAAATAATATAATTTACATACAATTTCATCTCCTTTCTCATGGAATTGTGAAATTTTATATATTTTGGTGTGATATTTTTTAATTTAGGCAGATTATTAATTTTCCTAAATCCTAAACGCTTATTATGCGCTATTATTTATGATTTAAAAAAAAATTTAAACAAGGAATATCGAATTCGCGAGATAAAAGCAATAGTATATATTGTATGTTGTAGATTGCAGCAAAATAACGACCTTTATTCAAATTTTTCTAAATTCCATTTGAATTTGCCTACCTCATTACTAATTTAGTTAGCATTTATACCGGGGAAACCAGAATGTGTGTTTATAAGAAAGATAATTCAGAAAGTTTGCCTACTGATAAGGAATGTATCGGAATTAAAATACTTAGTTATTGCGTGCTTTATTAATAATTGTTTCAAGAATGAACTGAATTTATTTTAATCCCAATATCAATAACATTCTTGAAATTCTGTTAATACTACTTCGTGGTTTCAATTTTTTTATATATTTCTTAGCGACTTAAATTATTAAGAAATTAGAAATAGATCTGATATTCTAAATTACATGCTGACATCTAATTTAAAAAATTAGCTTTTGTGTAAATAATTTGATCGTAAAGCTATAATAATAAGATTACTGGACCCTTTTTGTAATAGAAACATTTTCAATAAAAAAGAAGGAAAAAACAAAAATTTTCTGGATTATCCGCAATAAAAAAAATTATTCCGCCAACATTTTTTCTCGCACTTATTGGAACATTCTTAAAATTTCTTTGATTTTGCCAAGAATATAAATTAAGAAATTTAGATGTCTCTCAAAGTTACTTGGCAAACTTTAAATACACAGGACATGTTGACTGCACTAATAACCTTCTACTTGGCGGAGTTTTTTGCATCGCAGATGCTTTTCGTGAGATTTTATATGTTTCTAGTTTTATAGCTCTGGTCTGGTGGGATACTTTTTCATATTCATGAAATCTTGAAAACAGCGAAAGGTTAAAATTTGTGTATTTTAAGGCTTAAGGGGCTCCCACCACTACCTCGAGTCAATGCCCCTCAAGTGTTTTTGTTAACGTACGAAACGGTTAAAACATGGAGAACCATGGAAAGGTAATCGGATATTGTAAAAAACTCAAAATTTTGCAAAATAGTACAATTTTTCGAATAAAAATCAATACAATAGAATCAAAAAACGACTTTAATATTATTCGGAATATTGAGTATTGTAGATTGACGTCACGATCATGATAGGCTATGTGGAAATGTCAGGCTGGTTAGCACATTTGGCACATCCTGACATGGGGCTGCATACGGCACAATCCGAATTTGAGGTTGGCGTCCCCGATTCTGATCAAATCGATCTCATGCACTAACAGCAAATTTTAGATTTTTTATTTCATTTCGTGACACTAAAAGGTCGTCAATCGGCAAAAGAATGGAACGTGACTGAGTGAATAAATTCTACACTTGGCGAATTTCACTATTCGTATATTCATGACTTGGACTGAGTGCGCCTTAGAAGAAGCAATAGTTCACAATACTACTTTTACGCTTTTACATTCCTGAGTATCAATAAATACAATGCGAGAAAGATAAACGTGTATATGAATATTATTCATTTTCACAATTTTATGATTGTCATTTCTGAAATTTCTTTTTCGTCATTGAGTATTAAAAAAAAAGAAACATACATGTATTGAGATATGTGTCTTGCATGTTGAGAATATTGAGAATGTTTGTTCAGCCAAATATTCTAAAGTCCGCTTTCTGCCTTCCCTCATGGACTTTAGTGAAATTTAATTTTCTGTTCCTTGTTGCAGATTTGAGTTCACAGTCCGGCTCTGTGCCTAATAGTAAACCTATTCCTGATGTATCTCATGCTGAAACTTCCGGAAATCATTCTTCTCCTCCAAGGATCAGGTCCAGGTCACCTACTGCCACGCATCCTACTCGCGGCCGTTTTCTGGTTCCACCTACCAGGCTTCCTTCTACTTTCAAACGTGGATATGGACTAGAAGACCTTGAAATTATTCGGCTAACTCCTAAAACAAATCTGTGCCGCATATTTGAATTGAGAAGATATACTTTTCCAGCAAATACATCAATGCAATTGAAAGTAGAATATAATACGTATGAGCCTGTGCCAAACCAAGAACAAATAGTTTTATCAACACCCGATGGTGATGTCTTTGCAATATTGGAAACTACGTATTATCTTGCTGGAATGTATCTTCGTACTTCTAGCGATCATAGACGAGCAAAAATAAACATGGAATGCAACAGTATTTCCATGATGACTGCAGAAGAAATCAAAGAATGTCCAGTCGGTCTTAGTCGCCCAATCTCAAAAATGTTTCGAATAAAACGGTTAGGCCGTATGAGTTAGCTTATTTGGTACAGCATCATACTTTATGACAAGTATATTCTGTATATATTTGTTCAACAGCTCTTCTTTCAACAATAAAGAAAGATGATATTATTGTCTATTAGCGTGGTTTTTACATCTTAAAATATTGTCTTTGGAATGAAGTTGCTTCCCTTGCATGAAATTGCATGAACATTTACATGTAAATTTTAAATTTGTGCTTGCGTTCGAAATTAATGAATTTTGAAAAGCGTAATGAGAAATTTGGAAACACCTCCTTTTCAAAAAGTTAGGTTTAAGATTCTAATTTATGAATACTTCTACTTTTCTTTTGGACAAAATTCTAATTTTTCCAGTTTAAACAAATCTTTCGAATTACATTGAATATTACTTGATACTTCATAATATAATCGATACCTGATGATAATTTGTACGATCATTAAAAACTGCATAATTTTAATTCGAAGTGTCAGTCTTGAGTGCGGAATTTCGGAAAGGTTTGATAGTTGTGACCCTAAAAATGAATTTTTTAAGTTCTACATGCCTTCATTCGAAAAAGTTTGTTTTTGAGTTCATAATTTCTGGATGTCAGATCCGGATCGTCAAAAATTTACAAATGTTCATTTACAGTTCCTCATTCTTTTTCAGAGTTATTTCATTTTTAAGGGTATTGTATGTGAACTTGTTCAGTTTTGAAGATTTCTAGTTTCGAATTGCACAACATTGTAGGCTACAGCATGAATCTTTTACAATTTTGAATTTTGATTTTCAAAAAGTATCTACCATTTGCGTCTTTTTCAGAATGACTGATATATCAGGAATTATTTCGCGACAAAATTTGTTGTTTTTGGGATAAATGGATGTTGAAAAGGCCAAGGAATTTAACTGACAATTTCTCGATGAGGGGGTTTTCTACTTATCCTGAAAGTCAATAAAGACTTATGTGACCAAACAATCACGTTTCGCCATTGAAAAAAAAAAAGAAAGGTTGAAAATCATAATGTTTGTCAGGATTTGAAAACTTTTTTTAAGATCCATGGAATTCTGATCTCAAAAGTAAAACTCTATATTCACGTGGATGACTGGGTCACATAAATTCATTATTTCCATGGAACGGTTAGTAAAACTGTATAGTTAACGCGACCATGGTCAACCTAGGTGGAATAAAGTTATTGGCTTGAACAACGTTTTCCTCAAACCTATGAGACTGGTGCTGTCGCTGCGTCATGAAACCCGGAGTCTGAAGCTTCATATAATGATTTTATTGTGTATAGTATGTATGTATTTATATGATTCAGACTATTGCAGTTTCGCATGTTTTTCAATTTAAATTGTACAAGGTTGGGGCTCAATATTTTAAAAGCGTACAAGTTTGAACATTTTATTTTAAAATAGTGTCTAACTATTGAGTCCGTTCAGGAATTTATTTATATATGAGGCACTATTTCTAAAAAAATGACATTGCAACACAAATTATCAATAATTGATGAGTCCCTGATTTATAGAATCAAAAATAGCGTTGGGTATTAATAGGCGAAAAATGATATTTGAGTACTTTGAGAAGAAATTACACTTATTCCAATTTGTATTTAAATTGCATTCAAAGGTTTCGTGAATCATCCAATATAATTGAATTAAATTACAAATTACATGTATATAATTTGTATTTTCTGAAAAATACACACGGTCCAATTATCAATTTATTGCTATCACTCAGTCAAAGTAATTTCCATTACTTCAGAATTAGTTCCAGCATTAACTTACCAGAAGTGCTTTACAAGAGAGGTGTAGAGTGGAGTGGAGTAGAGGAGAGTGGAGTAGAGTGGACTCTACCCGAAGTCTTAAACTAACTCTGAAGTAATTGAAATGACATTATGTGTGTAATTGAAATAAATTAATAATTGGACCTTGTGTATTTGGCAGAGAATACAAACTACATACAAGTAATTTGTAATTTAATTCAATTAAACTAGAACAAACGTAATTTCCCTCAAATGTAATTCAATTACATTGAAGTGAAATACATGTAATTCGCCGCGTTTCACAACTTCCATAAATGTACACAAATTTCATCCACAAATTTTATAAATTTCTAAAAAAGGTCTAGGTAGAATTATCATACTTTTTGATATTTTTTAGTTTATGCTCTCCTGTTGAAAAAATCCTGATGGCAAAAGCTCAAATTATAGACTGTTTTTGCGCTACGCGACTTCAAAAGTCAGATTTGGTTACACGTTTCTATCCTTGGGGTGGACTGTATCACGTACTTCTCTTTCTATCCTTTGCATTGCTCTCGTGCAAGTTTGTGTAGAAAAATAATTGCACGGACGAACAATGTGATGTAATCGCGTTTGAAGTGCGAAGCGGTAAGCGTTCTGACCATGCGCTAAGCACTCTGGCAACGCACGAAGCGTTCATATAATTGCATGTTATCGAGATTCAAACGCGAAATTCGATGTCTAATATCAAAAGGCGATTGGTTGTCTAAATTAGGGATACAAATTGCTGATTCAAAAACGCATGGCAAGCGCTACTTGCGGTAGAAAGATTGCATCCCAAGTTCGTCGCAAAGTGCTTGATTTGGATAGCCAGACAAAAGAATCGATACCCTGCGTTGCAATTACGTAGGCACCGACTCACCAGTTTATGTCAAGTATTTCGAAGTACCTTTAACAGAATTCTCCTTTCGGGCCAACGCTTTCATCCTAACTTCAACGCTGAGCATTTAAGAATAGCACTTAGATAACATAATGAACTCCAAGAGTTGCTGTTTGGCTTTGATTCGCCACTTTGAGTCAAGTAGTCTGAAAGAGTTTATACAAAAGGCTCATCGTGTACCAACGATTCGAACTCAACATCAACGCTAAGCGTGAAACGCAAGTATGCACGTAGATCGCAAAATCCATAACGAGCGGTACTGTTTTCGTGATCATAAATAAATACCACACAGGGTGGTTGCTGGGGAGCTTGATGAGTTGATTTTGTTGTCTGGATGCTTTCCTACACGCTTAGCGTTGAAGTGAAAATGGGACCTTTAGAAAAATATAAGCGTTTCTTATAAGGTGTTTTAGACTGCTTGATCGAAACCAGCGAATCAAAGCTAACGGAAAACGCAGGGAGTTTATTTTGTTGTCTGAGTGCTTTTATCAAACGCTTAGCGTAGAAAGTAGGATGAAAGCATTGACACACGATGAAAATTCTGTAGAAGGTGCTGCAGAGTGCTTGACATAAACTGGTTGATTAGTGCCAAATTGCAACGCTGGGCATCAATTCTTTTGCCTGACCATTCCACTTAGGCGCTTTGCGACGAACTTAGGATGCAATCTTTCAAACGAAAGTAGCTTTTGTCAAGCGTTCGTGAATTTGCTGTTTTTATCATCAATTCAGACAACCAGAGTGGATAAAAGTATTTGATATATTCCGCTTCACAGGTAAAAATATGTATCCAAATCTAACATTTAAATCATCGTAGCGCAAAAACTGTATATAATTTGAGCTTTCGCAATCAGGATTTGCTGATCAGAAGAGCATAAACTTAAAAATATCAGAAACTTTGAAAATTTCACCCGGACCTTTTTTACCATGTATCTGGTGCGGGGTCCTTTTATGAATTTCCAGAAATTTCCTAAATTTTGACAAATTTCATAATTTTTCGGAAAATATCCAATAATTTTCGAAATGCGGTAATTCATCGAACTTTCCATAATTTTTAAAATTATCGACCCTGTCCTTGTATCGATGCGCGCGCTGTAAACATGCGTACATCTGCATTTGCGCATCATGCATGTCAGTGTTTTTCAAGTACTTTTGTTGACGCACGAAACGGTCAGAAGATGTAGAATGGTGGAAAAGGTAACCGGATACTATGAAACATTTATTATTTTCTTAAAATAGCACGATTTGCCAACTGAAATTCAATGCAAAGGATCATAAACGACTCAAATATTTCGCGAAATATTGAGTATTGTAGCTGTAAGTCACGATCATAATGGGATAGGTGTGAATGTCAGGCAGGTTAGCATATTTGACACAGCTTGATATGGGACGGCATACGTCTTTTTCTGGAAAATATAATGAAACTAAAAGTATATTATAAAGATCTGAATAATAATACTTTTTAGGTTTCACGAAATATAGTCAACTATCCGAAATTTGAGGGTAGATTAACCGACTCTGATCACTTGGATCTCATACACAAACCTCAAGTTTTTAATTTTTTATTTCACTTCATGACACTGAAATGTCTTCAATCGACAAAAGAACGGAACATCACAGGGAAAATCAATTCTACACTTCACAAATGTTAATATTCTCACATTTATGAATAACTTTTACGTTTAGAATATTTCCGCCAGAAATTCATATAAATTCTCATAACGACATACTAAAATACTCAATTCAAACTATCGAGGGCTTTCCGCTCTTCGGGCCTCTTTATGATTGGTCAGCCCCTGATGCGGTCGAGACCGTACATGGAACATGGTGAAAGGTAACGGACCTATGCCACTTGGAATATCTCAGCATGGGGGACTTAGAATTGGTGAGACTTGGTCCAGGTACACCTTAGCATAAGCAAGAATTCCCTCTATGACTGCTACGCTTTCACATTCATGCGTATCGAAAAATACAATGCAAGAAAGATAAACTTGTACATAAATATTATCCATTCTTCTATTTTAATAATTGTTATTTCTAAAATTCCTTTTTAGTTCTTTCATATTAGAAATAACACACCTTTACTGGGATATGCTTCTTGCATATTGAGAATGTTGAGAATGTTTGTTCAGCCAAATATTCCGATAACGATCAATTCCTCCATATTCTCACTTGCGGGGTGCAGTGTATGTGTAGCGGGCGTAAAGTTCCATGTTGGCCCGGCGGCGGAGTGCGCATGTGCGAACTTCACTGTGCTGGAAGCGGCCACATTACGCCTGCTTCACATGCATGCAATGGCGCGTTTTCAAGGGGGCTCGGACAAAAAATATTTTTAATTAGCTGAGTCTTAGGTAATCCAATGTCCACTTCTGTACATAATTTGATGTACGATTTTTGCAGATTCATTATTACTTTTTAACCTACGTCAAAAGCGTACAAACATGACCTTATTGTACTATTTTCATCTAAAAAAGTATGCATTATTTTGAACAGTTATACCTGGATTTCACAAAGAAATATAATGAAGTATAATTCCAGGGTCCAAAAATGCATTGGAAAATTTTTTCCAACTTCCATGCATATCGCCCTCAAAACTATTCGAATCCACAAACAAAAATAATGCGTTGCTTAACAAAAAAAAAGTGATATTTAGAAGTTTCGCAAGCCCCACGAAGCCCAAGAATATAAAAAAGACGCCCTTGCAAAGCCTATTTAGAATCGCCAATATTTAGTGAGCCGAGTCCAAATTCAACATCCCTCTTCACAATCAGCTATAGAATTCAAATGAACAATCATCTTTTAACAGAGGTTTCTTCAATACAAATTGTTTCTCATACACAAAATAATACTTTCTACTGATAATAAGATGCACTCATAAATCGTGTAAGCAATTTATTATTGTTTTGAGCAATTTCCTCTAAGAATGGAAAGACGCACTTTTTCCGGATTTTTAAACCTATTTTCAATCCCCCAGTAAGATTTTCCACTTTCTGTCCAACCCTTTATTAGAGTGAGGTAAAGATCTATTGACTTCAATAAACATGATTGTTCAAACAATTTATTATTATTTTTAATAATACTCTGTTTGAATAATGCTAGAAAGTTGCAGTTTTTTCTGAAATATTCAACTTTTTCTCCACCCCTCATTCAAAAGAAGGCAATAATAATGTAAATCGGTACTGGTTTGTTATAAAAGATTCAACAATAGATCAATCGATGCATCTCGAATACGCGAACAAATATACTTCATATATAGTATTCTTGTATTTTGAATATAAAAAAAAAAAAATTTAATAGAAATAGAATGAATAATTCTTTTTAAACTTCATAAATACTTTCTGATAGGTCATAAAAGTTTCAAAAACAGGTAGATCGTTATTTTCGAGCGCTTGTGGTCGTATTATATCGAAATATGTCAAAAAAGTAGATTTGAAAATGTAGGTAATTCCAAATCTCCCTCTATGAGGAATTTTAAATCATGACCAATTAATGAACTTCTTATAGTTACTATTCCTTACACATATACAAGTATAATTAGTTTATTATTTATGTAAAGTGTAATTCGAGATCTAATTACTTCTCTTTTTTTTTTATTTCTTGAATGCAAAATTTTGAATAGAATTGAAGATGCTATATCTGAAATGAGGTCATGTATCTGAACTGCGTCATAGAGTTATTGAGATTCGACGGTTTCCGAACATGAACAATATATCACTCGAGTTCACTTGGAACAAAGCCATCACTTTTTTCCTATTCTCTTGAAATTTTTATTATCAGAAGTGTGCGCGGCTATGTTTCTGTTCTAAATATTGGACTTCATTGTGGGGGAGGGAAGGGGCAATTAATATGTAATAATAAAGTTTGTTACCAAAAATTATCTCTGCCCAATTTATTTTTGAAGTAAAATTTTTATTATTGCTGTACAGCTGCAAAGAATCTGCTTTTATTTTTACAACAGGTTGCAAGAATTATTCAAATGTAGCAAACCTTAATGTATAAAATATATATTGTTTCAGAATTTTTCAATTCATATATATTTTCAACATTTTTAATACCAGAAACAAATGTTTGATTAGATTTTGGCATTTGGACTTCCAGACCCGAAATTTCTGATCAGGTTTTTATTAATATTATTTTGGGCATTTTTTCCAAATAAAGATTTTGAGAATTTTTTTCTGTGTGTATTCCGGGAAATCACAGAATGGAAAGGTTGAATTGACATACGGATCCTCAAAACTGGACAGAACGTGTATTATTTTTATTTTTTGAATTATTTTTTTAGGAAAAACGAAGACATTTTTCAAAGAAATTGAAATTTAAATGAGAGTAAATAACTAAATAATAATAATTATTAATATTCTTATTAAATAATCCTAAAGCTTTCAAAATGGAGTAAGTCCAATGTAAAGGGTATCTTATAAGGATGGTCAAAATTTATACCCTCAAAAATTCGATTTTTGTTCGTTTTCCATAGAAAGATTTTTATTCAATCGGTCAACATTACCCGTGCCCCGGATTTTTGAAAATAACATGGCATTTCAAATGGTAAAAGCACGGTTTTCGAAAAAATGAAAAAAAGTAGCACTTGTTATTAACTGTTTCTAAATTAAAGTATAGTAACCTCTTAATGAATGTTTAAGAAATAGCAGTTTCATGTAAATTCGTGCTAAAGACGGTATTTTTTGGAACTATTTCAATATAAATTATTTTTATTCAATGAGTGATAAACTTGCAAGTATTTTGCAACTAATTTTGAATTGTTTAAACAATTCTTCTCCCACTGTAAATCGTAATAAGTCATCATTTTTCGGGATAGATTAAATATTTGATGAATTTCAAGAGTAATATTTCTTGTTCAACATATTTGTCAACTTTTTAAACAATTTTCAATTGTTTAAATCATTTTTCTCCCTGTGAATCGTAGAAATGTATTATTTTTTGGAATTAATGAAACAATTAATGAATGCCGATAGTCATTTTTTAACGATATTTGGCAATTATTTAAACAATTTTAATTTGATCAAACAATTTTTTTCCCTAGAAAATCATAAAAAGTTACTACTTTTTGTAATTAGTAACTCAGTCAATGAATGCTAATAGCATACAGTTTTCTGTACCTATATTTTTTTCAAAAGCAGTTCACAATTATTTAAACAATTTTAATTTGTTTAAATTTTTTTCTGTAAATCTTGTAAAGCTACAATTTTCCGAAATTAATGACGCAGGTAATGAATATTAGGAATAATACTTATTGTGGAAGGCAGTTTGCAGAATTTTTCATTTCTTTTTGCCTAACCTTATACCTCTGTAACAAGCAACTCGATTTTTTATATAAACCATATAATTTATAATGAAAAATTAGAGATATTGTTTTATCAGTTATTATCCTTATTTTGTAAAGAAGATTTTTCAATTATTATTAGGATTTATAATATTTATTTTTGTTCGGGAATTGATTGAAATATATATATTTTTTTTGATAAAATAAAAATTACATTTTTTATGTTTCGCCCCGGAAAAAAATATTTTTGAATAATTAATTGCAGAAAAAAAACGTTATCGACCATAATGCCAATTAAAAAATCTTCTTTGCAATAATGATACTTGGGCGAATTAAAAACAATATTTTTCAAAAAAACAGCAAAGATGTCATCTATCTGTTATCCTTGTGTTTTCTATCTATGTAATGAAAATATAATAATCGCTTTTAGGCAATTAATTTTGTTTGATTATCGCAATGAATGAAAAAAGAACCAGTCATTCATTTCTCTTTTTTTATTTGTTAATGTGACATGCAAATGTGGGTTTCATTGTCTTAAAGCGGAACGTGAAGAAATTGAGGTTCTCTTTAATCACGTAAGTCAGTAAGACTTATTGCTGCTCATTACTGCATTTTTTAAATTTTTCAATAAAAGATTGTTTTCATATACATTTGTATTTGGATCTGCTTGGAAAGCGTTTATATATTACGTAACCTTTTAAAAATCCACCTCCGTTACGTAACATATTTTGTATTATGTTTAAAAATGTAATAGACTTTTTCGGAATGAAAATAAGGTTTTTTAGGATAAAATGTTGTCTAGAAATAAATAAAACAATATTTTTATGTAACACTAAATGTTTTCAACATATTATTCTCAATCATACAGATATTAAAATTACTTAAAACTTTTTTTTCAAGAAGATTAAGAATCGCTCAGCAGTTTTTAATCAAGTGAACGCAACGAAACATGAGATACAATAAATTATATCTTTGACTTGAATTCATTTGATATCAGACTTCAAATAATGCTTCTGGCAGCGATGAAATATTCTGTTTTTAGAGAAAATTAAGTGATACTTATTCATCTCATTTGAGAAAAAAAAATCCGCGAAGTTACAAGTAATGGATCTTCAACGTCTATTTAAAAACAAAGAACAATTTTTTTTTAATTTTATAGTTCTTGATCTGATTCAGATCAGACTTGTTTGAAAATATAAAAATTCGATTTTTACAAAAACACACACTTTCATTTTTAATTGACTTGGCCTTCTATAAGGAAGACCTCCTGCGAGTTTTATGTGGGCTTAATGCTTTTTGTGGCCTCGATCATTTTTTTCAAAAAATTGAATTTGGACTTTTTTCTTACAAACGACAGATTTAACAAAATGTTTTAAAAAGGTAAGCTCATTTCAAAAAGTTCTACAAACAAGGTCTCTTGCTCTTTTTTGATATCTCATCGTTTACGAGAAAAATTATAAAATTATATTTTAAGGAAAAAAAAAAGTTTTCTCAGCCACAAAAGTGGTTTAGCCCGTCTAAAACTCAAACGATGCCTTCCTTATAGAAGGCCAAATTCAACAAGAAATTGGCAAAAAATATAAGTAACTTTTGCGAAAATCAACTTTTAATTGTTTAATCAAATCTTCTCCACCAATATTAATTTTGATATTCTTTTCAAATTTTCCGAAGAACTTCAAGTAATGGAATACATGCATTGAAAAATGTTACGTAATTGGGTAAAAATACCATAATTTCTTGCTACAAGTTTCTTTAAATAATAAATACTCCTTTTTTACAAAGGAAAAGCCACAAAATAAAACCATTAACCACTTTTTTCAGCACCAAAGTAATTTTCTAGAAAACAAAACTTGTTTAAACTATTTTGACTCAATTTCTTGCCTTGTGATAAGAAGTTATATTTCGTGCCTTGTGATGAAAAATTATATTTCGTGACATTATTATCGTTTATTTATAAAATATATATACTTTTCTTCCTTTTATAGATCCAGCGAAAAATCGTCTGTTACAGTTGCGATACCGTCACACTAAATCTTTATTTTCTCGGAACAGAATAATTTTTTTGCATAAAAATATTTTCATTCTTATTCAAGACTCCAATAGTTCAGTACAATATATATTTTTTTAAATTGAAAATTAGATATTTGATCGCCATCCAAAGACGATTTTCAAAACCTATCAAATTTTAACCTCCAAATTCTTGAACGATTTACTCGGAATTGGTTAACTTTTTCTGACCAAACTCATTTCGCTTAAATTTAGAATTTTAATATCTAAATTTTACGTTTTTATTTTTTGTTTGAACTGAAAATTTCACTTTTTATCACGGTCCGTAGCAGAGCGTGTTCTAATATCAGGTTCCTGTCACTTTGAGATTATCAATTTCCACATTCTATTTCTCGGAACTAGATAACTTTTTTTGATTGCACTTTTTTGTCTTCAATTCAAAAATAATTTATATTTTACAGAATGTTTTCTCACCCTCCTCAAAAATGTATATATTGATGTTTATCCAGTTCTGTACCCTTCAGTTATTGTTTAAAATTGATTTTCATGAGATAAGAAAATACTAATTGAATGGCATAGAGTAAGAGATTCGAAAAAAACGAAAATTTTCTCCACATTTTGTATGGAAAGGCGCAAATGAATGATTATTGATTGTTTAGATAATTGCAAACTGTATTCCACAGTAAATATGATTCTTAACATTCCAAATATCCTGAACAAAAAACTATTACTCTTTGAATTTTTTAGTTAATTTTGAATTAGGGGAAATTCATCATCAAAAGTCGGAGTCGAATTTTTGGACCATCCTGGTATGTCATACACGGGTCACGTGTGATCAGATTCCTACCCTACCGACATTTTTCCCCATCCTGAATCCACCTGTCTACATAAAATGAGATTTTGTATTAAAAAATTGGGATATGTAAATGAGAGGCACTAATGCACGTTTATCTACTCTAAAATTTGTATAATTATAAAAAACAAATTCGAAAAATAATTTTTTTTTTTCAATAATTATAAAAGTTTATGAGTATAAAAACAGAGAACCTTCCTATTGCCTCTTATTTACATACCCAAATTGTCAACTCGATATCGCATTTCATCATTCATGTGGACAGGAGGATGATAACGAAAAAAAAAAAAATGTTGGTGAGGTAGGAATCTGGTCACGTGACCCATATTCCATATTCATAATTTCAATGCCTTGAAATTTGAAAGCCACTAAATTTTAACATTTGAAATTTCAAAAGAATCAAAATATAATTTAAAATCTTCGCCAACTCTTCGGAAATCTTTTGGAATTTATCACTTCCATTTAGATCTTCTAAATTCTTAAAAGTAACCTAAAAGACTTTTTTATTTATTTGTAATCTTGCATTTGGAAATGGATCGCGATTCACCTAAATCTGTTGAAATCTTAGTAGTCCTTTTGAAATAAAAAATATATATTGTACAGAAAATATATTTGAATTTTTTTATATTTTTTATACCTCCTGAAATCCTGTTGTTGATTAATCTTTTGTTGTTCTCGGCTAAAAAAAAAAAGTTATATTCAAAATTCAAATTTGTTCGTTTTCCGAAAAAATAAATTCCCTATTTTTCTTTTTAAATCGGTCAAAATTAACCCGTGCCCCTGGGCTTTTGAAATTAACATAGGGTTTTCAGTTTTATATGGATAATGGGAGAAATTTTTTTATTATTATAGAAAAAATAAATCTTTTACTAAAAAAAATTCTGATAGTGTGGAAACGTTCTTTTGTACAAGATAAAAACAGCTCATTATTTGCATGTCTCATTCTAATCTCTTTTCCACTTTTCTTATTAAAATTAAAAAAGTATGTTTACGATGTTTAGATAGTACTTTCAAATCCATAAAAACGGCTAACTAGAGAAAATAATTAAATAAAGTACCTATTTAAACAGCTTTTTCCAAACATAAAACGATTATTGATTGCTTTATCAGTGCTCACTTAAGAAATAAGCAAATAGAAATTTCATTTTGTTTGTATATAAATAGACAAATAATTAAAGTGAAACAAATGGCTTGTTTCACTCATCTTCATAAAATGATAATTTGATAAAGAAATTTTTTCATTTCTTTCCTGCTTTTTCATAGTCCAAAAAATTCTCTATAATTTTTTCCCTCATACAAAAAATTTAAAAAGACTCCATAATTGAGATTTTTGTATATCGATTGAACCCATTTCAAATTTAGCAGGTTCTACACTTAAAGTCGCCAAATTGATCACCGTTGAAATATATTGTTTTTTTAGAGGTAATTAGATATTTAAATTTTCTTTTCGGATTCTGTCGATTTTCACAAAAAAACCTACATTTATAATGTTTGTCATTTTTTATTTGGCCTTCTATCAAGAAGAGATCCTTTAAGTTTGATGCAAACTAAGTCAATTTTGTGGCCAGAAGAATTTTTGTAAATAAAATAATATTGTCCAATTTTTCTCGGAAAAAATGAAAGATACAAATTTTAACAAAAAGGTTGGCACATCTAAAAAAGTTCTACAAGAAATTCCTTTTGCTTCTTTGAGGCGTAAAAAATGTTTTTTACAGCATAAAATCAACAGGAGGCCTTTCTTTAGCAAAAACTTTTCGAAAATGTTGCAAAAACTAAAAAGGTGAGTTTTTCATAAAATCTTTCTATTTTTTGATAATTCTAAGAACAAAATACAGGAAACTTCCTGCAACACCTCACCTTTTTTTTGCGATAAATAAAAAAAATCTGTTAATGTAAGGAAGGCATCCTACCCGTGAATCTCGCTAGAATCAGTACAGAAATTTCTGAAAACTTTTAATTAAGTCAAAAATTATAGAATTTTGAGGAAAAACTTGGTAATTTTTGAAAAATGGATGTCAAGATTCAAACATCCATATCTTTATGGACAATTTTTTTCTCTAAATAAAAAAATATCTAATTCGAGACATATTTTAAGATATCCGAAAAAACTCGAATTTTCTCTACCTTTCCTATGGAAGTTATGTGAAATTATATATGTGAATGATTATAAATTGTTTAAATAATTGCAAACTGTCTTCCACAAAAAATATCATTCTCAACATTCATTATAGCTGCTTTATCAAATCCATAAAATCCTAACTTTTTAAGATGTGTATGTCTCTGAGTATGTATTAACTGCGTTATTAATTCCAGAAAATAACAACTTTTCACGATTCACAGGAGAAAACGATTTTAAACAAATAAAAATTGTTTAAATAAATACCAAGTATGTTAAAAAGAAATCAAACTTTTGACATTCATTAACTTTACTGTATTATTTATACCGAAAAATAATAACTTGTCACGATATACAGAGAGGAAAAAAATTGTTGGACAATTCAAAATTAGATTTAAAATATTGGGAAACTTGTCACTTATTGAATAAAAACAATTCATATTAATCTTTTTTAAATACCCTCTTTATCATGAATTTGACATAAAACTGCTATTATTCATTTTTTGGTGTATTTTCCAGACACAATACAAGGGAGTTGGGGGTCAAAATTAAAAGTTATTGCTTGAAAATTCTTTCAGAGGTGACTCAACTTTAATTCACAAAAAGTTAATAACAAATACTTTTTTTATTTCTCAAGAAAAATATCTAAACTATCATATGTGTAATAGTTTCTCAATCACATTTATAAATACTTTTCTGTCTCTAGAAATCCCATTCATGGTTTGGGTTTCCCCTTCAAATAATTTAAAGGGGCTTACGTCATTCTTTTGGAGGCATTCCTTCAATTCATTGCCAGCCACAGGCCAAATAAAAGAATAGTGCGCAATATTAGGGTACCATCATGAATCAAGTTATACCGGGTGACCAAAGGATTCGCTAAATACAAGATAAAAATACCAAATAAGGTCAAATATAGTTTTGACAAACGAAAAATAAATTTCTAGTACTATATTAAAATAATAATAACATAAACAATGCAAATAGAAATATTGAAAGGTATCTGAAATAGAAAATACTGCTTTATCTCAAAGAAAGTTTATTATAAATTAATATAAATTATTATACAATATGTATGCAATAGTACAATACAAATACAATTCAATCATTTTTGAATAAAAATTGAATTTTTTAATAATAGAAAAATGTTGAAACCATCATCAAATTCATATAAAAATAATCAGTCGTAATATTAAGATCTAAATATTTAAAAAATGTACATTTTCTGTTCAAATTTACAATCAAAAGCTACATCTTATTATCGCGAAGTAGTTTCAGAAGAAGCAGATTCTAGAAATTCTGCTAAAATTTCATGCTCTGACTGCCGCAAACTTAGAAGAAGGTTTTCATATGCTTCCGGTCCTCGAGTTTTTATCGTCAAGAAAATATCTCTGATTGTTTGCAAGTCATTCAATTTTTTCTGAAAAAATAGACACTACATAGAAGAGGAAATTTGCAATGATGAGAAGAACAAGTTCTGTTTTTTTATTAAATGAAAGATTACATACCTTCCAGACTGGAACATTGACGTCGTCCCGGTCATATATCCTGTTTTGGATCAAATAAGGCCATAATATGGTCATGTCGATATGTGGAATAAGAACTTCGCAAAAGGCATCAAGCCTTCGACGATGAGAGTAATCCATTTATCACTGTTTTGAAGTTTTGTAGGCACTTATATTTTTGTATAATTTTTAATTTTTCATAATATTTTATTGTAGATCAGAGCAGCTTTATAGCCGATTTCAAAGTTCAAAGTGGAGGACTGCACTGATCTTGAGACTGGAGAAACTGAGTCTTGTGATGCCCAACATGAAAGTCTAAATTTAACTTCCCACTCTCTAGGACTCCCCTCCATATCATTTCCGGTCGAGTATATGGCATTCTTGGCATTTTTCCACTGCACATCAGTAACTCCTCATGAAATAATCGTTTTTTGTCCACAAAATATTTTTTATTACAAGTGGTAATTTTAACTAATACTTATTTACCTTCTATATAAATTTAATTTCATGAAATTATTGTATTGACTGTTATCAGAAGATTGTCGATTATCGTCGATCGCAATTGTAAATGAGTCAACGTAATTACATATTTTGTACAGGAAATGTGCAATGTGTACCCTGATGATATTGATAATTACTTTTTCGGCTACCTTTTATCATTTCTTGTTTCCAAAATTTATGCGAAATTTGAACAATTTTTTATCAGAAATACAAATTTCGAGTAAGAATATCTGTTTCTGGAATATTCAAATAATATTCAACGATCTTCTTTGAACAAAGTTAACACATCCCAATTTATATCTTATTCTTGTGCAACCAATTTTTCTGTATTTTTCTTTTTCAACCTTCTTTTTGTTTATTAAAGTAATACGAACTGTCTACTATTACAGAATTTTCCGTAAGACCATCTTGACCGGGGTTAGTCTTAGGAAAAATTCCGTAAGACTAGACCTGTTATGTCTCTGTGTTTAGAGAAATGTACAGAACATTTTTCAAAATATATTTCTTTTTAAAAAGTTGAATAATATAAAAGGGTAGGGCGAAGTGAAACAAAAAATTTGTTGAAACCTGTTTTTGGAGTAATGTGTAAAAGTTGTGGTATCCCATTAAGATAACCCGTGACTTATTGAAAAAAGTTTACATATCACCGGCGATCATCGTGAAGGGGTTAGATGTTACTAAAGTTTCAAAAAATGAAAATAAAATTTTATCCGTGGAGCCAAGATTGCGAATTTGTTAAAACATATTTACAAATTTTAAACAAAATTAGTTCTGTTGGAATTGGAGAACCAGGACACTATTTTTTGAAGATGAGAAGTTTTTTTAACTCAGTCTTGAGGCCACTCCAAAATAGTTTGAAAACATTAGCAGTATTCAAAGTTGTAATTTGTCTTTTTTTTAATTTATAAATGTAAACATATCCTGCTCTAAACAAATCGAGAAAATATATGTAGAAGACATTTATTTTTAATTTTAAATATATGACCTATTAACCAAATCCACTAAAAAATTTTAGTGGATTTTAGTTTAGATAGATTTTAGTTTTAGATAGACATTGAAGACACACAGACTTGTCTTGAATTTATGGCTGAAGCTGTGCCAAGAAAAGACCAGGTGGACTTGTCTTGAGGCACGAAAGGATAATTTATGCATTGGTTTTATTACTACCGGTAGGGCCTGCCATTTCTAAATAGGTTGGGACCAAACAGTTGACGTCTGCTAAGGATTAAAATTTTGCAACCGATAAAACTTTTAATTTTATAATAACTGATTTTTAAATTGAAAACTTGGAACCTGTTGGTCTCAACAACTACAGGCATATAAAATTTTCCATAAAGTGATCGAAACTGTCAGTTTCTACAAGTATCTGGTGAACTGTTAGTGATGCGAAAAAATCGACAACATTTTTAGATTCGCAATCCGAAGAACATAATTATTGCAGATAAACAAACTTATTAATAAATAAACAATAAATACCATGGAGATAAATAATATAAACATTCTGTAAAATTTAAAGCGGATTAGTGATGACCCTGGGCGGCCTTGGCAGCCTTTGGCCTTCTCTTCTAGTTATAGATCTCTCAGGTTCTTTCAAAGACAAATGATCTTGTCTCAAGACATCGATTTTTGTCTCTAAGTCGGTATTATTTCTCTTAAGACATCAAAAATAGTCTGGTTCCGTCTCACAAGCTAGACATACAGAATAACTTGAAATTGTCTTGGATTAGCCTTAACCCAAGACAAAATCAAGGCCAAACATTTTTACCCGAGTTCGCTCAGAATTACTTAAATGTACGCGGTATACTAACAAATTCAAACGGAATCATCCCATTCCATAACTTTCACCTCTTGGAGGCAAACAGTGCGTAACAAGGAAATTTTACTCTGCAACTACCACAAAACAAAATAATTGTAAAGTGAAAGTTATTACTTAACATCGTGAACTCAATATTGGACAGATATCTTCGAATCGACTTCTATAAAAGACGCCTGGCCTGAAAAGTATCGTTGCTGCACTTTAATGAAATGATAAGCAACTATTACCCCCTGAGTACTCCAGTCAGAGTAATATACCGCTCATGAGTATGCAGCTTCGGAAAGTGTCACTGCTCGGAATCTTTTTAATCCGCCTTTGCATAATCGATCCTCTTGACTGGATGTTTATCACGTACGTTCTAACACTGAAGCAGCTCGATACAGGTTTCAAAACATAGTAAGTCACCTTAAGAGTTAAGCTAACTATATTACGCGACTAAATTTCAAACACAGGATCAACATAAGGTGCTTATATGAAAAACTATAAACTCAGTGTTTCATTTTTCGTGTTTTAATTATACTGTCTTCTGCAACAATTCTCCCTTTTTTTGACTCTATCAAAAAAGAAAAGTCTTCAACAAAACAAAGAATATTTCGAATGATGAGAATGAAATAAGCGGTGATTACATTCTAATAATCCTCAGTATAGTTATACTTGTCTCATTTAAGATTTTTAATAATAATGCATGTATTTCACAAGCAGTATTTGCGTGGCTTGATGTAAACGCTGAGATGAAAAGAGTATCGCCCACAAAAAGTATATGTTAATTTAAGTCAATAAATATTCGCCCTGTCTCAGAGCAGAGTACAATGCTTCTTCTTTGCGGTTCACATGACAGTCTTTGAAACACTGGTGTACATGTACATATATGTAACATTTCGCAAGGATAGGTCCCACTTTATCGATCGTAGCTTAGGAGATTTTCGCGTTATTGTGAACAAAGGTAGAACATATCGATTTCGGGGTTTCCGTGGGAAATCAGACTTCAATCTATATGCTCTATTTCGTGACATTATACTCATATATTTGAACGAACCGGAGGTGGGCACATTTTGCTTTTAAAGATCAAATTTAACACTGGCGCTTATGGCACTCGTCAACTTTAGACGCTGCGCTTTTCTCGAAAAAAGCAGGTTTTGGAAGTTCTAACTTCAAAAGTGCTCTGGTGACATATTTCTGAACATAGAGGGTTTGGCCTGGGCTTAAAATATGGGAAATTTATCCTGTCATATGTCGGCAAACGTGACTTTTTTCCGGACGCCAGATATACATATAATCTTGGATGCGGGTACGGCTCACCTACGAGTGCAAACTGGCAACAGATTGGAAGAGCACTCTCCGAAAACAAAGGAAGAACACCTCACTCAAGATCTTCTTCGAATATAGATTGATTTAGTTTGGTCAAAGAATTCAAATTTCCACATATTAAGCATACTAAGCATGTAAATTTGAATTTGCGCGCCGAACTCTAATATCGATTGTCGGTCTCTTCGATTCATTCTTTGGTAATGCGGCAACTTAGCTATAATCAAACAATTGAATTTCGTGGTTGAAAATTGCAATCAAAATTCTGATTCGCTTTGAAAGAAGTTTATTTCAGTGCGATATTACAATGTGAATTTTTTTCACAATTTGAAGTGAAAAATAAATCCTTTTGGAGAAAAATTAAATTCCTCCATGTATTTTACTTGATTTTAGAGTTTGCAAAACGTAACCTCAATTACGTTTCACATGTTAGCATAGGTCTCCACTAATTCCAAATATTGGGATAGAAACCGAACGATGAGGCTGACGACGAATGAGCTGGTTCAGGAATAAAATTTTTCTCAAAATGTTCAGCTACTTGAAATGTTTCTTTGAAATAGAAAATTTTTAATTATAATGTGGCTGAGACTAGAAAAAATAATAAAGCCAAGTTGGGACCAAGTCGGTCGGTAAGTTAGGCTCTGGCTGGGTTAGGCGTTTCATTTGTGGTTTGGTCCTGTCTCAATACACAATTTGGGGCCAAGTTCTTCCTATTTTGGGCCCAGCTGGCGCCATGACAAAATTTTCACACGGGTGAATATTTGTAGGAATTATAAGTCACTTAATTATAAGATTCAGATGGTTATAGCTTTATTGTTTTGTTTAAGTTGAAGATCATTAAGATAAGATTTAAGATCATCATCTCCCGTGTAGAAGTGATAACAGGGATCCGACCGGAAGCCGGCCGGATAGCCCCAGCTTAAACCGGGCGCTGACAGGGGATACTGGCCGGGATCTGGCTAAAAACGTCACGGTAAACTTGTAAGATTCCGGCTTTCATACCGGGCGGGATCCGGTCAGGTAATCCGGCCACAGACCGATTAAAAAATGTTGCTTCAGGCGAGAAATTGGTAACTTGGATTGTCTTTTAAGGCTCCTCGTCAAGAATACGGTGAACTTTAAATGTAAACTCAAGTTATCAAATCCTTGCGAGGAAATTAGGGGTTTTAAACTGATTACTGAATTGAGGTTGACTTTAATACCGTGTTTTATTTTTTAACTCAGAGGAGCTAGAGTAAAAATTCTTCGACTTGTTTTCAACTTGAATTGCCCCCAATCAAGACATGCTGAAGTCGAAAAGTTCGACTCAGAATTTTTTTTGACTGAGATTTTCATGAAAATCTGCACAAAAATCGAGCTGCCTAAACTTTTTGGACGGATAGTAGTGGTGTGCAAAATGACGCCCGGTCGTGTTGAATTTGAACATTTCGGTAATTTATGGTCAGTTAATATAAATTACCTACTGAAGTTACCGAAAATTATCAGAAATTTCAGAAAATTTGTTCATTAAAATGTTGGGCCAGTGTTCAGGTTTTCGTGTCGGGTTTTCAGGCCGGGTTACGAACCCAAACCCCGAACTGGCTCGACACGATTTTGAGACCGTTGACATTTGAGCTGGAACAAATTTAACACCTGTGTTTTTCTGTGTTTACTCCGCTAGTCGTGGAACATCATAAGGAATATTTCCTGTACATTTTATCAAAAAATTTTAAGAATTGGTTGAATTTCGGTGAGTTGAATTAAAACAAGACGAACAAATTTGTCTTCTAAAAAACGGGTTTCATTTGAAGACAGCAAGTCACAACTTCGTCGCCCAGATTAAAAGCTGCACAATTAAATTTCGTGTAAGAATATTTACTCCTAAAATTAATATTCGAAACCTGTTTCAAAATTTTCCAGGGTCCAAAGCCGCCCAGCGAGTAAAATGTATAGGCGGTTACAAAATCCGGCCAAAATAAAAAATGCAAATTTCTGCAACCTTACAAATTTAATAAATCTAATTTTAAAATTGGAAAAATTCAATTTATTTGAAACTAAAACCCTAAAAAAATGGTAAATTTAGCCATTTACAAATATAGCAGACTGCTTTTAAGAAAGTCGAAAAAATGTATCATTTTCAAGACTATGAAGAGAAGAATCACAATCTATTTTAAATAATTTAACAGCCAGGGTTCCAAGAAAAACTTATATTTTTGGTGGTCACGTCAGTGTCAGCAGTATTTTTGTGTAACTAACAAGTATCCTCCGAAAAAATCTATTTCGAGAAACAAGAAAGTCCGACTGCACATTTTTGTTTAGTTCTTTTCTGTCGGCAAAGAAGTCGCTGAACTTGATCCGTATGATCTGCGAGAGCGAGGGAAACCAACAAGATAAGGGAGGCAAGTGGGAGTTTGAAAAAGAACGAGAAAAATAAAAGGAGCCTGGAGGCACTGCTTTAAATGAAGGTTACTGCTACTGAATGCTGCTTTGCATATTATTGTAAATTTAAACAAAAATATATATTATTTTAGCCTTTGTAACGAATGTTCTTCATGCCACATATATGCAAATGTAAATGTCGAGTTCGTACCCAGAATGAGAGGCTCAATATATTTCACAAAGAAAATATTTCATTGCCATTTTTTTCAGTTTATTATTAAACATTCATCTACCGAGTATAGTAACTATATGCATACAAAAATAATGAGAGGGAACGTTTCCTTCTCATTTTTTCCAGCTATCCAACTTCAGACACTGTAAACATAAAACAGTCCTAATTAGAGAGTTTTTTAATGTAGACCAAATTTCCAGATTTCAACTAACAAAAAAGTTGAGTAAAGAGGTTCCGCGATAACGAGTCAGTTCAAATCTAGTTTATTCACTCCATGGTTCGCAAGTAAAGAAGTTACTTCGCCCTGTTTCGTTTTCGCTTTTTTGCTTTCAAAAGATTATTTGTAGAAAAATATTTATCACTCTTCGTCATCGGAATAAAAAAATGCGTCGTAAATTACTCTTCTAGATAATCTAGATCATATTCAACATAATATTTTTCAAAATTTAATTTTAAACACTTCAATTACACCTTTACAAACCAATTACAAGCTAAAAAAATTCGAATTAAAAATTGTTCGGTTTTTAATTCTTCTAAATATGAAATCGTTCCATTATGCTTTGGTCGTTTACAGTTTTAAATTTTATCATTCTTAACATTTTGATTTGAAATTATCCACATCTTCATGAATCCGATTAAAATATTGTTGAAATTTGAAATTAGTGTTTGTTTCTTAATACTAGAAAATTCTTTTTTTTTTAATAAGTATATATAAATATAAGTTGAGAAGTATACATTTGAATGAGTAAGATTTCATTAATTACCAATGAAATATCACTGATTTCGCAGTAAAGTATGGATCAATTTACCCTAACCCTCAATTCCAATCACTGACGTCCTAGAAGAAAAAGTATATGAAATTTCCGTAAATTGTTTTACTTTGAAATTTGTGACAACCCACTGGAATTTCAATGTATTTTACTGACTAAAATTGAGAGAGAGGCGATATCAAGCATCCTAATTATTTGATACAAATGAAATAATGTTTAAATAATTTAATTGAGAAAAAAATTGGACAGTAATTATAGGAGTGCAAACAACTATAAAATTCACTCTATCACGGAATAAAAGTTACCACGATAAAAGCAAGACGTAAATATCTCGGTAAATACCGTAAGGAACAATGTGAAGACAGTCTCGGGTAGGGGAACAGATTCAGGAAATTCGATAAACTGTCAATCGCGATGTTCTGTGGCGTAACAAAAGCAAACTTATCGTGCTCAACGTTTGAAAGGGTCCCGAACTCAAGACTGCGAATTCGATATAATTCTCTCTGATACTTGTCGTTATCGACATAAAAGGAAGAAACAATTTTGATGTTTGTCCAAATAGAAACTTCTATCACATTCTCCAAATTTGATTCACTGGAAATTTATCAAATATTTCAGTAGTTTTTATTGATTCTACAGTAAAATTACGACTCTAATTTTCAGAACCCGACTGAGGAATCAGCGAATAACCACTGGAATTTCCGTGGTCTTTAACTGATTCACACTCTCTAAATTTGAATCAGTGGGAAATGGGTCAGTGAATCAAATCAGTAAGAATTTTCACTGGTTCACAACTCACTCACTGATTTAGATAGACATAAATAGTTTACTAATTCAAGTTTAGAGAGTGTTGAGTTTTTAAACTGTTAACAATGAACAATATTGTTATACTAAAAATGTTTAGAAACGTTTAAATTTTAAATTTTCTCATGAGTTTTCAAATTGGCCATTAACATGAGTCTTTTTATTTTGTTTGAAAAATCAAAATGTTTTCGCTAGTAATGGCAGAATTTCATGCCAGCAGTATCGTATAAAAGTTTTATCCATATAGCCACAACAACCACAAAAAAGTTTCAGCCCTCTAGCGCATGTGTAACCCACCCTAATTCAACCCCTGAAGTTTCAAAGATACCGTAAAGTCGAAATGTCTTCGCTGATAATGGTAGATTTGCATGCCAGAAGGTCTCCGAAAAGTTTCATCCCTCTAGCACATGTGGAATCCAACCTAAATCATCCCCTAAAGTTTAAAAAATTCTGTGAAAAGAAACTAATTTGAAAAGTCAAAATGTTTTCTCTGACAAAGGCAGCATTTCATGTAACCCACTGTAAATCAACCCCTACTTTTTAGAGGTTAATTTGGGGTGAGTTCCACATGCCCTAGATAGATGAAACTTTTTTTTGGATACTTTTGGCATTAAATTCTTGCTATTATCATTGAAAACCTTTCGACTTTTCATATTGACATCATTTGAGAATTTTTTAAACTTTAGGGGTTGGTTTGGGGTGGCTTTCTACATGCGTTCGATAAATAAAACTTTTTTTTTTCACTTTTAGCATAAATTTCTGCTATTATCAGTAAAAAATTCGACCTTTCAAATTAGTGTCTTTTTATAGAATTTTTGAAACATGAGGGGTTGATTTGGAGTGGGTTCCACATGCGCTAGAAGGATACAATTCTTTTTGGGTAGCTTTTGGCATGGAATGCTGCCATTATCAACAAAAATATTTCGACTTTTCAAAGAAAAAATTTCTTCTTACGTTTTCCGTAAACGTTGCGAACTTCAGACTCATGCATTAACTTCCTTAAATCTAAGTTGTATAATTTCAAAGACTTATCAATTTAAAATTGCTCAGCTATTAAGACTTTTCTTTAGAAATTGCACAATTTTGAATTATCTCAGTTTGACCGATAACTTATATTGAATATTTCAATCTGAAATAACTCAGTTCCTATCGCTTTTAATTCAACAGTTTTTTAGTTTCAAACACTTTCAATTTTAAACAGAATTTTTAACAATTGAAATCTGAAACTGTTCTGTACAGTGCATCTTATTCAGTGAAATGAATAAAATATACAATATCGTAAATAATTGAATATGGCACATCTGGAGCCTTTTATTAATATGAATTTATTAAGTTAATTTTAAAAATGGTAGTGAGGAAGTTCATTGGCTTTTAAACCACGAGAGGATCGTAAAAGTGATACTGGAAGAAACTCGGGTTATCATCATCTGAGTAGATAAAATGAGAAAGCAAACGACAGTCATTATGAAGAGTTGTGGAAGCGAAGAGAGGAAAGGAGAGGAGAAAGATAAAACCAGGACGAACTCACAATTTGGAACTGCACTTAGGAAGTTTCCGGTCGTTGACCTGATTTCTGATCTGAAATCCTGGATCATGTGGTTACTCGTCCTTTCTGCAAGCATCTTATTATTTTTCACATCCTGTTTTCAGTCACTCGAATTCCAAAGAATCGTGACCAGATGTTACTTTCTCAAAGAATAAAGATGTAATTTTTTACTTCCTCTGGTGTCAAATGTAGGGATGTATTGAATATGGGATAATTATAATATAACACAACCGTTGACAGAAAACGGAATTTCTTTACCATACAAAAATAATAATTTTAATAAATATTTGCAATTTCCATTACTAGTATCATGGGATAAAATTTCAAAAAAGAGCCCTATACAAAAAGGGTTTTTGTGAATAAGATAGAAACTTGAGCCTTGAGCAATCGACTGATGAAATAATGGAAGATTAGATCTTTATACGAGGGTTGATATTCCATCCGTGTTGCTTCAGCAACCTTCCCTTTGTACTTCGAAATCAGTGGCTCTTCTGCCAAACTTCCTTTTTTTCTTTTTCATTCTGGCTGTCGCTTTAACATTTTCCAGCAGAATAAACACAGAATAAAGAGAGGAATTAATTTCTATAGTGTAGTTATTATTTGCTGTAGAATGCCAGATCGAGCCAAGAACTGCTTCGAAGAGTTAAGGGTGCATTGTATCATAATATTCATTGCGCCAGTCGAATTAGCTAATATTACAAGTGATTCAACCGATAGATACATAATAAATCTATCAGAATAGTCAGAAATCCCCAAGGTAAAATAGATTAGGTGTAATAGTTATTATTTTTCGTAGAGTTGAGCAAGAACCGAGCTTCATAGAAGGGCTTCACTGATTTGTGGAAACATAGGGGGGCTTTTTAAAACCATCATAACTTCTGCAATAATTGAACAAAAAATTTATTTGAGAAATTATTAAAAATTTTATATTTTCGTTGATACACGTTGCGAACTTCACTGATATCAAAAAGTACATAAAAGAGAGATTCAATTTATTGTGTTTCGCAATTTCACAGACAACACTGTTGACTTTTCAAAACAGGAAATGAGATGAATTATTTACTCAGTACGAATAATGTAATACTAAAATTAAAGAAATTAAGCAATAGTGCACATAGTTTCAAAAGAATAAATTAAATTTACTGTTTTTTTAATCTTCTCGAGGCAATCTTCTTATCTGCGCTATCATTTATGTACACGTAATGCGATAATGGCTTGCATATATAATAGTGGAACTAATAGATTAGTTACCATTCCCAAAATTTTACAAGAATCTGTTTTCTCTATCCATAAAAAAATGAGAATTATTACTGGTTCTCTGCTCTTAACCTTTGTGGTCATCCTGTGTTCAATTGGTAAGTAGCTTAAAACTTTAACGCCAATAAAATTGCGGAATGTTTCATTGTATTCTTTTCAATAGAAAAAATATGTATCTATTTTTAAGCCAATGGTGAAAACATACGAACTTTAATTATTATATTCACTTAAGCATAATTTCAACACTTTCTATATATTTAAGTATTTCTGACTTTTATTTCCCAAAATAAGAATGAATACAGTGAACACGAGTACCCAGTCAAATTTCAATTTCTTGATTTTCGAAAACTCTGAAGCGTAAACTTCTATCTAACGAGGAGAAAATTATTCTATATTTGAGTCGTTATTCTGATAAAAATGAGGCTTTTGTACCCCTTAAAGTACTGATTTTATTTTGCGATTCAAGGGTCAAATTCAACAATATTAATGATTTTTTAAATATTAAACTTTCAGGAAATAGCTTTCGCTTCATTCTGTAATTTAAAATTGGAATCCTTCAACACTAAAATTTTTAAAAATTCACGTAGTAATTTAATAATTCTGTAAAAGAATTAAAAAATATAAGGTAAATGTACTGGTAATCGTCACTGTATTAGTTATCGTCAGATGGCCCAATATTTTTTGTATAACAAGACTCGCTCTTGCCGCGTGTGATAAAAAATGTGATTTTAGGTAAGTTTGAATATCCGTTTATCAAATTAGTTTCACAATTTGTAATTCTCAGGATTGTACAATAAAACTAGACTATTTTAGAATTACACACTCAGAACTTTTAAATTTGAATCGTAGAAATTTGAATGGAGATAATGCATGATTATATACTTGTTTTCGCAATTTTAATATTTCCATGGATGCCAATTTTTTATATATGTATACATTTCTACAGCTTTTTATTTGCTAATCCGTAGGAGATAACTCATGCCTATTAATATAGACCGCTATTTTCAACAAACAATTTTACAACCTACAAAATAAAAACAGAGCTTTTCATTCTTGAAGATTTACACAGTCAATTTTTGTTTGACATTTTTAAATAGTTATATTTTTTTTAAACTTTATTTAAAAACTGAAATTGTACGTAGTAAAAATAATAAGTTTGGGAATGAAAATTTTCAAATTAAATTCTGAAGGATGAACAATTCTTTAATTTTCTCTCTAAATCTGAATCAAAGTCGGGGCCAAATGTCGAGGCACCTCACTTCTTTTGATTGGAACTAGGTCAAAAAATTCTGAATTGTCTGCTAAAAAGCAACTGAAAGCTCAAAGTCTTCGGAAATCAACGATATGATCACTTTTATCCTTAAAATAATTGGTCAATAGAGGGCAAAACTCCCCAAAAAATAGGGGTTTTCGGCCTCCTTTTTCAAGCGTCCACTTAAACCTGTTCCCAGAAAGAAGGCGACGTTAGGAAAAATCTGAATTTATTCAATGATTTACTTTTTACGGTGATTTATTTACAAAAACTTTATCTTGAGAACGATTGAAGATAGAAAGCCGTGTAATGGCTCAAAATGTGAAGTTTTGTGATGCGAGTGCAGTGAAATAATTAATTTTATGGCAAAATCATTCTTACGCAAGAAATATAATTTTGAATATTTCTGACTTTAATCAGCGTGAGCGTATGGCCAGCACAGCGAGACAAGTGGCAGATAAAAAGTACCCTTTCGATGACAATAGTAACAGAGTCGGCTTGCTTCTGGAGTTGCTATTGTCTTTGAAAGGGTACTTTTTTCTACTACTTGTCCTGCTGGGCCGGACCACGCGCCAACACTGATTAAACTTAGAAATATTCAAAATTATATTTCTTGCGTAACACTGGCTTTATCATCAATTTAATTGATGCACTGCACTCTCATCACAAAGCTGCACATTTGGAGAAATTAAACGGCTTCCTATCTTTATTCGTTCTCAAGATAAAGTATTTTTAAATAAATGCCCGTAAAAAGTAAATGATTTAATATTTCAGAATTTTGACAAATGTATTGCATTAAAGAATGTTCAAGTAATATCTGTGAATATTTCAGATTTTTCCTTACGTCGCCCTCTTTCTGGGAACAGGTAAAAGTGGACGCTTGAAAAAGGAGGGCGAAAACCCCTGTTTTTTGGAGTGTTTTGCCCCCTTACTATTGACCAATTTTTTTTTAGGATAAAAGTGATCATATCGTTGAATTCGCAAGACCTTAAACTTTCAGATGCTTATTATTATACAATTTAGATATTTTTTGTGCGAGTTACAATCAAAAGGGAGGGGCCTTGACATTTGGCCCCGACTTCAGTACAAATTTTCCTAAGTGCATTAGTAATTGACTGTTTTGATAATTAAATAGTATTATAGCATTTCACTAATGGAATAGTAAAAAATCAAATGTTTAAATTACGAAACTTAAGGTGTCAGGAGTGCTGTTGTTTTTTATTGAATTTCCTGGTGTTTCTGTAATAGTTTAAGGTGTATAAACAACTCTCTAAATCTGAATCAGTGAAAAGTCACTAATTGTCAGTGAAATCTCACTGATTCAAATAGCTAGAATCCGGTCACTAAAAACCAGAGAAAAGTTACTTATTCATTCAGTGAAAGTTTCACTTTTGAGAATTGGCAGCACTGCACCACGTCAATTTAGCAGTTATAATAAAATAAGATTTTAGTAGATTCAATTAAATAATCATAGTAAAAACCTAAAACTCATAAATATGATCAAATATTTAAAAATGTGAAAAGATTTGATGTTTCTAAATGACAAAAACCCTCACATATTTGTTTACTTTCATGATTCGACTGTCATGTACACACCCGTCAAGTAAATAGTTTTAATACGGGTTAGAGTATATTTTTTCCGCAGTAAATTCAGCACACTTATAATCCGAAAATTAACAAATTTATTTCTTAAACAATTGTTTTTGCTACTCAAGTAAAAGAATAACAATTACGCTTTACTTTGAAACTTAGAGGTTATGTCTCGCATGATTTAGTCTACTATTTCAATCAGTGAATTTTTCCCTGATTCATATTTAGAGAGTAAACATAAAGTATAAGCTTTTCTTTCCTGTTTAAATATGCTTCTTCAACTCTAGTTAACTTTTTTCAAACTTTCAACATGATAGGAATTTTTAACTGCACTGGAACCTGGAGTTCCGTGAACTGGATTTGGGCGTCCATAGAATTGACAGCATGAGGGCCGCACTTTCAGCGCTTAAGTTGCATCATAGTGCATCATGCATCCAAATCCAACGGAAATGGTTCACGCGACCATGCTTGTTTACGTTCGCAGTCCCTGGACTTTTGTCGAAATTGACCGCGGGCCCTGCTCGAAAGCGTGCACAAATTCAGGTTCCAGTGTACTTAAAAATCATAACATAAAGTTTTGCAAGTCTTGAAGTAAAAATTGGGAATTTCGATATTTCAGTGTTTTCTCTTTTCTAGAGTTTTTCATCCCATGAACTTGAGTTCCATAATATAGTTTAATTGTTTACAAAACTCCTGCTAGCCCGAGTAAAAATCATAAGTATGTGAGTGATCAATTATTGACTTTTCGAAACATAAAAAATGTATGGTAAATGAGACGATACCATAATTCGCAAGTTTAAAGAAATGATATAGATTAAATATATCTAAAGCATAGCTGAAGTATAGCTAAAGTATAGCTGAAGTATAGCTAAAGTATGGGATATACGAGTACTTCATCGATACTTAAGTCTATATAAAGTATAGGCTATATTTCATCCATACTGCAGTATAGCGTAAGTAGAGATTATACTTCATTCATACTTAAGTATGACAAAAGTATCGGATATAGAATTGCACTCAGTTATTTTTCAAAATACCCTAGCAACGGGATAAAAAATAATGTATCATTAATGACAGCTCGTCCAAAATTTCAAAAGCAACGTTTTCCTCTTCTTGACTTTTTTCATGTGGTGTGTTATTTGTCTTAAAATGTTCATTTTCGTCTTTTTTCAATTTTTTTACATTCTCATCTCAATGAGAAGGTATTGGTTTTATGTGAAAAATGACTTTCGCGGATTCAATCAAATGTCGACGTTTTGAGGCCCTCTGAGTCAGAAAAAAAAACGGTTTTTACGAAGGTGTCTGTCTGTAGTATCGTGTAGGCCCGATAACTTTCGAAAAATTGATCAGATTGGATTGTGCTTTGGCACACTTTTTTAAGGCCTAAAAAAAGAGCGAGTTCCTTAACCAGCTATTTTGGATAAAAATTCAAAAAGTGAGCACATTTTGAAAATTTTTGAGACCACTTTTTTTTCAAGATTAGAAAATTCTATGTGCGGTTATTATTAGTACTCAAAAAGATAAACAATGTATTCTGATGAAATTTTTCGATAAAATGAAAATTATCAGAGTTATAGCATTTTGAAAATCCTAAAAAACAAACGAAGATTAATATTTTAAGCCGAACAATGCACGATATGAACAAAAGTCATGAGGAGAAAAACGTTTCTTTTTGAGAGCCCTGCAAGATTATCAAACTATGCAAGATACAAAAAAATATGAAGATACAAAAATCGTGCACCCAGAAAAGATTTACAAATTTGTTATCAATCACATTTTGATAGAAAGCGTAGTTTTTGTTTTATTCGTGAAAAATGACATTAAAAATAGAAAAATTTAATGTTTTGGAAGACGACACGTGGGGGAAAAAAATAGGCGCCAAGCGCGCGATGAGAATGTGCCCGCGCGGCGGGCAGATTTTTTTAATATTTAATGTTATTTTGTACGATTAAAACCAACACGACGCGTCCTATCCAAAAGTGATTTATAAAAAGTTTGTACATGTGTTTTGGGTGTACAATTTGTCACTAATTTTTTTTTGTAGCTTGTATCGGTTTTTCCAAAATTAATTTTTTTTTTATTTTCAATGGTATTTTTCACGATTAAAACAAAAACTACGCATCCTGTCAAAAAATTATTAGTAACAAATTTATAGTTTTTTTTCGTTAAACAACTTTTGTCCATTTATTGTTTTCGTAGCTTGTGTCGTTTGTCCAAAAATTTGATTTTTTAATTTTTATTATTTTTTTTTTATGAATAAAAGAAAAACTACGCGTCCTATCAAGAAGTGATTATTAACAAATTTCTAGGTCTTTTTTGGGAGCGCAATTTTTGCCTGTTCATCTTTTTTCGCATCTTGCATAGTTTGACTACAAAATGGAATGTTTAATTCTTAATCATTTTTTATGCGATCAAAATTTGAATTTTCGATTTTTCAAAAAAATTCAAAAAATTGTTATAATAATATTGTAGGGATTTCAAAAAGCAACGTTTTTCTTCTCTTGACTTTTTTTCATATCGTGCGTTGTTTGGCTTAGAACTTTCATTTTCGATTGATTTTTAAAATTATGTAAATGCTATAACTGTGATAATTTTCTTTTTAGCGTAAAAAGTAATAAGGATAAATTGTTTGTCTTTCTGAGTGCTACGAATGGCCGTGCATACAATTTTTTAATCTTAAAAAAAATGGTCTCAACAATTTTGAAAATGCTCTAACTTTTTGAATTTCTATCCAAAATCGCTAGTTAACAAACTCGTTCTTTCTTTCAGGTCCTACAAAAAGTGTGCCATAGCTCGATTTGATCCGTTTATTTTTTCGAGAGTTATCGTATTACGGACGCACGAACGCTATTTCCAAAACTTGATTTTCAGGTTCAGGGGGTCTCAAAACGTGGATGATGCGCAAATGCGCACACATGCTAACATCGCGCGCATCGATACAAGATCGGGACAGCCAATGAACGTCCCTTTACAAAAATCACCCGACGACTCGCAGTAGAGGTGGGGGCCCCTCCAGCCTTGAAATACGCAAATGTTTACGTTTGGCGGCCCTGAAAATAGGCAAGAGTTCACTATATTTCTCTCTAATTTATCATTAGAACATGCATAATCAACATCAATGAATAAATCCATTTTTATTTAGTTAATAACTTCAATACATTTAAAAATTAAAAGATTCTTTTGCATTTCATTTATTTAACAGACTAACAAATTATAATGGTCAATTTCAAATTTCATTTTTATCAATCGATTTCAAGATACAATATATTCTTAAATATGGAGACATGAACTCAAGTGGATCCATCTCATTTTGTTCACTTACTTCACAATAATAAACTCTAATTCACTCAACTCCCGATTCTGGGTTGCCCGATCTTCGGCCGGCTTCAAGCTTGACTGCTTCTGTCCACCTCCTGAGCGTCCCTTGACGGCCTATACGCTCGGATAGTCAATGCCGTATCAGAAGTTGTTTACGTCTTTGTTTACGTTGTTTATTCAATTTTTCGATATTATGGCTGAACCAAATAAGGACACTTTTCTGTCAATGAGCGAGAAATATCTGCTGAGATTGCTGAATTAGAGACCGCTTTATTAGAATGGTTTATCCAAAAACGAGACCCGGGTCAACAGATTTTGGCAACGATGCTTCAGGAAAAAACTCAAATTTTCAACGAAATGCTGAAAGGGCCAGGAGCCTTTAAAGTAAATTGGTAAAAACGTATATATTCCAAGAAAAATACTGAATTTGGCAAAAATATAACAATAATTTTAACCACACTCAAAAAAATGTTTGGTTAAATCAACCAGAATTCTGGTTAAATATGCTCCTACTATTTTTTCTAGTTAGACTAACTAGACTAACTAACTTAGACTAACCAGAATTATGATTGAATTGACCAGAATTTGAGTTTAATTTTAACGGAATTCTGGTTAATTCAACCATAATTCTGGTTAGTCTAACCAGAAAAAATAGTAAGGGCATATTTAACCAGAATCCTGGTTGATTTAACCAGACATTTTTTTGAGTGCAGTTGAAAGGTTAATGCATGTTTTTAAATCGACATAACAATAATGACACATAACCTCAAAAAATGACAGCTGTTGATATTTTAGCTTAAAGAAAATATGTATATTCCATTTATATTTATTTATATTATTTTATTAGTTTGTTACGTTCATTTTTTGTATTTGGTAGAAGAAATATGGTAACATGTAAAAGTCTTCGTAAAAGACTTCTTTGTACAAGAATTCGAGTCCGCGCATTCCGAGCAATAAGGTGCCGGCTTCAGAAACTACATGTGGTTGTGAGTATTGACATGAAAAAACACATCCGATTCTGGGCCGCCTAGACCCGAGGCCGCCCTAGAATCAAGAGTTAAGTGTAGTTTTAAAATTAAGTACAAAGTATGATGATTGTCAAAAAGGGATCAATGTACACTGGAACCTGGATTTCTGTAAACTGGATTTGTGCGTTCCTAAAATTGAAGGCCTCCGCATTTTAATGATGCGAGGAGCGCGGGACCGAAAGAGAGGCGGTGCTCAGTCAAGCGTGAAAAACAGCATGAGGGCCGCACTCTCAAATCGTTACTTGCATTAGGTTGCGTCATGCGTATAAGTCCAACAGAAATGATTCACGCGGCCCTGCCTGTTTAAGTCAGGAGTCCCTGGATTTGTGTCAAAGGCCACTGCCGGCCATGCCCGAAACCGTGCACAAATCCAGGTTCAACTGTAATTTTTAAAATGATCGCTGATTTTAGAGGTTAAAATATAATTTACTATAAAAATTGGACAAGCCTGAGCAAGAAACTAAAAATAAGTTGAACCACGTGAAAGAACAATAGTTTTATCAAATTAAAAAATACAATGAATCAGAACACTCTTCAGCGAAGAAAAACACCGGCTAAATCATGACCTCTATCTCATTGTCGAAAACGGATCTAATAATTATCATAAAAACAAACAAAAAAATTCGATAAACGTCATTCAGAAAAGAGATTCAAATAAGGTTTAACAGTTTCATATTATATTATAACTCAGTAATAAACACTGCGGACAACTGTGGCTAATTTCTTACAAAGGCACATTATATAGAATATGCATCGTAGTGAAAACGATTTAAGTAGAAAAATTAAATATATTAAAGTTTATTGTCGTAATTGAAAATATATGTTATTATTCATTCATATTTACGTCGATTCACGTTCTTGATTTTTCACGAAATCGAGATTTTAGTGACTTTTTGACATTTTGACAAACGGCTTCAAAATTATTGATATTTTTAATTTACATAATTTGTTAATGCGGATTCTCATAATTTTTTTTTCTTGAGAAAATCTAATCTGAAACATTTAAATCAGTCATTCAAAAAATATTGTGACAAAATTAACACCACTCCCTTACTAGAGGCGGGGTTACATGGAAAGGATGAAGAAATACATAAAATAAGGGGTGACTGGGGATTGGGGTGTGTCAAAATTCTCATCAATCCCTTACACTCTTATAGCGAGGTATGACAAAATTATGAACACTGGCTTAAGAGGGAGGGTACTTCGAAATGGGGAGAGGGTACGGCGAAATTATTAAGTATCATTAATCCCTGGGGGGGGGGATACTTATAAGAGAGCTTCCATAAACCACGAGACCCAACTTTGGGCACTTTTGACCCCCTCCCCCATGTAGACAACCGTGCCTTTCTCATGGACCCCCCCCCCTGGGGTGCTACGCGGTTTGTTTCTATTTCCCGTAGATGACAATAAAATAATAAATTATTAGATTTTTTTATACTTTTAGAAACTACATGAATTAGAAAATGGCGAGACTAGCCACTCGTGTAAATTATTGATTACTGGCAATACATCTTTAAGATTTCGCGCGCTATGTCCAAAAAGGAATAAGCCATGCGTCTTATTTTTTTAAACACCTGAGTGTAAGACAAGTGGGAACAGCAACGAAAATACGATGCTACTTACTGGATACCTGAGAACCAAGTGTGGGTCTAAAGGCAAATCCTGTATACCTGAGAACCAAGTATGGGTCTAAAGGCAACACATCACTACTTTACCACCGAGCAATTCACGCCTACCCCGAAAGGGAAACGGCTTAATGATATAATAATAATAATTCCCATCTCCTCACTTCCCCACCAGGAAAAAAAAAGTATGACGGACGGATGAACATGCGTCCGAAACGATAAGGGTACGAAACCCTGAAAACGAACCGTTGATATTAGCAAAATCTCTGAAATAGGAATTTTCAGTAAAATTTATTTGGACTATTGTTATTAATGAATGATATTTTTAAATCCTTGACACAAAGTATTTAGGGAACGTCCACATGTTAAGTGACCCTATTTTCAGTGATTTTTGACTCACCCCTCCTTCTTATGACAATTTATGATATTTCGGTGACCCCCCACCGCCCTCAAAATGCCATGTGACCGTGAAGCTGACCTCCCTAATATTTTAATACAAAATTAAAATTTATTTTATATAACCGTCAATTGAACAATAAGTAATAAAATAAACTATTTGATACTACACGGAGAAAAATGGATATTAAGATTCAAAATCTGGATTTGCAACTATAGTACGACGATCTAGATATTAAGCTGGAATATTTTGATATTAAAATTTAATATCCAGGTATTAAGAACTCTGAATATAAAAATATTGAGATATTGAACTTTACCATCCGGATATTAATTTTTAATCTCAAGATGTTACACTTATATATCGAGATGGTTGTCTTATAGTTAAGAATCCAGATATTGAGTCTTAATATATATTTTTCGCCATATAGTAACTAGTATGAGAATACTTTTGTATGCCATTCTTTAGAGTTTTTTTTTTCATTACAGAACATTGATATGATTAAAAGATTAATTTAACAGATTAGGGGCCGTCCATAAACTCCTCTTCATTTTTTTTAAGAATTCTTATTTTTTCTCTTGTTTTCAAGAAATTTCCCCTTTTTCTCGTTTTTTTTTTCGCTCAAATTTAAACTGAATGAATAGAACCCAAAAAGAAAATCCAACTATTCTTTGATACAATCTAATTTTTGGTTAAAAAGTCCACCATCATATTTTTTGGTTGAAATTAATCTCGATTGGTTAACTATTACATTTGCGGTTGAAATCTTATCTTTTTCAGCGGAAAATTATTATTTTTTCAGTTGAAAATTAATGTATTTTGCTCATAAATAATGTATTTTGTTGATAATTCATCTTTCTTGACAGAACATTAACTTTCTTGATTAAAAAATCAACTTTTTGGTTTGAAAAATAAACTTTTTGGTTAAAAATTCAACGCTTTGGTTGAATGCTGAAATTTTTGTTGGAAAATTAATTTTTTTATGAAGATTGATGTTAGATGAAAATTCATCTCTTTAGTTGAAAGTTTAACTGTTTTGCTA
>JAABKJ010007545.1:186920505-187282085 GCA_011634705.1 Andricus grossulariae | reverse complement strand
TTTTTTTTTTTTTTTTTTTTTTTTGAGGATTAATTTTCTTCATTAAAAATATAACAATTTCTTTTTGGGTTTAAAAATCATATTTTAATCAAAAATTGATTTTTTTTTCTGGTGGCAAAGTTTATGTAATTTGTTGAAAATTTGTCTTTTTTGTTAAAAAATTAATCTTTTTGGTCAAAATTTCATCATTTTTTATCACAATGGAAACACTTGGATCAAAATTAATCTATTTTGATTGAAGTTTCAACTGTTTTATTGAAAATTCGTGTTTTATAGTCGAATCGAGTCGAATTCACTTATTCTTGATTTAAAAAGGAAATTTTTTGTTTGTTTGAAATATTAACTATTATATGCTTTGTTGAAAACTTTTTGTTTGCATTAACTACTTGGATTAAAATTAAACTAATTTGTAAAAAATTCATTTTTTTTGTCGAAAATGTAACTACTTTGGTAGCATATTAAACTATTTGGTTGCAAATTAGTTTTTTTGTTTTGTTTAGAATTAATATTTTCCACTATTTGATGAAAAATTCATATATTTTGTTGAAAATTCGTCTATTTGAATAGAAAATCATACTCGTTTGTTAAAAATTCATCTATTTGGTTGAGGATTAAACTATTTTAAATTATTTTTGGTTAAAAACTGATCTTTTTCACTTAAAAATTCAACTATTAGGTTTCAAATGCATCTTTGTAGGTTGAAATTTCAACTATTCGGTAAGAAAATTAACTATATAGAAGAAAATTAACAACACTTTCAGACAAAATGTCTGGAAGTGCTGTTAAGTTTCTTCTATATATTTCATCCCAGACGTTAAAACATTATTGAGGATTTTCAATATTTCCTCTATCTATCTAAAATTAACTATTTTATTTAAAGTGTAATTATTTTGTTAAAAATTCAACTATTTTGGTAAAGCCATTTTTTGTTCAAAAATTTAACCGTTTTTTTCAAAATTTGTTCTTTTGGATTTAAAATTTCTTTTTTTTTGTGACAGAAATTTAGAAAAGTCATTTTTTTCGTTACAAGCTTATCTCTGTTGGCTGAAAATGAACTTTTTTGTTGAAAATTCAACTTTTCGGGTTGAGAATTCTACTGTCTTCTACAAATTTGGTTCAAACAATATTGGCGAATTTTCTGTAAGTTCAGTTTTTGTTAGAAGAAAACTAATGTAAAATAAGAAATTAAAAAAAATGCAAATTTTCGGATATTGTCCTGTTTCTCATATAACAAAAAAAAATTTGTCGCGCTATCAATAATGTATGTTTCTTCGGTCCTAACTTCAACATTTCATTTTTTAAATTTACAATTTGATATTACTTTTCACTAACAAACACTCTACTTACAAAAAAGTCATCGTTTTTTACCCATAGATAGTTGGGCAAAACTTGAGATTTTGACCAATTGGAATGCACGATTGGAAATAAATTCGCTATTAGAAATGACAAGTCAAATGATAATATGAAAATTGATTAAAAAAAGAGTGTGGTTCAGCAGCTCTAGGATTAATATTTAAGAAGCAACGCGAAAAATATGGAACCCTTCAGCATTAAAATATCAGTACTACCCCAAGTCTTATCAGCAGTGCCTATGCCTAAAAGATTTGTCTCCACCATTCAGGATCCTGTATCACAAATCAGATTGGTGGGCCGAATCAGGGCGATAGGCCCTGAATATTGAAAGGCATCAGAATATCAGAAGCGTGGTGCACACATGGCTACTTGGCATTGTGTAAGGTCGGAGGATAAGGGGATAGGGGGACTCAATATGGGTTTTGTGTCAATAGCGTTAATAGTGGGAGGGGTTTAGCACGCACCCTGGAACCTACATGGAACACAGATCGCACTGAGTGAACATTGGGGGTGGCCTTTAGTTTCTGTATCAAAGGGCAGCTGATAAAGTCACCCCTGCCTTAACTCTGCTCTCCTGCATTCTATAAATCTATAACTTTAGTTTAGCTGTTATTCGGGAGGCGCTACAACTATGCTCCCTCAACTATACACTATCTATAGTGTATACTATATACATTATACACTATGCACTTTTTCGAGCCTGTACCGAGGGTAGCAACCCCCTCCACCTCCACTTTACCCCGTAGCATCTACCGTTCTAAGTAATAAACCGGTGAAAGTTTTGGGGGCCCATTGGCACGCGCGAACCCCCGTCGTTGACGCCCGGCCGACGGACCCCAGGCTCGAAATCGTCACAGGGACACAAATCATTTCATTTCATTGTACCTCGGCTCCGTGTTTGGCCGAAACTCGGTACTCGCTTCCAGAACCGATCTGGCGTGCGACTGGACATCACCCCAACGATGCTTCTTCAAAGCTCTAGTTTTAGTGGCAAAAGTCTTCAGCAATACAAAACTGTTCCAAACTTCTAGTAATCGAGTGCTATTTTTAATTCGAAGACCTTCAAAATTCAAGGAAAGTGAGTGATTACAAGTGTGAAGGAGCTGTGATTACAAATTGGATTTAAAGTGAAAACCTAAATAACATCAACATAGTTACGGTTCTTCATGATAATATTGATAGTGTACAGAGTGTTTATAGTGTTTATATAACTAGGAAATAACAATGGCTAGTTCTACCTACTACGCTAATAGTGACAGTTCTTATTGGCCTTATCAAATTAGTGACCCAAGGACCTATGATCAGAGTTCCTATCTATCCGCGTATCATCAAATGCCCCAACAACCTCAACATAGTCCGCCCTCGGATATCAAACCCTCTCTTCCAGAGCCTCCTAGTTTACTTGAGGCTATTTTAAGACACGGAAAAAAGGCCGTTTCTCAAAACTACTCTAGTTCAACCGCAAAATGTGCAAGCACCACAGTAGGTCAAATTCCCAGGTCAGAAATACCCTCTCAATCACCATACACCCCATCCTCTTCTTCGGATAGAACCTCGCCCTTGACTGGACTCCTTGTTGATGCTGGATCCCAAGATCAGTATCAAAATTCGTATCAATATCAAGGATTTGACCACAATGGAAGCTGTGCCTTGGCGAGTGGGAATTCAAATTTCGAGGCTGTACAAACTTATTATAGCGATAACAACAATGGAAAGAGGAGTCCTAATGAGATGAGTGATTATGGCGATGATGTGCGACCAGATTACCCTTGGATGAAGTCCAATCAGGCTAACTGTGAGTAATGTTATAATTTATATTGGTTCATTTGTCAGAAACTTTGATATGCTATAGAAGACTTTCTCAAATTGGATTTTCAATTGAATTGAATAATTTTGATACTGATTTCAATTCCTTTGAAACTATTCTCTACGTAAACATTAATTATAAATCATATATAATTCTGATTCGTTACAGGGATGAGGCAAAGGATTTGATTCTTGATCTTCAGTTTATAATCTGAATTTTACTGTGTGGTTGATTATGAAAGACAATATAGAACACTGATTTATTATTCTTTAATTCTTGATAAAATATCGTACTTGCAACTGTTTTTGATAATTAATATTACAGTAAATCCTGAAGTTTCGAAAGTTCTGCATCTCAATTCAGATTTAATGTGATTTCAATTAAAATAATTTTGATCTTTTTTCTCAATAACTAAGAATTGTCTAAATATTCTTACAGCTGAAGTGACTGCATCGGGACACAAGCGCACTAGGCAAACCTACACCCGTTATCAAACTCTCGAATTAGAAAAGGAATTCCATTACAACAAATACTTGACGAGGAGACGTAGGGTTGAAATCGCTCAAATCCTGTGCCTAACCGAGCGACAAATCAAGATCTGGTTCCAAAACAGACGAATGAAGGCCAAGAAGGACGGAAAATTAGGAAGCTGTTCTTTGGATCCAACATCTGATGAAATGATCTCAACATCTGATTCCTTGTTGATGACAAGTCCAATTAGTCCAACAATGTTGCCCGGGCAAAATTTACCACATCAAACTGGAGTCACATCATTGCATCAAACTGGAGTCACACCATTGCGTCAAAGTGGAGTCACACCATTGCATCAAAATGGAGTCACGCCACTGCATCAAAATGGAGTCACGCCACTGCATCAAAATGCAATCACCTCGTCGCATCAAAATGCAATCACCTCGTTGCATCAAAATGCACTCACTGCTATGCACCAAAATGCAGCGATTGCTATGCAAAATGGAGGAAATTCGATCCAGAATGGGGCACATCATCATCACCATCAGTCGCAGCATCCATTTCATGCTGCCTACTTGAACTATCATCAATCGCACCAGAATTACGTGGGTCAAGATTATGGACAACAGGGTTACGGTCAGCCATCGAAGTTGGAACTTCATACCGGATCGTGAAGCAAGAATGCGAAGCTAACATCGGGCAGCTGACCCTGCAAGAGCCATGATTTATGGCTAAATGAGCTAAACAGACGAAGCAGCCCACGCCAGGTATTCGAAGCTCGGCGTTCACGCCACATTTTGCCAGGACATCCTGCCGGTCTCTTGAAACTCAAAGAGGCTAAGAGTATTGCTCACGTCACTCTGAAAATATTTTGACACGAGCTGTAATATTCATATATTGCTGATTAATAGGTAGCAAGTCATCCTAGGACCTAGGTAAAGTACAACTCGGAAAAGTCGATTTTCCGGATTTGATTTGCTTCCATATTCAATGCTTGTGTAGGAAAATATTTGGGCCGCTTATTTCAATATCTCATCATGGCTTTTTTATTTTGTTTTGAAAATGTATTGAATTTTTTTTCGCGCATAGGGATATAATTCTTGTTTTGATTTAATCATGATATGAATTTAACTGATAAGACTGAAGGTCATACATTTTTAATGCAGTGTTATTAAAATTTTTTATTTAAATTTTCAAATAGAGTTTACGTTTAAATAAGGGAATTAAATGCAGATTATGAAATTTGAAAAAATTAAAAGTGCACAATAGGGTGGGTCGAAAATAACAAATTCTGTAATTCAAAATAGACACAACCCGATAAAGTAGCGTATTAGGATTCTGAAAACTATAATTTATTTGCAATCGATTACTCGCGCTCGAAAAAAATGCTTAAAAAATTTCTTGTTTGCAGAGTCTTTATATTTCCTTAAGTTATATTTTTTTATGTACGTTCCTGGAGGCTAAAAAGTGTTCCCAAAATTTTATATTTATTTTAGTCAACCATTTTTTAACAAAGAAAAATTCCCGGAAAATGAAAATTCTTGAAATTTCATATACTTGAAAGAAAATAAAAACAACCGAAAATTTTTATTCCGGAAATTTTAAGCCCCGAATTTTCAAATTCCCAAAAATAATAAATTGCGTAATTTTGAATTCCCGAAAATAGTACATTTCTGAAAATCCAAATTCCGGAAAATAGTAAATTGCCGAATTTTCTAATTCCCGCAAAAAGAATATGAATTAGTTTTTTTTTTTATTGTAATTAACTATTTTCGGGAATTTGAAAGCTAGGAAATTTACTAATTTTGGGAATTTTGAACTTCGGCAATTTCCTATTTTTGGAAATTTGAAAATTCATGTTTTAAAATTGCAGAAATAAACATTTTCGGTAGTTTCATTTTCTTTCAAGAAGTTACAAAACTCCGATTTTTGTATTTAGATTCTCCTTATAATTTGTGGTTTAAAGTTTTTTTGAGCATATATAGATTTTTAGCATATATAAATACGCTAGAAACCAATTCTATCAAATACCAAATTCAACATTTTTTTAATTTGTTGTAATTTCAATTTCGATTCTTGGGTCTTGCCGACTTTTTTTATTGTATTTCTATGCTAAGAAGGCCCAAATATGCTCAGAAAAATTGTTGAGCCATAAGTTGTAAGAAAAATTTCATTAAATACCAAAATTAACAATTTAAAAATTCGCTGTATTTCTAATTCTTATACCTGGATCCTGGCGATTTTTTTAGTGTTTTTTTTTCACTAGAAAGTTTTGAAGTACCCGAAAAATATTCTTCTCCTCTTTACATAGGTGTTACGATTTTTTTTTCTCGAAAATAGGCGTGATTTAAATAGAAATTATCTCTTACAAAATGATTAAAATTCGAGAAAAAATTAGAAAGACTTTCTTGACCTCCAGGAATGTAAAAAATGAAACTCTGAAAAAAATTGAAAATCTGCAAACAAGAAATTTTGTTCAAAAATCTTTTAGAGCAATTTACTATTGTTGGGAATTTTGTAACTTCGAAGATTTTAAAATTCGGGTTCTCAGATTTTGGAAATAAACATTTTCAGTAGTTTTATTATCTTTGGGGAATTTTAATTTTTCATAAGTAATTATTTGTTCTGTATTTTTCACATTCGATACTTTAAAAATTCGCGAAAATTATGTCAGTCTAAATATGTCGATTCCAGATTAATTATACTTTTTTGGGATCCCAGTACGCTAATTTTTTGCCTTCTATCGATTTAGAATTCCGAAATTTTTTTTTCGACTGATTCTAGTTCACAAAAGTATCTTTAAGTCTATAATTTAATAAAATATTGGATTAATATAAAGTTATATTAATATTTTTGGATATTTCAGATAAGATTGCAATAAGCTGCAAATTAAATAATTAACGAATTTGGGCTTTTAATTGCACAAATTAAACAAACAATTTTACATTAACGATGGATAAATTTTAATCGCAAGAAAATTTACTTTTCATTACCTAATTTCATAATTATTTAAACATTAATGTGAGAATATTTAAGGTCGAATAAAATTCCCGAAATATAAAAATCCCGAATTGAAAAATTCCCATATAATAAAATTCCCGTAAAGTTTATAATATTGAAAGAATTGTTTTATGATTAATATTATTTATTTATTAAAAATACAATAATCAAATATTTTTATCAAAGAAACATTTCTTTAATCTTTAAAGTTTTTCAAAATTAGTGTTTGAATTGATATAACAATAATTGTATAAAAATTGTATAAAAAATGAATTTAAAAACAAGTGCGCCTCGAAAGAATAAAAAAAATTATCCCCACATTTTCTCCGAACCTAATAACATTTCCCAAACAAACTTTGCAGGATTCAATTCACCAATGGTTTTTCCCAAAATTTCTTTTTAATTTTTTTTCAAACTAAAAATTCGTTTTTCGAGAACGTTTTTTGTATTTTTTAAAAATACTATGGACATTTTCAAACAAAATTTTTCATCCAGAAATAGATTTTGTTCAATTATTATTATTTTAAATTTAAACAATAATTTGAAAAAATTTAGACATTAAAAAAAATTTCATCGATAAAAATACTTGATTATTGTATTGTTGATAAATAAATAATATTGATTGAAAACAATTTTTTCAATTCGGGATTTTTTTTAAATCTGATATTTTATAATTCAGCAATTTTCTTTCGGAAATTTTATTATTCGGGAATTTTCCAGTTCGGGATTTTCATATTTCGGCAATTCTATAATTTCGGCAATTTCATTCGTCCTTTAATATTCTCACATTAATATTTAAATAATTATGAAATTATGTAATGAAAAATCAATTTTCGTGACAAAATTTGTGTTTTCCTCAATTTGCATAACTATTGTTTTATTATTTTTGATGAGACCCAAATAGTTAATTTTTAAATAAATAATTATTTTTTTCTGTAAAAAATAATTTTTTATTGCTATCTGTGTTCTGAAATAATTAAGAAAATTAATTAAGGTGGCGAAATTACTCATACAAAGTTTTTTAAAGTCAAATGATTTTCAGAAAGCAATACGAAAGAGGAAACCATTCGGGGCGGTTAAACGTTACAGGGGTTGAATAGAGGGGTGGGGGAATCGACACAGCTGCCCTTCTGGCAGACTCAAGATGGCTGAAAGCACAACGCGCGAGTACAATACCGTTCCTCAAAATTTCTTTATTTTTGCTATTAAAAAAATTTTTATGTTTAAAAAAACGTACTAAATGTGTTGGGCAATATTGTGTTTTGTGACTAGTGAAGTGAAAGTTTCCTGAAAAGTGTTTTAACAATACAAGAAACGGATCACAAGATTTAGTAAAAGAAAAAAAATGCTTTAGAAAGAAATCTTCAACAGAATTTATAATAGAAGTTTGAATCAAATTTGACTTGATTTCTTTTAGAAGTGACTTTTGAAGCATTGAATAATTGTCATAACAATTTAATAAAAATAATTTAGCAATAGTAAATTTCGCATCGTGAAATTCTAAAAATTATAGGCAAATTTTCTTCATTGTGCAATTCTTTAGATTATAAATGTAATTTTTAACAATCATTCTTGAATAATATGAAACGAGAAACAGTTTACGAGAAATCGACTCTTTCGAGGTGCACATTATAGGGCGGTAGAAAAGTGAAAGTTTCGAGGAGAATGCCACAGGTAGCTTGCGCGTTCGATACACTCAGAAAAAAATTTTCAACCAGAAAAACTTCTTGGTTATACATGAAAATTTGGTTAAAACAACCAAAAAATTTGGTTCGATCAACTAAATTTTTTTGCCCATATAATAACCATATTCTATGGTTGAAGCAACACAAATTTTGTTCATTCAACCAAATCTTTTTCTGAGTGTATAGAATATCGTTCAAATCCAAAGAAGCAAACTACATATAAATATGCGTGCCAATTGTTTTTCAAAGAAAATTATTAATAATATTTTTCAGGGATGAAATAAATATATTTGTACGTAGTTAGAAATATTCTAAAATTAAGAATTTCTACTGTAGAAAAAATGTTCCTACTAGAATCTAATATTTTGTAAGTGTAAATAGCATTGTTAGAAATAATTTTTATATTAACGTGATAAAAATTTTCCAAATATGAGCAAAACTTTTCAGAAACACGTAATGCATATAATAAGGGATCATTTGTCGAAGTTTTGTTTATCGTGATTAGAAGGATCTTACTACGTAACGACGCTGATCAATTATCAATCAATTAATCAATTAAAATATTGATGCGTTTTCAACTGCATATTTTTGCATTAATATTTCTCATATTGTTTAAAATAATTTTATATTTATTTAATGATCTCAACAGACTTCGGAATTAAACTTTGACTGTAGAAGACTGTTTCTAGTGACCTATAATTGCCAGTACAATTTTTTGGGTAAGATTAAAATAATTTATCCAATCGTATTATATATAGATTATAGTTTAATATATTTATAATAAGGCAAAGAAAAACTAGTCCACTATTTGTAATTCTTATTATTAATTGTAAGCTCAAGATATTATATTTTCCGTGCTGAAAAATAAATTATTTACGAAATTTTTAAAGGTCAAATTGTTTAGGAGAGTAACTTTGGAAAGTACTTGTAAATATTTAACCTGGACAGAACTTGCAATATGTTATCAATATTTTTTTTCAAAATATCAAAATAGGTTTCGAAGGCTGCTCTCTGACTCAATGTATATGTGCATTTACTTTAAATTTATTTAAAACTGTGTGCTGTTCTTATTCATTTGATATTCTTTATTATTTAATATATTATTTTATTATATTATTATTTTTAAATTGCAACATTGGGCAAATGAAAATAAGAAATATGGAGAAAGAAATTAAATTGAGGATCTTTATGAAAGGTCTAAATGATCATTCTAATTGAATGTCGTAAAAAAGTGAATTTGTTCAATATGCAGATCATCCAAAATTGAAATTATTGAAAATATAATTATTATACACCGAATTTTACAATTTTAAATAATAATTTTAACTTCGTAGCTTAAATCTACATTTTTAAACAATCAAATACAAAAAATCAAATTTCGAATCTCTAAACAAATATTTTTTTAAAAGTTTTATCATTTAAGTTTCGATTTCTGAATTTTATGTGTAATTTTGCAAGATTCAATCATATTTTTCACGTTAAAAGTACGCGAATTGAATCATTTTTCTTGCCATAGTTCAATCGCTTCGTCGAATTATCGAACTTATTGTAAAGATTTTAGAATTCCACCAAATTTGAAAATTATGCATTTTTTAATACCAAAAATTATTCTAAATAAAATTGTTATTTTAAAATGTGCCAGAAACTTACTACTATTACTAATTAAGAAATTCATTGCTCACTCAGAAAAATACTTATCTTAAATTTTAAAAAAACCGCTTCTTTAACATATTTTTTCCCCCTTGATAAAAAATATGTTCAAAAAGAAGAAAATCATTTAAAAAAAAAAAAAAATTCGCATTGAAACAAAAAGCCATTTCTTTCAAACAAAATAATTTTCCTGACTCAACAGAAATTTATTTGCTTCAAAGAAACGTTTCTTTGAGTGAAATTCAATGAATATTTTATTTTGATTCAAAAGAAAAAATTATTTGATTGAAAAAAATCGTTTTTGTGAGTGCTATTATCAAAATTAACATTAACATACAATTTTATAGACATTGATGAAATGATGTGTAATTTTAGCTCTAACTAAATTTAGCTTATTTGTTGCAAAATTTGAAGCACATTTTACGTACAAAAAGAATAAATATTTGTTTTACTTTAAGAAAAATATTATCAAAATACACTTACAAATATTTGAGGCTTACTGTGGAAATCATATCAATAAATATTTAAGATTTTGGTAGTGTAATGAAAAAATTGAAATTATAAAGTGATGCAAAAGAGCGTTCTCAAAACTCGAATTATTTTCTTAACAAAATAATGAGAAAGTACATTCGAGAGTTGATAGAGCTCTATAGATCTTTAAAAAAAAAGTTGTAAAAATATGATAATTTTGTGTAAATATATCGTCAAAAATATTCTTTAACCATGTAAGTGCCATGATTTTTTTTAACTCTCATTAACGTAAAATGTATAACAAACGTATAACAAAACAAGTAAAAGGTTTAAAAGTGATAAATTAAAAAAAATTTGATAACCTTCAAAAAAATTATTTTGTCATCAAATAATTGAAAAACTATAATACCGCGAAAACTAATTAATGATTTTTCAAGAAAAAAAAATATTTTTAAGCTGTTTAAAAAAATTTGTTTAAAAATTTTGCCTAAAGATGCAATATTTTATGCCATTTTTTCCGCAAAATCGAATAGTTCTTTAATTTTTCTGCAATTCAAATATTTAAATAAATTGTTGAAATAAAAATGGTTCAACTAATTTTAAAATGAAATTCCTTTTCACCAAAATATGCCGTGGAATTTTAGAGAATTTTCAATCCAATAAAACGTGTTTTGAAAAAAGTGTATTTTGAAAACGATTGTTTTCCTGGTTTAAAAATTGCGAATTTGACCTTTTTTGAGCAATTTTGCGATGTTGCACGAAAATACATTTTTTTGTGCATGGTAGCAAAAGAATAGTATATTCCTATGATTCAAGCTGTAAACTAAAGTTTTTGTTTGAATCTCAAAAATATGAACCAGTTTTTGTGGTTTATTAAAAAGAGAATAACAAAAATAAAACCTTTTTTTTCAAACTTTGGGTACAAAATAAACAAAAGTGCATATTTCGTTATTTTTTAAATATTATATTCCGACAAAAAAACTGTGATTATTCATTTATTCACTTCCATAAACCTTACCCAAACAAGATTGAAAAAATATTTTATTTTTATTTTTTTACGGATCCTTAAACATGAGCCATTTTTACACAACATCCGTAAAAATCCGCTTACACCGGATCCATAAAAATATAGAAAAAGTGCACAACAAAATAAAAAAATCCTGTTTTTTGTGCAAATTTACGTACAAATTAACAAAAGTGCAGATTTCGTCTTATTTTGAAATATTAAATTTCAAAGAACATTTTTTTCCCTACGGTTTATCACTTCCATAAATTATACCCAAAAAAAATGTAATTCTTTTTTTATCTCTTACGTATCATGTGTGAACTTGGTTTGAAACATAAAAATATGTACGTGTTTTCTTAGTTTATTAAAAAGAGCATAAAAAAATAAAAGATATAAAAACATTTTTTTTTGCAACCTTAGGTACAAATAAACACAATTGCATTTTTCGTCATTTTTTGAAATATTATAGGGTAATCGGTACAATGGTTTGATACCCCCCCCCCCTGATTAAACACCACATTTAAATATGCGTATATAAAAGAATAGGTTATGTAAAAAAATAGGTTTTTTGAAAATTGCCTTATTCCAGTTCATCCTATGTCCCAAGCACTCAAAAACGAATTAAAGTGCTTAAAATTTTCTAAAAAATAAAAAAAAAATCGAATGTTTTGTCTCTAAAAGTTTGGGAGTGATGGTCCTCAGAAGTCGATTTTAAGAGAATAATTTGAATGAAAAAATATATATAATATTGGGGAAATAACTTATTTCCTATGGATATCTGGTAAAAATTACCGCATAATTAATTAAAGAAGACTTAATTTTGAGTAGATCTAATAAAAAACATTGCTCTAGCTCTAATAGAACCAAAATTATGCGCTTTTGAATATGATCCTTTTTTCATGAAATGGTGTTTAACATCAATTTTATAAATAAAATTTATGGTTTTTCAAAATAACTCATTTTCCGAGCAATTCAGGAGAAAGCTGCCACCAGATAGGTGAAGGAGGACCTAATTTTGAGCAAATCTAAAAAAAATAATGCTCTAGCTCTAATCGCATCGAAATTATGGCCGTCTGAATATGATCCTTTTGTAATGAACCTATGTTAATCATCATTTTTTTAACAAATATTGCTAGAGCATTTTTTTTTTAGATCTAGTCAAAATTAACTCTTTTTTAAATAACTTACTGGCAACTTTCACCTAAAACGTTGAGGAAATGAGTTCTTTTGAAAAACGAGAAATTTTATTTATAAAATTGATGCTGAACAACATTTTATAAAAAAAGGGTCATATTCAAAAGGCCATAATTTTGGTTCTTTTAGAGCTAGGGCAATGCGTTTTTTTAGATATACTCAAAATTAAGTCTTCTTTAATTCATTATACGGCAATTTTTACCTGATATCCATAGGAAATAAGTTATTTCCCCAAAACTATATATATTTTTTCTTTCATTCAAATTATTCGCTTAAAATCGACTTCTTAGGACCATATCTCCAAAATTTTTAACAGGGTGGCCACTATTTTGTTAATTTTTGTCTCCCGGTTTTCTCCCGGTTCTCCCGGTTTAGAAAAAATATATACTCGATAAGCATCAGCAAACTTTTTTGCAAGAAATTTGTTGACTTTGAATCATATAAACAATTTAAATATTTTTATTAAACCAATTTTTCAATATTATGTTTTAAACATTTTTTAAACAATAATTAATCATTTATAACTGAAAACGTGAGAATTCTAGATCAATCTAAAATATCTATACCTCAAACCTATATACCTATCTACCCTTCACCTATATACCCATCCACTCATCACTACTTTCCAACCGAGCAATTCACGCCTACCCCGAAAGGGAAACGGCTTAATGATATAACTTGCTTTCAGTTTGTACCCTTTTTACAAAATTGAAACGAATTCATTCATTGGCAGAAATCATCATAGGATTGAACAGGTTTGAAGTGAGACGTAAATATTTGGTGTTCGTATGAATTAAAACGTAAACGGAAGAAAACGATATTAATTTGGATTCAAAACGTTGTGAATCTCGCCATATTTGAAATCATTTCAATCCATTTTTATGCATTATTCCTTGCGGGGTATTTTATTGTAACGACCATAACAGCTGACTCGGTGTATTTCATTATAGAGTGAGGCTAGAAACCTTGTGAATTATTTATATAAACTAAATAGTAGGTACATAGAAATGAAAGAAATGAACAGTAAAATAGTAAAAAGTGGAAGGATAAATAGAAAACATATAACAATTATAAAAATTGTGCATATAGTTCAGTTATGATATAGTCTGTGGTGTTAAATATTTTTACCTCACATAAAATGTTACTTTTCATTTCAAATATCACTTTTAGCTCAAGTTTTTTGAAAGAAAAATAAGAAGGCCTTCATTTTCATAGTTAAATCTCATATGACTCATTAAAAATACATAACTAATACATAATTAAAATAATTAAGGTTATGTTTGTGAACATCGGAATAGAGGGGGCTCAAAATTCGAGTCGCAAGGTTATGTACTCTTAGGTACTTCGGGACTGCACGATCTATTCCGGAAAAATACGATCAAATCAAGTCGAAATTCCCATAGGAGATATGTCTCCTTATGTTGCTTCATGGGATTAAGTAACACGTGAACTCGCGAAATGCAACGACGCGACACGTGCGAACGACTGGAAGTTCATCGTTTGGAGGCGTGGGGCGCTGCATCACTGTTTGAATCTATTAAACTGGCGTCACTCTTGTACTTCAGTAACAGGTTTAATTGAGTTACTGAATGTTTCACCCAGTCAAAAGCGGAAAATCACTAGTTCACCAGCGATAAGTAAAAATACTGGTTCGACCAGTGAACATTTCTCTGGTTATAGTAGCACTCCATTACAGGCGAAAACCCTCATGTTAATTATTACTGACTAAAAACTGGGACAGTAACAGTACTGGCTAAGTATAGTGATAAAAAATCGAGAAAAGTACCCCTGGAGTCTGACTATGTCTATCATATGTTTTTGGGGTCTCTTAATCCAAATTCGGGGTCCGTTTGGAGCTGTGTAATAGGTACTGGATCTGTACTGTTCACACAATTGTCTTGGATCAGTGTAGAATCTTATTTTTCAATTTACTCTTTTACCTGAATTACATGATAACGTTTATATTATTGCCTATTCCATTACTCTAGTTATTGAAGATATCTAAAAATAAAGCATATGATAACATAAAACATATTTAAGGTTTGTGTGAATGAACACATGATAAAATATGTGTACATCCAAGGAAAAGGGGCCAGGTTGTCGGTACTCCCAAATATATCCCCCAACTTTTTAAAATGTTTGGTCCCGATTGATCTATGAAATTTCGAATGGGACGTGCGCTAAGTCGGAATTCTGAATATCAGCGTTTCCAGATAATCGTATGCAAAATTGTATGGTTACAAAAACGCCGGTATTAAATTTTCTCTTCAAACTCAAAACGCATCCACTTTTGGTTAATTCCTGAACAAGAGAATGGTGTCAAATGATATAGTAAAGATCCAAGTATCACCCTCACCTAACCAAAACTGGCCAATTTTTACTCTACACGAGGAAGACGTTCATAGCATAATCCCTTAAATATAATAGACGACCAAAATATGTCGTCAACATAATTATCTCACTTAAAAATTATAAACACATGACACGCGTGACAGCCGAAATAACGCATATTACATTAATAGCTCAGCACTCACACCGATCGTCCCTACAGATATGTCACTGCGCTGGATGGCCAAATGTTTTACGAGGGTGATTTCCTATTTGGGTAATCTAATTCAAGTTCATACGCACATCTCTGGACATAAAAATACTGCATTATTCGTAATGCACCTTACTGTTCACGTTTGTTATGTAAATCTTCTCTTGGTACGAATCTGAACTATATTCTATCGAGAATAGTTCGTGAAAGATATGATATTTGTATAATCAGCAAGTCTGTTATGAAAAATAGTTTTTTTATTAAAATATGCATCCTCAATTATTTTGATCAGATAGGGATTAAGTTTGTGTACTGGAACGTATAAATTTCAGTTTATAATTTCCATTTCCATATACAAATATAATATATTTGTCTCGCGCTTCACGTTCGATAATGTATTCACCCCGCGCTAAGCGCTCGGAACTTGTATTTCCTCCACATTTGTGCACATACCTTTTAAAATCGAAGGTCAAAGGCATCGACAACTGTGATTTGGTGATTGTAAATTCTCTTATTTTAAAGCTCCTCAGGCTTCAATGAAAACATTCTCATCACGTATCTCGTGCTTCGGATCAAATGTATATTATATTATTTTATTTCTGTAACTCGGTCTGGGGCTGCTTATTCAGATATTGCAAAATAAAGTACAAATTTTATTTTTCATGATTACTTCAATATTTGTACTTTATTTTGTATTAATTTTTATTTTCTGCTACCCTAAAAAATGTATCGTTTCAATAAATTTATATTATTACAATTCATAATATACATTGAAATTGAAACCAACGTATTTTTATTGTCTTGTTCTTATAATTAAAAAAGTGCGTATCCTATAAACAAAAAATACACATCCTACTGAAAAATATTTAATAAAAAATTTGTAGATCTTTTTTGGGTGAACAGTTTTTGTCCATTAATTTTTTTTAGCTTCTGTCGTTTTTCACAATTAAAAAAAATGTAATGTTATTTTTTACGATTGAGACAAAAAATACGCATCCTATCAAAAAGTAATCAATAAGATATTTGTAGATCTTTTTGGGGCGCACAATTTTTGTTTATTCATCATTTTGCGTAGCTTGTCTCGTTGGTCCAAAAATTTTATTTTTTATTTTCAATGTTGTTTTTATGAATGAAACAAAAACTACGCGTCCTATCAAAAAGTGATTGATGACAAATTGTTATCTCTTTTTTGGATGAACAACTTTTATCTATTAATTTTCTTTTCGTACCTTGTGTCCATTTTTCACAATTTTTTTATTTTTAATGTTATTTTTCACGATTAACACAAAAACTACGCGTCCTATGAAAAATTGATTAATAACAAATTTGTAGACCTTTTTTAGCTGCATAATTTTTTTCAATGCATATTTTTTAGTAGCTTGTGTGATTTGTCAAAAAATATAATTTTTACATTCTCATCAGAGAAGGTATTAGACATGTGTAAAATTTGATCCACCCCACCCCCGTTTTGTCCAATGTTCACGTTTTGAGACTATCTGAACCCAAAAAAGATGTTTTTACGAATGTATCTGTCTATGTCTGTATGTCTGTATGCCTATCTGTCTATCTGTGAGCACGATAACTTTTGAAATAATTATTCTATAAAATAGCCTTTGGTCTACACTTCAAGTGTCTTAAACTGAAGGTCAAGTTCATCAGCCAGCCACTTTTGATGAAAATTCAAAAATTTACAGTATTATCAAAATTTTTTAGACCACTTTTTTAAAGATTCAAAAATTCAATGGACAGCTATTCATAGTACTCAGAAACTCGAACAATTTATCCTTACGACTTTTTTCGACAAAATAAAAATGTACAGAGTCATAGCATAACAACTTTTTCATTTTTTGTGAAAAATCGAAAATTTAAATTTTGATCGCATAGCAAATAATGAAAAAAAATTCCATTTTGCCGTCAAACTATGCAGGATTCAACAAAATATGAATTCAAAAAAATTATGCACCTAGAAAAAATCTGCAAATTTGTTATGGATCAATTTTTTATAGGACACGTAGTTTTTATTTATTCGTAAAAATCATTAATCATGAAGAAATTAAATTATTCGAAAAACGACACGGAAGTTGTTTAACCAAAAAAGATCTACCAATTTGTTATAAGCTCTGGTTATAAAAATATACTAAAAGTAAAGAAGTTAAGTTTTTGGAAAAAGGACAGAAGCTTCAATAACAGTTCATTCAACAAAATTGTAGGCTTAAATTATATGTAAAAATTTAGTTTGAACCGCCTTACGCTAGTATGCGTATTTTTAGTTCAAATCGTAAAAAATGACATTGAAAATAAACAAATTAAAATCATAAAAAATAAGTGGCACTAATGTGTTTGTCAGTAACCTATTCTATAAATGAGGAAAAGTAACACTCATTTGAAATTGCCAACTGAAATACACATTTTTGTAGTAAACAATTATCCCTTGAAGTTAGTAATTTGCAAGATAGCTGTTTATTTCTATAAATTATGTTGTCCTTAAAATAGTTCTCTCTTTTCTTTAAATCAAGGACTGGGTTCTTGGAATCAATGAATATTTCTTCAACTTTGTTAGATGCTCCTTCTACACAATATATTGCATTTTAAGGTCACATAAATGCTCATAATAAAAACTTATTTCTTTGTTTTTCTTTCATTTTCTTGATTTAAAAACACATTTGAATATATCAATTATACGTAACTTTTAAACACGAATCTCTTATATCTTACAAACAATAAGAAAGCTTCTTCGCTTAGTTAATATTTCATTGACTGAAATAAATATTAATTTAAAACAATAATTTCATACTTTTGGTTCAGATAAAACCATTTATTTGTATTAAAGAAATTATTTATATGATGTATTCACTGAAAAAAAGGTTCGGGAATTATTATCCATATGCTTATGGTTGAGAATTTCTGAGTTAATAAAATAGTTATTTGTGTAGCAAGTGCAAAGCAAGGCTGATTTCTTAATGGCAAACTTCACAATCGAACGAAATCAGCGTTTCGCACCAGACACACATAATATTTTTTATTACATCCTCATCGCGAAAAAATTCCATGGAAAACACTAACAAACCTGAAAATAAGAAAGACTATACTGGACCAAGACTGAAAGACGTGAATGGAAATGAACTCTCATTGCTCGGCTAGATAGCGCGTTCTGGCTAAATCACTGCAGCCAACCTAAATTCACTTTGACCCATATAGGAGTAGCGAAGTGAACCTCCATGAATCTTCAGCCTTTGTTCATGCTTCCCCTACTTTTTTCACGGTTAGTATACCGCCATGAAGCTGACCACTTTATGCGCCTGCAATCATCAGAAAAAACTCCAGATTTCTCACCATTTTGGTCAACTTTGTTACGCTTTTCGACAGAAATCGTGAGGCATAGTCAGAATTCGTGAGAAACTTCAGAAATCGTCAGAACTTGGGTTTGAAGAATAATCCTTTTATTAGGGTTTGAAGAATAGAATGCCATAAAACGTAGTCCTTTTTATATTTTCCGGGTTATTTATACTATTCATTCATGTATATTTATTTATGCACGTTCTCTTTCCACTTATTTTTTATTATTATTACTTACATAATAAATGACTCTTGAGGTGAATTTAGAAATGTGGTCCGTTTTGACATATCTCTTTCTCTTAACGAGATACATGGTATTTATCGTAATTTTAAGTGTTTTAGAATATTTTTTATGTACCTAAAACCTTTGAAATCCGCAGATTCTGAATTTTTAAAAATATTGAGAAAAACAAATTATTAGAAATCTTTAATCCTTTTCAGTTGGCCTACCTGCAGTCCTAGCCGCTAAACTACCTGATAGGTTGTCAATTAACAGAATGTTCAGAAATCGACAGAACTTTTGATCATTTGTGACAATTCCTGACTTTTTTGGTAGGAATATAAGGTACACAAAAAATAATATGGTTAAGGTAGTACGTGTGAAAGCTTCGTTAGCTCTCTAAAAGAATAATTTAACTTGCTGCTGCCACCAGTGCCACCTGACATAATCTGAAGTGACGCTTGTGCGCTAGGTCAAGCGTTCCATGTTATATGCGTTAATTAACAAATTAGGGATAAATTTCCTAATAATAATAGTTTCTTTTTGGTGAAATTTGAATGATTTAAAGGATTCTGCTGCAAGAGGAATATAAATCTCACCTAGAAACATACTATAAACTGTTGATTGTTGAGGAGTTCAAGTTGCCGTTAAAATATAACCCCAAATTACGTTAATATAAAAAATAGTTTTTCTAGTCGGAGTGTATAAAAAACTTCAAAGGACTTAATTTGAAGTATGTGTATTTATATTTCCTTGAATTTGAAATATTTTGCTTCAAGATTTTACATGACAAACTTTTATTGATAACGAATCATTTGATGCTACAGGGTTTTATATTGTATTATGACAGCAATTCTAGCATGGATGGATCGTGCAAATCGGATATAAAAGATTCAGCCCAAAACTGCCGAAAAAAGTTGCAAACATTTTATTGTACATACCAAATACACTATGAATGAACGAGTAAGAGTGCGAGACTAATGCAGAGGGAGGCTAAGAGGGATTCCTTGATATTCTGTCACCCTCTGATCCATACCTTTGGAGTACGGTCTCGCTGTATAGTGTATACTATGAATGTGAATCTCATCTCCTCTCTCAAGGAGGCGGCGGCGTCAGGAGCGCGGATGGTTACTAGGCCTTTTTTCTGTTTTGTTGGAAGAAAACCACACAGTAAGAAAAAGGATCAATTTTGTTGCAGAGCATTTTGCGTCAACGATCATTTGACTCTCGAGATCATAATCATCTGTCTATTCGGATCACTTTGATCTTATTTTTAGGTCATTCGTCAGACTAAACAAAATGGTCGCCAATTTTTGGTGCCGATTCCATAACGTCATAACCTAAAAATTTGATCTAATCGCACGCAAGTGACAACTACACTCAGCAGATGATATTTTCTAATATCAGATTTCGTTTATTTTTCAACTTTTCAAGTACACCGCACGGTGTGAACCCATAAAAAGCTTGCATGTGAGCTAAAGTACTCTAAAAACGTCAGCCCTCTTGGTTTCACCTGATACATGATCCCGAATCAGATCATTATGATCTTAAAATTCGATCATTCATTCCGGCCGATCAAAATGCTCTTGATTTCGGTATTATTTTTCTTGCATATCAAAATGATATTGATTTCGGTATCATTATAAACATTTTTTGTACTATGCTTGTTATGACTGGGCCTGTCTTAACAGTAGAAAAAAAGATAGAAAAAAGCCCAAGGATTCGTAAAGGTTCTGAGTTCGCGGAAGAGGATATTCTTAAATATAACTCAGACAAAAATCGTAAATACCGCTTATGAATGCTAAGAAGGCGGACTATGAGAAGACTTTCCATAATGCTCTAGCAGCAGCCAGAGGTTCTGCAGAATTCTGGAGGGCAGAGGGCGGTCAGCTTTGATAAGATTAGGCCTGCGTATGGTACCTGTATCAATCTGAAAATTTGGCATGACTTTGCGAACTCTTGTACCCTCCTAAACGTATACTTGACGTAGCTTAGTCCATGAACACACATCCTCTCCTAGATGGAGTGATTTCCAAAACCAAAATAATTTACGCCATACGAAAATGTGAACAGGGGTAAGCTTCAGGTGAAGATGGCAAAGGGCTGTTAACCCTCGAGTTGAGACTCGAGCGATCTAAATACTCCTAGAGTTACTCTATCGTGACTCCAAAATGAGAGAGAGTACGTAGGATTTAAAAGAGTTAGCTGAGGTGTAAGAGTTGCTAAGAGTCCATAGGAGTCGAGCCGAGTTCTACTTGAGTTGATGGGAGTGGGAGCGTGTTTATGATTCTCGAGTCATAATCGACACATTGGATTGTGAAAATTTGTCATGAGATTCAGGAACGGTTGGACGAAAATAAAATTAGTGTCCTCTTCCCAAAAAATAAGAGAATTGTCCAGAATTGTCATCAAAATTACAGAAATTTCCCCAAAAATGAGGTAAAAATCATCGTGTATTTCGGAAAAAAAGACAAAAATTACACCATTTTTTTCCGTTTTCGAATCTTCGGATTATTTTTAATGCACAATTTTTTAGGAGAAGTATTAAGTTTGCCGTAAAGTGTTCAAATCTGTTTGCAGTCGTTTTTGTTAGAGAAAGTTTAATGAAGCAATAAAGTACGTTACTGAATAGTATTCTTTATTTTTCTGTAGATCATTTAAGAGTGTGTTCATTGTAAAATTGATTTATTTTGTCATCTTTCTCGATTAAAAAGTCGGACTACATCTGGGAATCTTTTTTCAATCAAGCTTTCTATCCCTTATCCAATTAAATTAACATACTATATTGAACAATACCAGTTATTTAGTATCAGTAATATAGTATAAACCATCAGACCATCGGAACACGAAACATATTTATGCAAAAGAGAACGTAAATGATAGAATTTCTCCAAAAAATTTTTGATTTTATGAAACATTTATCTCTCAAATGATCTTTTTTGAATCATAAAAATGACACGGTAACAGATTTGGCGTTAGCGCAAGTCTAGAGAAGACAAAGAGTAGATATAGAGTCAATGCGAGTTAACGCGTTTCGCATGATTTTTAGGAGTTACTCGGAGTTACTACTCCAAAGCGCAAGCGACCGCGAGTCGTTAGTGTCGCTAGAGTTCAGCCGAGTCGCATGGAGTATCCGATCACTCGAGCCTCAACTCAAAAGTGAACAAGCCTTTGGCAGATGGCATTTTTTCGGAATTTTATAGGGCGCTTTCGGATTCAGGAGTGGATTACCATGAATATTCGTTCAGGTGAGCCTGAGAGAATAAAGTGTTCTCCTCAGATTGGGAGAGTTTTCTTACGTGCATGCTATTTAAAAAGGATGACAATGAGGATTCAGCCTGATATAGAGACAATGCGCCAGTGAATGCTATTGCTAAAATATTCACGCGAACCCTTCTGGATAGATAAGTGGCGTGGATGAATCAGTGTCAGTATTTGCCGGAATTTCAGGCAGGTTTTAGAGCTGCTATATATTTTATGGACCATATCATTGTTTCTAAGCTCCGTCGTGCAGATTCATCTTTCCCTTTCTGGTCGTAAGGTTTTCGCCTGTTTTATTGATTTCAAAACAGCTTATCACTCAGTTAACCATGATCTGCTCTGGCGCGAATTCTTGAGCTTAGGTGTCAGCAAAAAATTTATAAGGGTAATGAAGAACCACTATGATGCAGCTAAGATGCCCACTCGCACTTCAGAGGGCACCATGGCCTGAGTTAACGTTGAATGCCGGGCACTTCAGGGTGAGCTTCTTAGCCCGGTTTTCTTTATCTTAGCAATCGAAAGTCAATATATCCAAAACCAAAACCATGGTCTATCATAGGAGTATGCCACCGACGATACCGAATTTTACATTTAAGGGCACTCAATTGGAGATGGTTCGAGAATATCTACCTGGGCAAGCTTTTTAGAAGTTCGGGTACCTTTTCTTTGGCCTGTACTATAAGGCTTAATGCTGCTGAGATAGCTGTGTGGTTATCTTTGCAAGTTCTTCGAGCCTCTAAGTCGGAATCTTGGCGCTCTAAACTAATCCTATTTCGAATCCTTATCTCAGGCGTCCTTTTTATGACACAGGGATTTGGGCTTTGAGGTATTATGAGCATGTAGAAGTAATCCATACTACTTCTCTTAATCGTGTTTTGGGCTTGCTTTCACACACTGCAGATTACGCGTTGAGGCTGGAAGTAGGCCGTATTAAAGATGGCCTAAAATTGGGTGGTGAAATTCTTGGGAATGGGTGAAGAGAGGCTTTCTAAAGTTCGTTCAAATAGTCTACAGGTTTTTGCGGATTCTAGCAAGGCAGTTCCCAAGTTTAATTGGGCCCTGCATCTAAAACATCTTTTCACGTTGTGTGGAATAAAGGCCCTATGGCCTGGATTGGACCTGGTAGGTTTAAAGAACAACAAAGATTTAATCCTAGCAAAATTGGAGGCTTATCTTAGGGATGCAGACTTGTATAGGCGGAGTCACACATCCTCTTTAGGTGCTGCCTCACCTATGGATCGATCCTATGGGACATCACAACTTTAATGGCAGAATACCGTTTAGATTCATAAAACTTCTTGCCTAGGTGCGTCCCATGGGAGACGTGAAAGGTAGATTCTCATTGGGGGATATTTCTTTCGGTTACACTCAGGGGCAGCTCTGCACAATCTGCAATCTGGTGGTGGAATAGAATCTGTTTTATTTGTTGTCAGAATGCACTATGTACAAAAATATCAAAAAGGATTGTTTCGAGTCCGTGGTAAGTCTTACAGCCTCTAGTCCGTTCTGGATTGCGCTTCTGAATTCCCAGGAAAACAAAGTATTATTCCTTGTCGCTAAATAAATGTCCGGTGTACTGAAAGTTAGGGCTTTTGTGATGTCTCCATAGTTTATATGTATATATGTATTGTATAAGTTATTGTTAAATAAATAATAATGAATAATGTATTTATTTAATTGAAACAATGAATAAAAAAGGCTGATAAACTAAACATTATTTTGAGTCTATCTTTAAAATACACGACAAGTACGCTAGCTATACTGCCGCCCAGATGAGGAAACTCACTATCTAACTTTTGACGTAAGGCCTGTTTACATGTAAGCCACATAGTGTGGCAATTGATCACAACCGGCATCAAAACTCTATAATCTCGTTGAATTAAAATTAAAAGTAATGAAAATTAGTGTACCGAAGGTTTAGGTATCGTTCAATTCGAATATTTTGCCGCAACCTTCAAATTCAAAATCGCGACTGGAGTATAAGCCACCAAAATTGGGTATTTTCGTTTTTTGCGAACAAAAGTGAACTCTTTAACTGCACTATTTTATCTGAATCAATTTTTGAAAGCAAGAAAGATTTTATATTATGTTTTGGACATTGCTGAATACGAATCTGAGGTCAGACTTGCAAAATTCAAATAGCCCCGGGTACAGAATTTTATAAACATTTTATAAAATTTTCGAGCTTCTCGTCCTCCATATTGGATCGGCTATTTTGAATTTTCAAAATCTGAATTTATATTTGTAATCAGTGACCAAAAACTCGTTGTATAGTAACTTTTATGAAGATTGCGCATTTTCATAAACATGAAAAAACTTTTTTTATATTTTAAGCGGACATTTTAGATTAGGGGTTTTAAGTGTTGAAAATGTGACTTCAGATTTGTCATCAAAAACCAGGGTAACGAGGTGACTATTTTTATATTTCTCATCTTTCGGCTTTCTCCACATTTTCCCGGTAAAAATTCGTGATTTCTCTCGGATTAGAAGAAAATATATTCTCTTCGCGAAACCCACATTTTTGTCATATACGACCGATTGCGGAAGTCGATGAGCATCAGCAAACATTTTTTCAAGATATTTATTGACTTTAAATAATAATATAATGAGTAGGATAAGGAAACTTGTTGCGTCTACTAAAGAAAAATACAGAGATGTGTTTTATTATATGAAATTTCGTATGGATACCAGTATATAACAATATTTCGAAGAGAATGAAAAGGAATTGAACTTTCATTATTTCCTGATAAAAGAGTTTGAAATTAGATAATTTGAAATTGAAAGTGTTTAAAATTGAAACATTTATGAACAGAAGCCCTCAAAATTTCAACATTGTAGACTCAAATTTTAAAAATTTATCAATTTCATTAGAGAAGCGTTGAAATGTATCGTTTATATTTAAAAAGGTTGAAAATTGAACATTTTTATTTCGGTTTAAAGAATATCGAAATTAAATAATTTCAGATTCAAATTTCGAAAATAAAGCAATTTTAAAACGTTGATAATTAAATATTTTCCTATTTAAATTCAAAAAATTGGATCATTTATATTCAAAGAAATTGAAATTTTAACACAGTGAAGTCTCGCCTATTTCCCCGACCTTGAAATGAAACGACTCTTTTATCTCCACGCTGGAGGGGACTCAAAATAATGTTTAGTTTATCAGCCTTTTTTATTCATTGTTTCAATTAAATAAATACATTATTCATTATTATTTATTTAACAATAACTTATACAATACATATATACATATAAACTATGGAGACATCACAAAAGCCCTAACTTTCAGTACACCGGACATTTACCGCGAGTTGGCAGGATATTTGGGTTAGGCGGCGTTCATTGACTGTTCCGTTCTTGTATCGATGCGCCGTCTGTACGCAACTTTTTCAACCAAAAAGCGCGGGTGTTTTTGAAATCAATAAATACTATAATCAATAATGATACAAATAAATGCACTCAACATTCCTAGAACTGCTTGCCCACGCAGTTTCTCAGCACGCAGGGTGAGATACGGTTGCGACCCTCGCCTCGGAAGGGTCGCAATGCGAGAGTACCCGCTCCAGTATATTGCGCAATATTATGTATTCCAATTGGAAACGGTTCAGTAGGCCCCGATTTGCGCAGTTGAAAAAGTTGCAGTCCATTAGCCTGTATCTATGCATCAGTGTTTTTCAAGTGTCTTTCAAGTGTTTTTGTTGGCGTAGAACAATTTACGAACTAAGAGTCAATATAATAAAATCCAAAAAGGACGCAAATAGTTCGCGGAATAATTAGTTTTGCAGTATGCAACTGCATGCAACTTGTTGGAGAAAATATCCTTAATGTAAAGGTAAGTTATAAAGGTCTGAATAGTAATCTTTTCAAGTGTCGAATGCATTTGCGCAATTCTGTTTATTCATCCTTTTAACGATTAAAGACCTTTCAGTTTCACGAAATACAAGTAACTGTTCGAAATTTGAGGTTGGAGTATCACTCACCTGATATTCAGGATATTTTATTTTATTTCGTGAAACTGAAAGGTCGTGAATCGACAAAAGTATGGATCATGGCTGAGAAAATAGATTTTACATTCTAGAAATATTACCATTTTTACATGTATGTATCTCTAAAAATTAAGAAATTTCAAACCAAAGATTATCGAATTTAAGCTCTTGAAGCAAAAAATTTTGAGTTTCAAGGCATTCAAAATTCAAAACTATTATTTTAAATTAAAGTTATAGAGATTTCTGTGAAAAAATCACTGCCATTTTCACCGCTCAAAATTGCAGAAATTTAAATATTGCGGGAAATATTGTAAACCTTTAAATTTTAATTATTTTAAACACTTTGTAAATTATTTTATTTCAAATTGGAAACTTTCAAAAGTAATGAATTTCGACTTAAAGCGTTAAAAATGAAACAATGGGTACAATTTCATGTGGCTTTAAGTAAATTAGAAGACAATTATAGAAGATGTCAAACTGACGTATACAGAAAAAGTCGCGAGATAAAAAACACGCAAAAAGAGAGCAGAAATATATATAGGAGCTTCAATATGGAAAGAATGAAAAAAATTCTACATTATTATGTATAATTACATGTACATGTCCGTATGAAAGTAGTTAGTATGGAGTTACGTATAGAGTCGTATAGCATTTTTGAAGTTTGAACTTCGAAAAGCTGCTTTTCGAGAAAAACGCATCTAAAGTTGATGAGTGCTACAAGTGAACGAGTTATACTTTTTCTTCGTACATGAAATATATCCACTTCTAGTAGCCTTCGGGACGTGGAAACAGTGCCAATAGATTCAGTATATGTCCTAATATCATCCCTCACTCGAACAGGAAAATAATTATTTTGACCCGGAGGGTCGAAACCTCCATTTTGAAGGCTTTTTTCTACAACACGATGTAATATAATTGTTTTTTAAATTTGAGTCACATTTTAGAATTATTTTTAAGTTTGACCATAAGTTATTGACATGTTATTGACTCCAATATTGAAAAACTCTTGTTTCTTACAAGATACTAATCACAGGTATTTTTATTTCGTTCACTTTTAATATTTTTTGTTTGTGATAAATTTAAAAACTGTTGTTATTAATATATTATTTATTTAGATTCTTCGAAAAAGTCACGCAGTGATAACCAAACCGTCAGCTATATTAATAAACGAAGTCTTTAGTAATTTCGTTTGTTATTGCTTTTAATTTTATGAAGACCGTAAGACCTACGAAATAATTACTTACGCAGAAATTTTTGATAATTTTAATTGAAATTTGACAAGGTTACAGATTTTTGACTTTAACCTTACCTGCCACCTATACGAAGGTAAACAAACTCCTCAAAAGGCTTCGAATTTAAATTTAATACGTTGAAATTACTCATGGTTTGGTCCCATTTCTTCTTTGTAACCTCTTTCTTATAAGTTGATACCATAGTAAAAAAACTGATTAGGGCGTATTGAGGTGGATTAAGATTTTTCAATTCATTTTAATTTTGCTTTCTAATTTTTAGGAACGAATGTGGTAGGCGCGAATCGAATCCATGTAAATTCGCCTTAATTCTTGGTGAAGGTAATTTAAAAAAGTATTAATAAAAAGTGCTTGTCTCAAGACTCGAACCAGTAATCTGATGTGTATAAGTCCAGAGGGCGATCACTGATCTACGGGACTCTTTGGTAGATAGTTACAACGCATTGGTTATTTTAATATAATTTGGTTATAATATATAATAATATATAATTATATATATATATATATATATATATATATATATGTGTGCGTGTGCAGGCAAATCTTCCTTTAGAATTCAACAGCAGTTCGACCCTTTTGGAAATTCTTCAAATCGAACCATGTTCATCTACTACGGAAAATGAAGGTCTTTGTACTCTATTGCTAACCTTGGTTGTTTTGTTCAATTCTGTTGGTAAAAAAACTCTACATTATTTATTAATTGAATGAAGTTTAGCTAAAACGAAAACTCTGTATCTAACTTCTTTCAAAAAGAACTAGCGCCACTATAAAACAGTTTGTAAGATCACTAATTTCAGTATTACCTTTTTTCAGACGAGACAACTCCAGATGATTATCCTACAAAATATCCTGCAAGTCCTGATTTTCCTGAATCAGAAAGACGTTAAGGAAGATTGAGTGCACGTTCTGCACAATATTAAGGACTTTATGGTTTTCCTGCATTGTTGCTGAACGCGTAAGAATATGTGTTCAATTAGGATAGTTGAAGGAAAACAATAAAATGGTTATAAAAAACGATAATAAATTTTTCTATATCTGTCTTGATCATTAAAGTGTATTAATAAAAGTATATCATTAACCCATTCGATTGATGGAAACATATAAGTGGAATGTGTGTCAATTATTTTATATTAGCACCTTCTATTACTTAATAGAAGGACAGTACGGAGAAAAAAGGCACATTTTTTTTTTTTTTTTGTTATCTCAAAAGAAAGCTTAGGTTATTTACTACGAGAGCTTCGCGGTTGAGAAGCGAGATTTTTATTGTTTATTCATGAAAATACGCCATGAGTGGTTTTTGAGAATACACCTGACTGAATTAAGATTTTCTGTCTGTGAAAATAATCGTTTAGAACATCTGCGCGCATTTACAAGCAGCTGCCAAAACTGTAGTAGGCTACATTTTTTGCATTGCTATTAAAAAAGTTGAAAATATTCAAAAAAAGTTTTATGTTGTCAAAAACCACTAATCGTTTATGTTCATAAATAAACAATACAAATCCCACTTTTTCAACTCTAAGGATCGTAAAGGGGAAAACTTAAGCTTCCTTTTGGGAAAATAAAATGAAAAAATGTCTCTTTCTTCCAAAAAACTCAAATTTGTATTTGACCACCATTTCTTAAGGTGAACAACAACAATATTATTACATCAACAATATTATTATCGCGATTATAGTTAAAAATCGCTGAATCATATGAGTGCCGAGTTTTGTGAGATAGTAGAGAAAATGGAGGTGAGTTGATAGTCTACTCACTCTTCCCTTTTTCGTCCCAATCCTGCCACATACTTTCTATCTGTATTCTCCAATACTTAAACCACATTTCCCCCCCTTCTTCTTTCCTCCTATATTCCGCAGTTTTCCTTTACTTATACTGCATATTCCTTTCTATCCATGTCAAATCATCCTCCATTCTTTCTAAGCGTCCATATAATGCCCTCTTCTTTGCCATCACTTCCCTCTTCCTACACTTCTAACTTCTTTCATCCTTACTAGGAATAGGGAGTGACCGAAGTTGATGCCGACCGACTCTGTCATCTGACCGATTTCATGAAATTTCATGGTAATCGGTGAAATCATTGAAATAGTTGAAATCATCTTATATATCGTTATTAATTTTATCAATATTTATACCTGAATATAGCCAGTAAATTACGTTCCAAGATGGCGGACATGCTAAATTGTGCGTGCACTTAACATCACTTTCCAAATTAATTTGCTTTATGAACTAAATAATTCACAATAGAAAATAAACCGAAGAAAAAAAAGAATAATTATGTATGCAATAGGGAAAAGAACGTAATATAGTGTAATCACATGGCAGGATTTGATTTTAAAAAGTTTTTATTTAATTGATCCTGAGGATCGATTGATAAAATGATCGAAGGATTTAAATATTTCAATGTATTTCTTTCAAGTTCCTTGGCATTTTCACAAGCTTCAAAAAATGTAAAAGAATTTTGAAAGAGTTCAGAGGATTATAAATATTTTAGATTATTCTAAAAGATTAAAAGTAACTTTGAATTGATTTCAGTTATTTAATGGGATTTAAAATACTTTAGGATATTTTAAAAGATTCCTAGGAATTTTGAAGAGCTTTAAACCATCACAAGGCATTTCCAAGGGTTTTAATAATTTTCAGGGATTTAAAACAATTTGCATGCAGGTTTAAAGAATTTCATAGAAGATTGAAAGATATGGAAGGATTTTACACGATATATAAGGTTTTAAGATATTTTAAAGGTCGAATATTGAGCTCCGGCAAATTTTGCCGCATTTACAGTTTCTAGTCCGGCAAATTTCTGTGACAATCAGGAACTTTCTATTCCGGCAAATTTCTGTGACAATCAGGAACTTTCTATTCCGATATTTTCTGCTACTTCAGAAAAATACTACAATATTCTACTATTTTATCATAAAATGAGAAAGCAGAAGTTACTCTTCTGCGAAAGTCACTAACACTCGTATTTTCAGAGGGAGACTTTGAAAAGGGGTTCGAGATGCGACAGCTCACTCTTCTGCGAGCGGTCACCAACACTCGTATTTTTTAAAGGGATACACAGAAAAGGGGTTAAAGATGTGACAGATCACTGTTCTGCAAAAGTCAGTAACACTAGTATTTTAGCGGGACACCTGCAAAAGGGGTTTGAGATGCTCCAGATCACTCTTCAGTAACCGGTCACCAATAATTGTTTTTTTTATAGGGAGACTTAGAAAAGAGGGTCGAGATGTGGCAGACAACTCTTCTGCGACCAGTCACTAACACTCGTATTTTGAGAGGGAGACCTGGAAAAGGAGTTCGAGGTCTCACAGATCACTTTTCTGTGAATGCCACTAACACTTGTATCTTTAAAGAGAGACTTGTAAAAGGGGTTCGAGATGTGACAGATTGCTCTTCTGTGATCGGTCACCAACACTCGTGTTTTTTAAAGGGAGACATGGAAAAGTGGTTCGAGATGTGACAGACCACTCTTCTGTGAAAGTCACTCAAACTCGTGTTTTTAGAGGGAGACTTAGAAAAGGGGTTCGAGATGTGACAGATCACTCTTCTGTGAAAGACACTAACACTCGTATTTTTAGAGAGAGACCTGGAAAAGGGTTTCGAGATGTGACGGATCTTTCTCCTGTGACCAGTCACTAACGCTCGTATTTTCAGAGGGAGACCTGGAAAATGGGATACGAGATGTGACGGACCTTTCTTTCGTGACCAGTCATTAACACTCGTATTTTCAGAGGGAGACATGAAAAAGGGGTTGGAGATGTGACAGATCACTCTTCTGTGACCAGCCACCAACACTAGTATTTTGAGAGGCAGACCTGGAAAAGGAGTTCAAGATGTGACAGACCACTCTTCTGTGAATGTAACTAAGACTCGTATTTTTTAAAGGGAGACTCAGAAATGGGGTTCGAGATTTGACAGAACATTCTTCTGCAAAAGTCACTAACACTCGCATTTTTAGAGGGAGACCTGGAAAAGGGGTTCGAGATGTGACAGATCACTTTTCTGTGAAAGACCCTAATACTCCATTTCAGAGGGACACCTGGAAAAGGGGTTTGAGAAGCGACAGATCACTCTTCTGTGACCAGCCGCCAACTATCATATTTTTCGAAGGGAGACGTAGAAAAGGTGTTCGGGATCTGACAGGTCACTATTGTGCGAATTTTTAGAGAAATAACTGGAAAAGGGTTCAAGATGTGACAGATCACTCTTCTGTGATCGGTCACCAACACTCGTATTTTGAGAGACAGGCCTGTAGAAGGAGATCGAGATTTAACATTTCGCTTTTCTGTGAATGTCACTAACACTTGTATTTTTTGAAGGGAGACTTGTAAAAGAGGTTCGAGATGCAACAGATCACTCTTTAGTGACCAGTCACTAACACTCGTCTTTTTCAAATTGAGACTTGTAAAAGGGGTTCGAGGGGTAGCAGATCACTCTTCTCTGAAAGTCACGAACACTCGTATTTTAGAGAGACAAATAGAAATGGTGTTCAAGAGGTGACAGATCACTCTTCTGCGAAAGCCACTTACAAACGTATTTTAGAGGAAAACCTGGAAAAGGGGTTCGAGATGTGACGGACCTTTCTTCTGTGACCGGTCACTAACACTCGTATTTTCAGAGGGCGACCTGGAAAAGAAGTTCCAGATCTGACAGATCACTCTGTGTGAATGTCACTAATACCTGTATTTTTTGAAGGGAGACTTGTAAAAGGGATTCGCGATGCGACAGATCACTCTTTAATGACCAGTCACTAACACTTGTCTTTTTCAAATCGAGACTTCTAAAAGGGGTTCGAGGGGTGGCAGATCACTCTTCTCTGAAAGTCACGAACACTCGTATTTTAGAGAGACAAATAGAAAAGGTGTTTGAGAAGCGACAGATCACTCTTCTGTGACCAGTCACCAACAATCGTATTTTCTGCAGGGAGTCTTAGAAAAGTGGCACGAGATGTGACAGATCACTCCTCTGGGAACGACACTAACTCTTGCATTTTTAGAGAATGACTTAGAAAAGGGGTCCGAGACGTGACAGATCACTCTTCTGTAAAAGAAACTAACACTCGTATTTTAGAGGGACACCTGCAAAGGGGGTTTGAGATGCGACAGATCATTCTTCTGTGATCGGCCACCGACAATCGTATGTTTTGAATGGAGTTTCGAAAAACGGGCTCGAGATGTGACAGATCACACTTCTGTGAATGTCGCTGATACTCCTATTTTTCAAAGGGAGACTTAGAAAAGGGGTTCGAAATGCGATAGGGCACTCTCCTGTGAGCGGTCACCAACACTCGTATTTTTTAAAGGGATACACAGAAAAGGGGTTAAAGATGTGACTGATCACTCTTCTGCGAAAGTCAGTAACACTAGTATTTTAGCGGGTCTCCTGGAAAAGGGGTTTGAGATGCGACAGACCACTCTTCTGTAACCGGTCACCAATAATCGTATTTTTTATAGGGAGAAATGGAAAAGGGGTTCGAGATGTGACAGACCACTCTTCTGTGAAAGACACTAACACTCGTATTTTTAGAGAGAGTCCTGGAAAAGGGGTTCGAGATGTGACGGATCTTTCTCCTGTGACCAGTCACTAACACGCGTATTTTCAGAGGGAGACCTGGAAAATGGGATACGAGATGTGACGTACCTTTCTTTCGTGACCAGTCATTAACGCTCGTATTTTCAGAGGGAAATCTGAAATAGTGGTTCGAGATGTGACAGATCGCTCTTCTGTGACCGGTCACCAACACTCGTGATTTTTAAAGGGAGAAATGGAAAAGGGGTTCGAGATGTGACAGACCACTCTTCTGTGAAAGTCACTCAAACTCGTGATTTTAGAGGGAGACTTAGAAAAGGGGTTCGAGATGTGACAGATCACTCTTCTGTGAAAGACACTAACACTCGCATTTTTAGAGAGAGACCTGGAAAAGGGGTTCGAAATGTGACGGATCTTTCTCCTGCGACCAGTCACTAACACTCGTATTTTCAGAGGGAGACCTGGAAAAGGAGTTCGAGATGTGACAGATCACTCTTCTGTGCAAGAGCCTAACACTTGATTTCAGAGCGACACCTGGAAAAGGGGTTTGAGAAGCGACAGATCACTCTTCTGTGACCAGCCGCCAACAATCATATTTTTCGAAGGGAGACTTAGAAAAGGTGTTCGGGATCTGACAGGTCACTATTCTGCGAAAGTCACGAACACTAGTATTTTAGCGGGACACCTGGAAAAGGGGTTTGAGATGCGACGGATTTTAAAGGGAGACTTAGAAAAGAGGGTCGAGATGTGGCAGATCACTCTTCTGCGACCCGTCACTAAATCTCGTATTTTTCAAATTGAGACTTGTAAAAGGGTTCGAGGTGTGGCAGATCACTCTTCTCAGGAAGTCACTAAAACTCGTATTTTCAGAAGGAAATCTAAAATAGTGGTTCGAGATGTGACAGATCGCTCTTCTGTGACCGGTCACCAGCACTCGTGTTTTTTAAAGGGAGAAATGGAAAAGGGGTTCGAGATGTGACAGATCACTCTTCTGTGAAAGACACTAACACTTGTATTTTTAGAGAGAAACCTGGGAAAGGGGTTCGAGATGTGACGGATCTTTCTCCTGTGACCAGTCACTAACACTCGTATTTTCAGAGGGAGACCTGGAAAAGGGGTTTGTGATGTGACAGATCACTCTTCCGTGAACAGTCACCAACACTCGTATTTTGAGAGGCACACCTGGAAAAGTTGTTCGAGATGTGACAGATCACTTTTCTGTGAATGTCACTAACAATTATATTTTCTGAAGGGATACTTGTAAATGGGGTTTGAGATGCGACAGGTCGCCCTCCTGTGGTCAGTCACTAACACCCGTGTTCTTCAAGGGGAGAGTTTGGAAAGGGGTCCGAAATGTGACAGATCACTCTCCGGTGACTTGTCACCAACACTTGTATTTTTTTTTAAAGGAGACTTAGAAAAGGGGTTTAAGAGGTGAGAGATCACTCTTCTGCGAAAGCTACTAACACTTGCATTTTCAGATAAAGAATAGAAAAAAAGGTTCGAGATGTGCCAGACAACTCTCCTGGGAAAGTCACTAACACTCGTATCTTTAGACAATGAATTGGAAAAGGGGCTCGAGATGTTACAGATCACACTTCTGTGAATGTCGTTAATACTCGTATTTTTCAAAAGAAGACTTAGAAAAGGGGTTTAAAATGTGATAGGTCACTCTCCTGCGAAAGTCACTGACACTCGTATTTTTAGAGGGAGATCTGGAAAAGGAGTTCGAGATTTGACAGATCACTTTTCTGTGAATGTCACTAACACTTGTATTTTTTGAAGGGAGACTTGTGGAAGGGGTTTGAGATGCGACAGATCACTCTTCTGTGACCAGTCACCAACAATCGTATTTTCTGAAGGGAGTCTTCGAAAAGGGGTTTGGGATGTGACAGATCATTCTTCTACGAAAGTTATCAACACACGTATTTTTAGAGGGAGACTTAGAAATGGGGTTCGAGATGTGACAGTTCACACTTCTGTCCAAAAAGCTAACCCTCGTATTGTGGAGGCATACCCGGAAAAGGGTTCTAAGATGTGACAGACCACTCTTCTGTGAAAGTCACTCACACTCGTATTTATTTAGGGAGACCTGGAACAGGGGTTCGAGATGTGCCAGACTGTCTTCAGTGAAAGTCACTAACACTCGTATTTTTAGAGGGAGACTCAGAAAAGAGGTTCGAGATGTGACAGATCACTTATCTGTAAAAGATCCTAATACTCGTATTTTAGAGGGACACCTGTAAAAGGAGTTTGAAATGCGACAGATCACTCTTTTGTGACCGGTCACTAACACTCTTATTTTTGGAAGGGAGACGTAGAAAAGGGGTTCGAGATGTGACAGATCACTCTTCTGCAAAAGTTACTAACACTCGTATTTTTAGAGAGAGACTTAGAAAAGAGGCTCCAGATGTAACAGAACACTCTTCTGCGACCGGTCCCTAACACTCGTATTCTTCAAATTGTGACTTGTAAGAGGAGTTCGAGGTGTGGCAGATCAGTCTTCTCTAAAAGTCACCAACACTCGCATTTTTTTAAGGGAGCCTTGGAAAAGGGGTACGAGATGTGTCAGATCACTCTTCTGTGACCTGTCACCAGCATTCGTATTTTGAGGGGGAGTCCTGGAAAAAGAGTTCGATATGTGACATATCACTCTCCTGTGAAACGCACTGAAACCCGTATTTTTAGAGGGAGACCTGGAAGGGGGGTTCGAGATGTGATATGTAACTCTTCTGCGAAAGTCAAGAACACTCGTATTTTTTGAAAGGGAGACTTGAAAAAGGGGTTCGAGATGTGACATTTCACTCTTCTGTGAAAGACACTAAAACTCGTCTTTTTAAAAGAAGACATAGAAAAGGGTTTCGAGATGTGACAGTTCTTCCTTCTGTGACTAGTCACTAACACTCGTATTTTTGAAGGCGAAACTTTGAAAAGGGGTTCGACATGTGACAGATCACTCTTCTGTGAATGTCACTAACACTCGTATTCACTAAAGACAGACTTAGAAAAGGGTTTCGAGAAGTAACAGATCACTCTGTTCCGAAAGTCAATAACACTTGTATTTTCAGAGGAAGACCTGGAAAAGGGTTTCGAGACGTCACAGACAACACTTCTGTGACCGGTCACCGACAATCGTATTTTTTATTGAAGTCTTGGGAAAAGGGTTCGGAGATGTGACGCATCACTCTTCCGTGACTGGTCACCAACATGTATTTTTAGAGGGAGACTTAGAAAAGAGGTTCGAGATGTGACAGATCAATCATCTCTGAAAGATCCTAATACTCGTATTTTAGAGGGATACCTGGAAAAGGGGTTTGAGATGCTACAGATCACTCTTCTGCGAAAGTTATCAACACTCGTATTTTTAGAGGGAGACTCAGAAAAGAGGTTCGAGATGTGACAGATCACTCATCTGTGAAAGATTCTAATACTCATATTTCAGAGGGACACCTGTAAAAGGAGTTTGAGAGGCGACAGATCACTCGTCTGTGACCGGTCTCTAACACTCGTATTTTTTGAAGGGAGACTTAGAAAAGGGGTTCGAGATGTGACACATAACTCTTCTGCAAAAGTTACTAAAACACGTATTTTTAGAGTGAGACTTAGAGAAGTGGTTCGAGATGGGACAGATCACTCTTCTGTGAAAGTCACTAACACTTGTATTTTTTGAAGGGAGACATGTGAAAGGGGTTCGAGATGCGACACATTACACTTTTGTGACCGGTCAATAACACTCGTATTTCTCAAATTGAGACTGAGAAAAGTGGTTCGAGACGGGACAGATCACTCTTCTGTGAAAGACGCTAACACTTGTAGTTTGTAGGGACACCTGGAAAAGGGGTTTGAGATGCTACAGATCACTCTTCTGCGAAAGTTATCAACACTCGTATTTTAAGAGGGTGACTTAGAAAGAGGTTTCGAGATGTGACAGTTCACTCTTCTGTCTAAAAAGCTAACACTCGTATTGTGGGGGCACACCCGGAAAGGGGGTCTAAGATGAGACAGATCACTCTTCTGTCACCGGTCACCGACAATCGTATTTGTCAAAGGGAGCATTGGGAAAGAGGTTCGAGATTTGCCAGACCACTCTTCTGCGAAATTCACTAGCACTCGTATTTTTAGAGGGAGACTCAGAAAAGAGGTTCGAGATGTGCCAGACCACTCTTCTGCGAAAGTCACTATCACTCGTATTTTTAAAGGGTGATTTAGAAAAAGGTTTCGAGATGTGACAGTTCACTCTTCTGTCTGAAAAGCTAACAGTCGTATTGTGGAGGCACACCCGGAAAAGGGATCTAAGATGAGACAGATCACTCTTCTGTGACCGGTCACCAATAATCGTATTTGTCAAAGGGAGCATTGGGAAAGAGGTTCGAGATGTGACAGACCACTCTTCTGTGAAAGTCACTTACACTCGTATTTATTTAGGGAGACCTGAAAAAGGGGTTCGAGATGTGCCAGACCACTCTTCTGCGAAAGTCACTAACACTCGTATTTTCCAAATTGTGTCGTGTAAGAGGGGTTTGAGGTGTGGCAGATCAGTCTTCTCTAAAAGTCACTAACACCCGTATTTTAAGAGGGAAACCTGGAAAAGGGGTTCGAGATGTGACAGACCGCCCTTTTGTTACCGGTCACCAACACTTGTATTTTTTAAAGGGAGGCATGGAAAAAGGGTTCGAGATGTGGCAGACCACTCTTCTGTGAATGTCACATACACTCGTATTCTTAGAGGGAGACTTAGAAAAGTGGTTCGAGATGGGACAGATCACTCTTCTGTGAAGAACGCTAACACTTGTAGTTTGTAGAGACACCTGGAAAACGGGTTTGAGATGCGACAGATCACTCTTCTGTGACCGGTCACCGACACTCGCATTATTTGAAGGGAGACTTGGAAAAGGGGTACGAGATGTGACAGATCACTCTTCTGTGACCGGTCACCAACACTCGCATTTTTTTATGGGAGACTTGGAAAACGGACACGAGATGTGACTGATCACTCTTCTGTGAACGGTCACTAGCATTCGTATTTTGAGACGGAGTCCTGGAAAAAGATTTCGATATGTGACAGATCACTTTTCTGTGAAAGTCACTAACACTCGTATTTTTCGAAGGAAGACTTGTGAAAGGGGTTCGAGATGCGACAGATTACACTTTTGTGAAAGACACTAACTGTTGTATTTTTAGAGGGAGACTTAACAAAGGGGTTCTAGATGCGACAGACCACTCTTCGGTGACCGGTCACCCACACTCGCATTTTTTTAAGGGAGACTTGGAAAAGGGGTAGGAGATGTGACAGATCACTCTTCTGTGACCGCTCACCAGCATTCGTATTTTGAGAGGGAGTCCTGGAAAAAGATTTCGATATGTGACAGATCTCTCTTCTGTAAATGTCACTAAAACTCGTATTCACTAAAGGGAGACTTAGAAAAGGGTTTCGAGAAGTATCAGGTCACTGTGCTCCGAATGTCAATAACACTTGCATTTTCAGAGGGAGACCTGGAAAAGGGTTTCCAGATGTCACAGATAACTCTTCTGTGACCGGTTACCAACAATCGTATTTTTTAAATGAAGTCTTGGGGACAGGGTTCGGAGATGTGACGGATCACTCTTCTATGACCGGTCACCAACATGTATTTTTAGAGGGAGACTTAGAAAAGAGATTCGAGATGTGACAGATCACTCATCTGTGAAAGATCCTAATACTCGTATTTTAGAGGGACACCTGGAAAAGGGGTTTGAGATGCTACAGATCACTCTTCTGCGAAAGTTATCAACACTCGTATTTTAAGAGGGTGACTTAGAAAGAGGTTTCGAGATGTGACAGTTCACTCTTCTGTCTAAAAAGCTAACACTCGTATTGTGGGGGCACACCCGGAAAGGGGGTCTAAGATGAGACAGATCACTCTTCTGTCACCGGTCACCGACAATCGTATTTGTCAAAGGGAGCATTGGGAAAGAGGTTCGAGATTTGCCAGACCACTCTTCTGCGAAATTCACTAGCACTCGTATTTTTAGAGGGAGACTCAGAAAAGAGGTTCGAGATGTGCCAGACCACTCTTCTGCGAAAGTCACTATCACTCGTATTTTTAAAGGGTGATTTAGAAAAAGGTTTCGAGATGTGACAGTTCACTCTTCTGTCTGAAAAGCTAACAGTCGTATTGTGGAGGCACACCCGGAAAAGGGATCTAAGATGAGACAGATCACTCTTCTGTGACCGGTCACCAATAATCGTATTTGTCAAAGGGAGCATTGGGAAAGAGGTTCGAGATGTGACAGACCACTCTTCTGTGAAAGTCACTTACACTCGTATTTATTTAGGGAGACCTGAAAAAGGGGTTCGAGATGTGCCAGACCACTCTTCTGCGAAAGTCACTAACACTCGTATTTTCCAAATTGTGTCGTGTAAGAGGGGTTTGAGGTGTGGCAGATCAGTCTTCTCTAAAAGTCACTAACACCCGTATTTTAAGAGGGAAACCTGGAAAAGGGGTTCGAGATGTGACAGACCGCCCTTTTGTTACCGGTCACCAACACTTGTATTTTTTAAAGGGAGGCATGGAAAAAGGGTTCGAGATGTGGCAGACCACTCTTCTGTGAATGTCACATACACTCGTATTCTTAGAGGGAGACTTAGAAAAGTGGTTCGAGATGGGACAGATCACTCTTCTGTGAAGAACGCTAACACTTGTAGTTTGTAGAGACACCTGGAAAACGGGTTTGAGATGCGACAGATCACTCTTCTGTGACCGGTCACCGACACTCGCATTATTTGAAGGGAGACTTGGAAAAGGGGTACGAGATGTGACAGATCACTCTTCTGTGACCGGTCACCAACACTCGCATTTTTTTAAGGAAGACTTGGAAAAGGGATACGAGATGTGACAGATCACTCTTCTGTGGCCGGTCACTAGCATTCGTATTTTAAGAGAGAGTCCTGGAAAAAGATTTCGAGATGTGACAGATCACTTTTCTGTGAAAGTCACTAACCCTCGTATTTTTCGAAGCAAGACTTGTGAAAGGGATTCGAGATCCGACAGATTACACTTTTGTGAAAGACACTAACTCTTGTATTTTTAGAGGGTGACTTAGCAAAGGGGTTCTAGATGTGACAGTCCACTCTTCTGTGAATGTCACTAAGACTCGTATTTTTTAAAGGGAGACTCAGAAAAGGGGTTCGACATGTGACAGGTTACTCTACTGTGTAAAAAGCTAACACTCGTATTCTGGAGGCACACGTGGAAAAGGGGTTTGAGATGCGACAGACCACTCGTCTGTGACCGGTCACCAACACTCGCATTTTTCTAAGGGAGACTTGGAAAAGGGGTACGAGATGTGACAGATCACTCTTCTGTGAAAGCCACTTACACTTGTATTTTTAGAGGGAGACTTAGCAGAGGGATTCAAGATGTGACAGATCACTCTTCTGTGTAAGAAGCTAATACTCGTATTCTGAAGGCACACCTGGAAAAGGTGTCTAAGATGCGACAGATCACTCTTCTGTGGCCGGCCACCAAAAATCGTATTTGTCAAAGGGAGCATTGGGAAAGATGTTCGATATGTGACAGACCACTCTTCTGTGAAAGTCACTCACACTCGTATTCTTTGAGGGAGACCTGGAAAAGGGGTTCGAGATGTGCCAGACTACTCTTCTGTGAAAGTCACTAACACTCGTATTTTTAGAGGGAGACTTAGAAAAGAGGTTCGAGATGACAGATCACTCATCTGTGAAAGATCCTAATACACACATTTTAGAGGGACACCTGAAAAAGGGGTTTAAGATGCGACAGATCTCTCCTCTGTGACCCGTCAGTAACACTCGTATTTTTTCAAGGGAGACTGAGAAAAGGGGTTCGAAATGTGACAGATCACTCTTCTGCAAAAGTTACTAACACTCGTATTTTTAGAGGGAAACTTAGAAAAGTGGTTCGAGATGTAACAGAACACTCTTCTGCGACCGGTCACTAACACTCGTATTTTTCAAATTGTGAATAGTAAGAGGAGTTCGAGGTGTGGCAGACCACTTTTCTGTGAATGTCACACACACTCGTATTCTTAGAGGGAGACTTAGAAAAAAGGTTTGAGATGCGACAGATCACTCTTCTGTGACCGGTCACCAACACTCGCATTTTTTTAAGGGAGACTTGGAAAAGGGTTACGAGATGTGACAGATCACTCTTCTGTGATCGGTCAGCAGCATTCGTATTTTGAGAGGGAGTGCTGGAAAAAGAGTTCGATATGTGACAGATCACTCTTCTGTGAAATACACTGACTCTCGTATTTTTAGAGGGAGACCTGGAAGACGGGTTCAAGATGTGATATGTCACTCTTCTGCGAAAGTCAATAACACTCGTATTTTTTGAAAGGGAGACTTAAAAAAGGGGTTCGAGATGTAATAGTTCACTCTTCTGTCTAAAAACCTAACACTCGTATTGTGGAGGCACACCCGGAAAAGGGATCTAAGATGGGACAGATCACTCTTCTGTGACCGGTCACCAACAATCGTATTTGTCAAAGGGAGCATTGGGAAAGATGTTCGAGATGTGACAGACGACTCTTCTGTGAAAGTCACTCACACTCGTATTCTTTGAGGGAGACCTGGAAAAGGGGTTCGAGATGTGCCAGACTACTCTTCTGCGAAAGTCACTAACACTCGCATTTTTAGAGGGAGACTTAGAAAAGAAGAGGTTCGAGATGACAGATCACTCATCTGTGAAAGATCCTAATACACGTATTTTAGAGGGACACGTGAAAAAAGGCTTTGAGATGCGACAGATCACTATTCTGTGACCCGTCACTAACACTCGTATTTTTTGAAGGGAGACTTACAAAAGGGGTTAGAGATTTGACAGATCACTCCTCTGTGAATGTCACTCACACTCGTATTTTTTGAGGGAGACCTGGAAAAGTGGTTCGCGATGTGACAGATCACCATTCTGTGACCAGGCACTAACTTTCGTATTTTCAGAGGGAGAACTGAAGAAGGGGTTCGATATGAGACAGATCACTCTTCTATGACCGGTCACCAGCACTCGTGTTTGGAGAGTTAGAACTTAGAACAGAGGTTCGAGATGACAGATCACTCATCTGTGAAAGATCCTAATACACGTATTTTAGAGAGACACCTGAAAAAGGGTGTTTGAGATGCGACAGATCACTCTTCTGTGACCCGTCACTAACACACGTATTTTTTGAAGAGAGACTTAGAAAAGGGGTTCGAGATGTGACAGATCACTCTTCTGCGAAAGTTACTACCACTCGTATTTTTAGAGGTAGACTTAAAAAAGAGGTTTGAGATGTGATAGATCACTCTTCTGTTATCGGTCACTAGCACTCGTTCTTTTTGAAGGGAGACTTGGAAAAGGGTCTCGAGATGCGACAGATCACTCTTCTGCGAAAGTTACTAACATTCGTATTTTTAGAGGGAGACTTAAAAAAGAGGTTCGAGATGTGACAGACCACTCTTCTGTGAAAGACACTCATACTCGTATTTTTTGAGGGAGACCTGGAAAAGGGGTTTTTTTTTTTTAAGAGTCGTTGTTTTCTGGATGAAAATTAATTTTTAAAATCAAAATTAACCTATTTTGTAGTTCAACATTCATCATTTTATTTGAAAAATTCACCTTTTTAGTTCAAAATTTAACTATTTTGTTGAAAATTCTTAGTTTTTTGGCTAAAAATTAATTTTTAAAATGAAGATTTGACTATTAAATTTTTTGTGGAAAATTTATCTTATTCAGTTGAAAATTTAATTATTTTGTTGAAAAATCGTTGTTTTTGGTCGTTTTATTTTCTAAATAAAAATTTGACTATTTCTGTTGAAGATTCATAATTTTAGTTGGAAAATTAATCTTCTTGGTTGAAAATTTTAATATTTTGTTGAAAAATCGTTCTTTGTTGGCTGAAAATTAATTTTTGAACTGAAAATTTAATTAATAAATTTTTATTAAAAAAAGTATCATTTTCAGTTAAAAATTTAACTATTTGGTTGAAAATTTGACTATTTATTTGAAAATTGATCTTTTTTAGTTGAAAGTTCGTGTATTTTGTTGAAAAATCGTATTTTTCAGTAGAAAATGAATCCTCTGGGTGGATAGTTCATATTTTTTATTGAAAATTGAACTATTTTATTGAATAATTGTTTTTTGCTTGAAAATTTATTTTTTAAATTAAAATTAACCTATTGCAGTTGAAGACTCATCATTTTAGTTGAAAAATTCATCCTTGTAGGTGAAAAAACGTTGCTTATGGTTGTTTTATTTTTTAAATTAAAATTTGACTATTCCTCTTGAAGATTCTTCACTTTAGTTAAAAAATTAATTTCTTTGGTGGAAAATTATTTTTTTTTTTCAAATTCATTGTTTTTTGGATGAATATTTATTTTTGAAATGAAAATTAACCTATTGCAGTTGAACATTCATAATTTTATTTGAAAATTTCACCTTTTTGGTTAAAAATTTAACTATTTTGTTGAAAATTCGTTGTTTTTTGACTGAAAATTAATTTTTGAACTGAAAATTTAACTAATCAATTTTTTTTGAAAATTTAACTTTTTCAGTTGTATATTAAACTATTTTCGTCGTATTTTTTTAGTAGAAAATGTATTTTCTTGGTTGCTAATTCATCTCTTTAGTTAAAAATTTAACTATTTTCTTGAAAAATCTTTTTTTCATTGTTTTATCTTTTCAAATGAAAGTTTGACTATTCCTGTTGAAGATTCTTCATTTTAGTTGAAAAATTCATGTCTTTGGTGAAAAATTAATTTTTTTTTAAGATTCGTTGTTTTCTGGATGAAAATTTATGTTTAAAATGAAAATTAGCCTATTGCAGTTAATTGCAGAAAATTCGTAGTTTTTTAGCTAAAAACTAATTTCTAAACTGAAAATTCAACTACTAAATTTTTCGTGGAAAATTTATATTTTTTCAGTTGAAAATTTAACTATTTTGTTGAAAAATCGTTTTTTGTTGGCTGAAAATTAATTTTTGAACTGAAAATTTAACTAATAAATTTTTAATGAAAAATGTATCCTTCCTAGTTAAAAATTCAACTATTTAGTAAAAAATTTGACTATTTATTTGAAAATTGATCTTTTTTAGTTGAAAGTTGAAATATTTTTGAAAAATCGTCTTTTTCAGTAGAAAATTAATCCTCTTGGTGGATAATTCATGTTTTTGGTTGAAAATTAAACAATTTGACAAAAAGTAAACATTTTTTTTTCAAATTGAGGAATTTTGTTAAAAAATCCTTTTTGGTTGGAAATTTGCGTTGTAAGACTCGTCTCCCCCTCGACTCACCTCGTACTGGTTTTCCTTATTGCTGTTCGATATGAAAGCTAGGAAATAATAAAAAAAAAATTAAAAAAAAAAAAAAAAAATGGCGTTAATTCGATCTGGGATAGAGCTAGGCTAGGCACGTAACCGCGTTTTACGAGAAATGCCTGTCCAACCTTGAAGGTGGCAAGAATGCAGAATTGGAATCTCCCTTATTAGAAAAGGAACCTTCATGGGAAGTCTATTACGATCTATAGGAATTTTCTACGGTAGTTTAATTCCCTATTGTCAATTTTACCTTCAAAGGATTGAATAAGAATAAAAAAATTAATTAATTATTTAATTAATTGATAATTTTATTTTTTTATTTAAGAATTTTGAGCCTATAATTCCTACTAATAAATATATCCTACCCCTCTCCACCCATATATGTTACGTAATTTTTAAAAATATTTACAGCAATTTATTATTTAATACAATTTCATTACTCACTATCAGAAAAACCTGAATTATCATTCTTTTTTTATGTAAGGAAACATTTGTTACGTATGTAAAAAATTATATTAATTTCCAAAAAATAAATCAACAATTTTTAATTAAAATTTTAGTTGAAATTGAAGAATTTTCACATATAAATCTTTAGAATGGAACTATTTAAAAAAATTTGAAATTACATTTATTTCAAATATAAATATTGAAAACTGAATAAGTTTTAATTTTATATTTTCAAAATTCAAGAGTTTTACATTTTAACGCTTCGAAATTGTAGACCTTTGAATTGTGAGTCATTAAAAGGAAAGAGTTCTTAATTTTGAAAGTCTGCAATTACAAATAAAGCTTGTTTTAAATTTTACAATTAAAAATTTGGTAATTTTGATTCAAAATTCAAAATTCAAAATTTAAGACTTTCAAATTCAAATAATCAAATTACAAAATTTTTATTTGCAAATCTTCAAACTTGCAAGTTTTTAATTGTAAATTTTCGAAATTAAAAACTCTTCAATTTTGAAGATGTATAAAAACAGTCTTAAATTTTGATGATTTTGAAGATCAAAAGTCATGAGTTTTCAATTCTCAATATTCAAAATTGAAAAAATTTAAATTTCAAATCACCAAAATTACAACATTTTTCATTGTAAAACTTAAAACTTGCATAATTTTTAATTTAAATTTTCGAAATTGAAAACTCTTCAATTTTATTGATGTATAAAAAAATTCTTAAATTTCGATGATTTTGAAGATCAAAAGCCAAGGGTTTTCAATTCAAAATCTTCAACATTGAAGAAATATTAATTGCAAATCGCCAAAATTATAACACTTTTCATTGTAAAACTTAAAACTTGCATAATTTTTAAATTAAATTTTTGAAATTAAAAATTCTTCAATTTTAAAGATACATAACAAAGTCTTAAAGTGTTATGATTTCGAAGATCAAAAGCCAATAGTTTTGAATTCAAAATCTTCAAAGTTGAAGAAATTTCAAATGAAAATCAACAAAATTACAACATTTTTTATTGTAAAACTTAAAATTGCTTAATCTTTAATTTAAATTTTCGAAATTGAAAACTCTTACATTTTAAAGATGTATAAAAAAGTCTTAAATTTTGATGATTTTGAAGATCAAAAGTCAAGAGTTGACAATTCAAAATTTTCAAAATTGAAGAAATTTCAAACGAAAATCAACAAAATTACAACATTTTCATTGTAAAACTTAAAAAGTGTATAATTTTTTATTGTAAATTTTCGAAATTAAAAAGTCTTGAATTTGAACGATGTATAAATACAAAGTCTTAAATTTCGATGATTTTGAACATCGTCGGTCAAGAGTTTTCAATTCAAAATTGAAGAAATTTCAAATACAAATTATCAAAATTACAAAAATTTTAATTGTAAAACTTGAAACATGCATAATTTATAATTTAAATTGTCTAAATTTAAAACTCTTCAATTTTGAAGATGTATGAAAAACAGTCTTAAATTTTGATGATTTTGAAGATCAAAAGCCAAGAGTTTTGAATTCAAAATCTTCAAATTTGAAGAAATTTCAAATGAAAATCATCAAAATTACAACATTTTTCATTGTAAAATATTAAAATTGCATATTTTTTTATTTAAATTTTCAAAGTAGAAAACTCTTCCATTTTAATTATGGATAAAAAAAGTCTTAAATTTTGATGATTTTGAAGATCAAAAGTCAAGAGTTTTCAATTCAAAATCTTCAAAATTGAAGAAATTTCAATTGCAAATCACCAAAATTACAATATTTTTCATTGTAAAACTTAAATCTTAAAACTTCCATAATTTCTAATTGTAAATTTTTGTAATTTGAATCTCTTTAATTTTGAAGATCTATAAAAAAAGTCTCAAATTTTTATGATTTCGAAGATCAGAAGTCAAGAGTTTTCAATTCCAAATCTTCAAAATTGAAGAAATTTCAATTGCAAATCACCAAAATTACAATATTTTTCATTGTAAAACTTAAAACTTCCATATTTTCTAATTGTAAATTTTTGTAATTTGAATCTCTTTAATTTTGAAGATCTATCAAAAAAGCCTCAAATTTTTATGATTTCGAAGATCAAAAGTCAAGAGTTTTCAATTCCAAATCTTCAAAATTTAAGAAATTTCAATTGCAAATCACCAAAATTACAATATTTGTCCTTGTAAAACTTAAAACTAAAAACTTCCATAATTTCTAATTGTAAATTTTTGTAATTTAAATCTCTTTAGTTTGGAAGATCTATAAAAAAAGTCTCAAATTTTTATGATTCCGAAGATCAAAAGTCAAGAGTTTTCAATTCCAAATCTTCAAAATTTAAGAAATTTCAATTGCAAATCACCGAAATTAAAACAATTTTCATTGTAAATCTTAAAACTTCCATAATTTCTAATTGTAAATTTTTGTAATTTAAATCTCTTTAATTTTGAAGATCTATAAAAAAAGTCTCAAATTTTTATGATTTCAAAGATCAAAAGTCAAGAGTTTTCAATTCCATTCTTCAAAATTTAAGAAATTTCAATTGCAAATCACCGAAATTAAAGCAATTTTCATTGTAAATTTTAAAACTTCCATAATTTCTAATTGTAAATTTTTGTAATTGAAATCTCTTTAATTTTGAAGATCCATAAAGGAAAGTCTTAAATTTTTATGATTTCGAAGATCAAAAGGTAAGAGTTTTGAATTCAAAATTGAAGAAATTTCAAATGAAAATCATCAAAATTACAACATTTTTCATTTTAAAACTTAAAACTTGCATAATTTTCCGTTTGAATTTTCGAAATAGAAGACCCTTCAATTTTAATGATGTATAAAAAGAGTCTTAAATTTTGATGATTTTGAAGATCAAAAGTCAAGAGTTTTCAATTCTAAATCTTCAAAATTGGAAAAATTTAAATTTCAAATCTCAAAAATTACAACATTTTTCATTGTAAAACTTAAAAATTACATAATTTTTAGCTGTAAATTTTAGAAATAAAAAACTCTTCAATTTTAAAGATGTATAAAAAAGTCTTAAATTTTGATGATTTTGAAGATCAAAAGTCATGAGTTTTGAATTCTTAATCTTCAAAATTGAACAAATTAAAATTTCAAAACATCAAAATTACAACAATTTTTATTCTAAAACTTGAAAATTGCATAATTTTTAGTTGTAAATTTTAGAAATAAACAACTCTTCAATTTTTAAGGATGTACAAAAAGTCTTAAATTTTGATGATTTTGAAGAACAAAAGTCAAAAGTTTTCAATTCCAAATCTTCAAAATTGAAGAAATTGTAATTGCAAATCACCAAAATTACAAAATTTATATTGTACATTTATATTTTAAAGGTATGTAATTTTATACTTCATAGTTTCGAATAGTTCAATTTTGAAGGTTTAAAATGGAAAATTCTTAAATTTTGTAAGATTAGCAATTTTTATTGTAAACTGGTATAACTTTTTACCATTTTTACAGTTGCAATTGAGAATTCTTAAATTTTTAAAATACCAAATTGAAAATTCTTGAATTTTTAAAAATAAAACATTGGAAAATTCTGTAATTTCAAGATTTATATTTTCAATTGATGTAATTTTAAACGTTTTTTGAAATACTTCAATTTTGAAGTTTCGCAATGAAAAATTCTTCAATTTTAACGATTAAAAATGGGCATTTATTCAATTTTATACATTCGCAATTGAAAATTTTATGATTATTATTGAAAATTCTTCAATTTTTACGATTTGTAATTTGAAATTCTTTCATTTCTTAATGTGTATAATTTAGAATAATTCAATTTAATTTTTTTTTAATAGTTCAAGTTTAAAGATTCATAAATTAAATCTCTTCAATTTTAAAGTCGTATAAATAAAATTTTTTAAATTGTGATGATTTTGAAGATTAAAAGTCAAGAGTTTTCTTTTCTTAAAGAAATTTAAACTTCAAATCATCAAAATTGCAGAATTTTTTCTTGTAAAACTAAAAAAATGGATTTTTTTAAATTGCAAATTTAAAAAATTAAAAACTCTTCAATTTTAATGATTCACAATTCAAAGTTTTACAATTTTGAAGTGTGAAAATTTAAAATTCTTGAATTTTCAAAACATAAAATAAAAAATTATTCAATTTTTAATATTTATATTTCAAATATATGTAATTTTAAACGTTTTTTTAATAGTATAATTCTGTAATTTTGAGGATTTACATACATTTGGAATTTCTTCAATTTGGACAATTTAAAATTGAAAACCCTTGACGGTTGATCTTCAAAATCATCCAAATAATTTTTTTTTATTTTTCATTTTATTCTTGCCTCTGGTGAGAAGATACGTAAGAAGTCCACAGGACTTGATTTGTAGACAATTAAAATCTCTTGAAAACGACCCCTACCATAACTTTCTGCGACTAATAGTTTACGAGAAATAAATTTGTTAATTAAGGGTAGCATGTACACTGAAATCGAAGTTTGTCAAGGAGTTTGAAATTTTACTTCAACTATAGTAATTTTCAATTAATTTTCAAAAAAAATAAAAAAGGGATAATTTAAAAGAAAAAAAGAATAATTAATAGAAAAAAATATATTTTTGAGTTTACCTGAAAGCCGTCGTACGTCCATGACCCGAATTTCATGACGCATGTTTGTTCGTCGAATGGAAAGTACTCGACGTCAATTTCACAGGAAGACTTGTAAATCGCCGGTGGTTTCCACTCGACTCTACCCGTGTAATTTAAAGTTGCTTTTGTCGCCAGCGTCACCTCGAAATTACCATCGGCACTGGAAAAAATAAAATTCAAAATTTTATCAAATTTTATCATGATTTTCTAATTTTAGCCATTTTTAGGGTTACAGCTCACAACTCACAACTCACAACTCACAACTCACAACTCACAACTCACAACTCACGACTGACAACTAACGACTCACAATTCACCGCTCACAACTAACAGTTTACAACTCACGACTCACAATTCACTACTTACAACTCACAGCTTACAACTCCAAACTCAAAACTCACAATTCACAACGCATAACTCACGACTCAAAACTCACAACTCACAACTCATTACTCACAACTCACAGCCCACAGCTCGCAACTCAAAACTCACAATTCACAACGCATGGCTCACAACTCACGACTCATAACTCACAGCCCATAACTCACGACTCACAGCTCACACCCCACAGCTCGCAACTCAAAACTCACAATTCGCAACGTATAACTCACAACTCACAACTCACAGCTCACAACTCGCAGCTCACAACCCACAGCTCGCAACTAAAAACCCACAATTCACAAGTCATAACTCACGACTCACAGCTCATAACTCACAACTCACAGCTCATAACTCACAACTCACAGCTTTCAACTCACAGCTCACAACTCGCAGCTCACAACCCACAGGTCGCAACTAAAACCCCACAATTCACAAGTCATAACTCACAACTCAGAGCTCATAACTCACAGCTCACAGCTTGCAACTCACAACGAGCTCATGAGAAAAAATTTGGTTAATTTTTTATTTAACAACAAAGTTGACAGATAGATATTCAGATTGATCAAACAAGGTCATATAATATAGAAATGATTTCTAATGTATGGGAATTATTCAAACAGTTTGTTTATTACTTTATAAACAAATTATTTAACAAATTATTAAACAAAAGATATTTTTCGTGATTGACAATGTTTAGCTCATTCAAATCTGAACTTTTTTGTATAAAATGTGATGGAAATTAATGTTTCATTATGATTAAATGAAAAAGATGCTATTTTGTAATTGTTTAAACAATTTATAAACAAATTCATAGTTTGGATATTTTTTAACAAATAGGCTCAATATTTTCAATCAACTAAAAATGTCTTCCCGATGAGTTTTTGCTTTGATAATTTGCAAATTCATAAGAATTATTGATTATTTAAACAATTTTCATAAACAAATTCAGAGTTTGGTTATTTTCCAACAACCACGCTCAATTTTTGTTTACATAATCGACTAACAATGTTTTCTCGATGACACTTTGCTATGATACTGTTGCTGTTTTGAAAAATTGTTTAAATAATTAATAATTGTTGTCAATTTGGAAAGTATCATTGAAAAGATATTATTAGTTGATTGGGCAACGAAAAATTAAACGTATTTGTTGAAAAATGACCAAACTATGAATTTGTTTATTAAAATTGCTTGAATGATTAAAAATTAAAAAAAATTTGTTTATGACGTAATGACCAATTTGTTTTTAATATTTCCCACCCATTGTACATTATTTCTAGATGGTTTTAGCAGAGATATAATACCATGTTTGTTAAATATGAAAATCTTGAAAAAAACTGGTACTTCTGAAAAGTAAAAAAAAAAGATCGCAATTTTGTTGTTAGATAAACAATTTAACTAATTTTTATTAAAAATCCAAACACAATCATTTTTTTGAAATTTGAAAATCATTCATAAACCCCAGTGTACATCAGGTTCTTTTACTTTTTGACAGTATTGTAATTTTTTATGGAAAAAGAAAATATTTTTGATCGATAATTATAAATTATCTTACTTGTTATATAAAACTATATCAGGTCTCCAAATATGATCAGAGGGCACATGCAGCATTTCCACTCCACCGTACTCCTTGGGATCCCACTTAAGTTTGTAATCGTACCACGACTGAAACAAAGCAAAAAAAATATTTTGAAAATTTCAAAATTTTTAAAAGCCTGAAGTTCTGCAGTGAGAAGAAAGGAAGCTTTTTCGGAAGTTACTCAAAATAAAAACTAAAATGAAAAAAGGTAAGAAAAAGAAGGCAACCTCCAAATTTCCTTTCTTCTTTCATTATCGGCTCTTTTATTTATTTATTGTTAATCATAATGAACAAAATTTCAAAAATTTTACCAGCGTTACGGTGTTAATTCAACACAATTATTGAGGCAAGCAAAATTTTATCATGGACTCTGACTGATTAAAAATTTGGTTTAAAAAGTAAAAAAATAAAAAAAGCGACAGAAAAAAATAAGGAAGAAGAGTTGAAGGATGCCATCTTTTTCTTTATTCTTTTTTTATTATGATTTTTTAATTTGAATTGAAATATTGCAGAGTATCTTGTCCACATTTGACGCTTGGATTTTTTTTAATTTCCTAAAATTCGTAGTTAAATTTGAATGTTGGACAATAAAGAGGAATTTAAATTTTGATTTATTGGTAGGATGGGATGAGATTAGAGCTGGATGGGAACCGGATGGGAGCTAAATGGGAGCTGAATAGGAGAGGGTGGGATGGGAACTAGGTTATAGCTGTAAAGGAGAAGAGTTGATGGGATGGGAGCTGGATGGGAACTAGATGGGACCTGAATAGGAGGAGATGGGATGGGAGATGAAGAGGAGAGGATGGGATGGAAACTTGATTGTAGCTGTATAAGAGGAGAGGAGTTGGGATGAGATAGGAGCTGTATAGTAGGGGAGGAGATTGAATGGCTGCTAAATAGGAGAGGATGCGATTGGAACTAGATCCTAGCTATATAGGGGGAGAGTTGATGGGATGGAAGCTGGATGGGAACTAGATGGGATCTGAATAGGAGGAGATGGGATAAGAGCTGAATAGGAGAGTATGGGATGGAAACTAGATTGTAGCTGTATAGAAGGAGAGGAGATGGGATGGGAGTTGTATAGTAGGAGAGGAGATGGGATGGGAGCTAAATAGGAGAGGATATGATGGAAACTAGATCGTAGCTGTATAGGATGACAGTTGATAGGATAGATGCTGGATGGGAACTAGATGAGAGCTGAATAGGAGGAAGTGGGATGGGAGCTGTACAGTAGTGGAGGAGATTGGATGGAAGCTAAATAGGAGAGGATGGGATGGGAACTAGATCGTATCCTTATAGGAGGAGAGCTGATGGGACGGGAGCTGGATGGAAATTAAATTTGATCTAAATAGGAGGAGATGAGATTGGTGCTGAATAGGATAGGATGGGATGGAAACTAGATTGTAGATGTGTAGGTGGAGAGGAGATGGGATGGAAGCCTAATAGGAGAGGATTGGGATGGGAACGAGATCGTAGCTGTATATGAGAAGAGTTGATGGGATGGGAGCTGGGTGGGAACTAGATGGGATATGAATAGGAGGAGATAGGATGGGAGCTGAATAAGAGAGAATTGGATGGAAACTAAATTACAGCTGCATAGGATGAGAGGAGATGGGATGGGTGCTAAATTGGAGAAGATGGGATGGGAACTAGATCGTAGCTGTATAGGAGGAGAGTTAATGGGATGAGAGCTGGGTGGGAACTAAAAGGGATCTGAATAGGAGGAGATGGGATGGAAGCTGAATAGAATAGGATGGGATGGAAACTAGATCGTAGCTGCATAGGAGGAGAGGAGATGGGATAGGTGCTGAATTGGAGAAGATGGGATGGGAACTAGATCGTAGCTGTATAGGAGGAGAGTTAATGGGATGAGAGCTGGATAGGAACTAGATGGGATATGCACATGAGGAGATAGGATGGGAGCTGAATAGTAGAGGATGGGATAGAAACTAGATTGTAGCTGTGTAGAAGGAGAGGGGATGGGATGAGAATTGTATAGTAGGAGAGGAGATAGGATGGGAGATAAATAGGAGAGGATGGGATGGGAACTAGATTGTAGCTGTATAGGATGAGAGTTGATATGGTAGCTGCTGGATGGGAACTAGATGGGAGATGAATTGGAGAAGGTGGGATAGGAGCTGTATAGTAGTTGAGGAGATAGGATGGGAGCTAAATAGGAGAGAATGCGATCGGAACCACATCGTAGCTGTATAGGAGGAGAGTTGATGGGATGGGAGCTAGATGGGAACTAAATGGGTTCTGAATAGGAGGAGATGGGATGGAAGCTGAATAGGAGAGGATGAGATGGAAACTAGATTGTAGCTGTATAGAAGGAGAGGAGATGGGATGGAAGCCGTATAGGAGAGGATGGGATGGAAACTAAATCGTAGCTGCATAGGAGGAGAGGAGATAGGATGGTTGTTCTATATAGGAGAGAAGATGGAATGGGAGCTAATTAGGAGAGGATGCGATGGGAACTAGATCGTAGCTGTATAGGATGAGAGTTGATAGGATAGATGCTGGATGGGAACTAGATGGGAGCTGAATTTGAGGAGGTGGGATAAGAGCTGTACAGTAGTGGAGGAGATTGGATGGAAGCTAAATAGGAGAGGATGGGATGGGAACTAGATCGTATCCTTATAGGAGGAGAGCTGATGGGACGGGAGCTGGATGGAAATTAAATTTGATCTAAATAGGAGGAGATGAGATTGGTGCTGAATAGGATAGGATGGGATGGAAACTAGATTGTAGATGTGTAGGTGGAGAGGAGATGGGATGGAAGCCTAATAGGAGAGGATTGGGATGGGAACGAGATCGTAGCTGTATATGAGAAGAGTTGATGGGATGGGAGCTGGGTGGGAACTAGATGGGATATGAATAGGAGGAGATAGGATGGGAGCTGAATAAGAGAGAATTGGATGGAAACTAAATTACAGCTGCATAGGATGAGAGGAGATGGGATGGGTGCTAAATTGGAGAAGATGGGATGGGAACTAGATCGTAGCTGTATAGGAGGAGAGTTAATGGGATGAGAGCTGGGTGGGAACTAAAAGGGATCTGAATAGGAGGAGATGGGATGGAAGCTGAATAGAATAGGATGGGATGGAAACTAGATCGTAGCTGCATAGGAGGAGAGGAGATGGGATAGGTGCTGAATTGGAGAAGATGGGATGGGAACTAGATCGTAGCTGTATAGGAGAAGAGTTAATGGGATGAGAGCTGGATGAGAACTATATGGGATATGAATATGAGGAGATAGGATGGGAGCTGAATAGTAGAGGATGGGATAGAAACTAGATTGTAGCTGTGTAGAAGGAGGGGAGATGGGATGGGAATTGTATAGTAGGAGAGGAGATATGATGAGAGACAAATAGGAGAGGATGGGATGGGAACTAGATCGTAGCTGTATAGGATGAGAATTGATATGGTAGATTCTGGATGGGAACTAGATGGCAGCTGAATTGGAGAAGGTGGGATAGGAGCTGTATAGTAGTGGCGGAGATAGGATGGGAGCTAAATAGGAGAGGATGAGATGGAAACTAGATTGTAGCTGTAAAGAAGGAGAGGAGATGGGATGGGATGGGTGTTGCATGGCAGGAGAGAAGATGGGGTGGAAGCTGTATAGGAGAGGATGGGATGGAAACTAAATCGTAGCTGCATAGGAAGAGAGGATATGGGATGGTTGTTCTATATAGAAGAGGAGATGGAATAGTAGCTAAATAGGAGAGGATGCGATGGTAACTGGATCGTAGCTGTATAGGAGGAGAGTTGTTGGGATGGGAGCTGGATGGGAACTAAATGGGTTCTGAATAGGAGGAGATGGGGTAAAAGCTGAATAGGAGAGGATGAGATGGAAACTAGATTGCAGCTGTAAAGAAGGAGAGGAGATGGGATCGGATGGGAGTTGCATGGCAGGAGAGGAGATTGAATGGAAGCCGTATAGGAGAGGATAGGATGGAAACTAAATCGTAGCTGCATAGGAGGAGAGGAGATAGGAGGGTTCTTCTATATAGGAGAGGAGATGGAATGGGAGCTAAATAGGAGAGGATGCGATGGGGACTAGATCGTAGCTGTATAGGAGGAGAGTTGTTGGGATGGGAGCTGGATGAGAACTAAAAGGGATCTGAATAGGAGGAGATGGGATGGAAGCTGAATAGGTGAGGATGGGATGGAAACTAGATCGTTTCTGTATAGGGGGAGAGGAGATGTGATGGGAGCTATGTAGGAGAGGATGCGATGGAAACTAGATCGTAGCTGTATACGAAGAGAGTTGATGGGATGAGAGTTGGATGGGAACTAAAAGGGATCTGAATAAGATGAGATGGGATGGAAGCTGAAGAGGAGAGGATGGCATGGAAACTTGATCGTTTCTGTGTATGAGGAGAGGAGAGGAGATGGAATGGGAGCTATATAGGAGAGAATGGGATGGAATCTAGATCATAGCTATATAGGATGAGAGTTGATGGGACGGGAGCTGGATGGGAACTATATGGTATCTGAATAGAAGGGGATGGGATGGGAGCTGTATAGTAGGGGAGAAGATGGGATTGGAGCTGAATGGAAGGTGTATAGGAGAGGATGAGATGGGAATGAAGCTGTATGGGAGCTGTACAGGAGGGGATGGGATGAGTACTGTAGGGGAGCTGTATAGCAGGGGAGGAGATGGAATTATAAGGAGGCTGTATAGGAGTGAAGGGGAAGGGAGCTGGATTGAAGCTGTATAGGAGAGGAGGAGGTGGAATGGGTTGGGAGCTATACAGCAAGCGAGGTGATGGGATGGGAACTGGATGGGAGTTGGATGGGATGAGAGCTGAATAGAAGGGGATCAGATCGGAGCAATATAGTAGGGGAGGGTAGCTTTATAGGAGGGAAGGGAACGAGAGCCATACAGGAAGGAAGGGGAAGGTATGGGAATTAGATAAGAGCTGAGTAGGAGGAGATAAGATGAGATGAAAGCTGTATTTAGGGAAGAGGATAGGATGTGAGCTGTATAAAAGGGATTGGGGTGGAACAATGGCTGGATGGGAGCTTTATAGGTGGGGATGCAATAGGACAGGAGCTGTATGGGAGCTGGATTGGAACTAGATGGGAGCTGTATAGAAGGCGAGTGGATGGGATAGAAGCTTGATGGGAGCTGAGTAGGAGGGGATAGTATAGGAACTAGATGGGAGCTGAGTAGGAGGGGATGGGATAGAAGCTGTATTGTAGGGAATGAGATAGGATAGGAGCTAGGTGGGGGATGAGATGGGCGCTGTATAGTAGGGAAGGGGATCGGATGGGAGCTGTATAGAAGAAGTTGGGTGGAACAGGGGCTGGATGGGAGCTTTATAGGAGGAGAGGGTATGGGATATGGTCGGTAGCTGTATAGGAGGTTATGGGATAGGACAGGAGCTGTATGGTAGCTGGATAGAAGCTGGATGAGAGCTGTATAGAAGGGGAGGGGTTGAGATAGGAGCTAGATGGGAGCAGTATAGAAGAGGAGGAGATGTGATGGAAGCTGTATGAGAAGGGAGGGGTGCGATGGGAAGTGGATGTGAACTAGTTGGGAGCTGAGTGGGAGGGACTAGGATGAAATAAAAGCTGTATAGTAGATAATGGGATGGGAGTTGTTTGGCAGATGTACAGGAGGGAAGGGAATGAGATTGAAGCTGTAAAAAAGAGGAGATAGAAACTAGGAATATAGGATGGGAGCTGAATGGGAGCTCGATTCCAGCTAGATAAGAGACCAATTATAGCTGGATGTGAAAACTATCGATTGGCTTAAGAAAATGAAAATCGATTTTTTCCGCATTAGGTCCCTTTCTTCGCGGACGGTCACATATAGTAAAACACATCTCAGTATTTTCCTTTATTAGTCACCAAAATTTCCTTATCCTACTTATTATATAATACAAATTCAATGCGTTTCTTGAAAATAGGTTTTCTGATGCTCATCGATATCCGCAATCGATCATATGTGAAAAAACTGTGGTTCTGGTAAAGAGAGTATACTTTTTTTATCGAGAGAACCGGAAAAAAACAGAGAGACGAAAAATATTAAAATAGTGGCCATCCTGCTCATCTTTTTGCAAGATGTCTTTCAATTGACTGAGATTGAAATATAAGTGAATTATTTATTAAAAATTTTAATTTATGATTATATAGATAATGAGATTCGATACTTCATTGGACTCCTTGAAAGTCCATCGCTCTGAGAGTGTTACGGATCTTAATTCTGAGTTGAGTAACTTGACACTTTCGCGCAGACCATCTTCCGGACATGCAAGGAATGAGGAAAACTTCCTCACAACACCGCCTAAACCTTTTGGAATCGGTATGTATCACAATTTGTTTCTTAGCTTGGAGAAAGTTTACGTTACAAATAATAAATATTTGCAAATAATTCGAAGATTTTTAAATTTGAATATGAGCTGAGAAGTTCAGTTTGAAATCTTTAGTTTACCGATAGTCCGAATTAATATTTTACTAATTGAAAAGTGCTAACTTTAAGAGTAAGCAAATTCTAAAATTGAATGTGCTAAATTCCAAAGTATCTTGACAGAGTGGCCATTGGAAAAACGTATCCGACCACTTTCAGTGTTACTGAATATCGCATCAACATATAACATTCTTAATACGTTCGATTTTAAATTCGTTAAAATTGATAATATTCCTATTTGAAATAGTGCAATGTAAATAATGCCAAATCTGAGAGCTTTAAACATTTTTTAAAATGAAAATCATTCAGTTTACAATGTGTAATTTGAAAACAATTCACGTTTAATTCGTTCAAGTCATGTTCAATTCACGCCTAAATTTAAGAATTCAAAGGAAGTTAAAATATTCAAAGAATTCTATGTGATTTATAAAGAATTCTATGTGATTTATAAAGAATTCTAGTGAATTCAAGGGAATTTAATTGAGTTTAAAGCAAATTCAACTGAATACAAAGCGAATATAATTTTTTCTGCTTCCAAAGCTTAAATGGCGTAGCAGGATAAGCATGGTTGTTCAGCCCCTACTGAATTTGTTTCATATTTGGGAGTAAGTTACTGTTGTTGTAACAGTAATTTATGCAAAGTATCATCTTTCAAAAATGTTTATTTCGGATGTTATAAGAAAAATTCGAAAAGTCGAAGAAAAAAAAGTTGTATCGAAAACTACTTGGCCGACTTTTTAGTTCCAAATATATGTTGTAGGGACAAGTGGGACAGTTTTAGAAAAAATTGTAGATGTCTGATTTTTATCAGCGTCATTTTTTCCAAGACGGAAAGAACTTACATACTTGAAATATTAAATTTCGGTGAAAAAGAAGACCACTTGCGGAAGTAAACTTTAATGTACATTCATGATACATCACGTTAAAATATCTTCAGTAGTTTCTGAGAACAATAAATTTGAAATAAAATAGTTTTCTACATAACACTAATACAATTTTTTGTTTGAAACACATTTTTCGAAAAACTTCAAGATACTTAAATGTGTTTTTTTATCAAATAAGATCATTTTAAGGATTATCAGTCCATAGAGTCCAATCTAGATGTTATTTGAATGGAAGTTCCAAATGTTTGCCCTCATACTTGTCCACGACTTTCTGGAGATAAACAACTCCCTCGCTAGGGTAGTGTTCAACGCTTGAGCCGCGGAGGCTCTTCCAGCGAGGCGGGAATAGAACAGCATCTAACGTAGGTTCGTCTCCGCTGCATTCAGCTATGTTGATATTTCGTATTTTCAAATGTTCTACATTTTAATCTGTATTATCATTACGGTTGGTACTGATCCATCACCCCAAAATTCTTCTACAATCTTTTGAATCTTAAAAACAGCGCCATTCAAATATAATAATATAAAGTATAAGTATTATTTTGATATTTGATTTATGTTGTACATTGTGTATTAGGGCAGGATGAAAGTGCCGAGAAAAATGCTGAAATTTATGGAGTCATTTAACCCGAGAAAAAAAAGTTTCCAGTTTTAAATCCGAAAGAAAAAGAAAATTTGTTAATTTCTTCTGTTTGATTTTTTAATTTTAATAAAATTGAACAAAAAAAATTCACTGTTAGCTACAAAATTATAACGAATTTTTTTAGGTATAGTTTTTAGTAGCACAATTTTTTTCATAACAACAACAAAATAATATGTTTATTACTCTTTTTTCTAAATGAGCAATTAAGTAAACTTAAAAGTAACGTTTTTTTCACATTTTCAAAAGAATTCTAACTTGCACAAATCTTTTATTTCTTCAAATTCTATAAACTACAAAATTTAAATTACATAAATATGGTCATTTCTATTGCGAAGGAAATAATGTAGCCAAATATTATTGCAATTCCTCTATCTTGAAAATATATTGGAAATTTTTTAAAAGTTGAGTATAGTTTTATTAATTCAGTGTTGTTTTGAAATTTCAGAACAATGTGTTAAAAATCAAATTTCAATATTCAAAGAACAGGAACGAATATAGGAAAAAAGCGATAAGTGCTTTAAGGTGGCTCTCCCCAAAAACCGTCCCAGGAGTCGCACCTAAAAAAAATTATTTATAATGCCTTAAATAATGAATATCTCAGACAGATTTCAAAAATGGAAGAAGAAAGGGAAATGAACATGAAAATGAATGATGTTAGTTTTAATTTTTTGAAATCATGACATTTACTCAGAGATATGTAAAGTTACATTTTCTAAAATCGTGATGACTCTCTCCTATTTTTTTTTTATCTTCAATCTTCCGAATTTAATAGAATTTTGTAGAGTTTTAATAATTCAATATTGCTCTAAAATTCTATAACAATTTGTTACAAAATAAAATACAATTTTAATGTTGAACAATCTGTGTTAAACAAATTCATAATGCTCTAAGTAATGAATATTTCGGAATATTTCAAAAAAGGAACAAAAAAGGGAAATGGTGAAAAATTACAATGAATGATAGTTTTAATTTTTTGAAATCGTGACATTCAAATTGGCATATATAAAATTATATTTGCTAAAATCGTGTTACTGATAAATAGAAATCTAGAAAATTACATGACAATCTACCCCTTCTTCTTTTACCTTCAACTTAATTTATATTACAGAATAAGAATGAATACTTGAAAATGGTACATCTTAAATTCAGAAATGAACTTAAATTCAGAGATGAACCTAAATGAAGCAAAAATTTATCTGGATTCATACAAACTTCCTCTGAATTTAGAAAAACGTATTATTCAATTTTGAAATTTAGATATGGACCTTCTTAAATTCAGATAAATCCCTTTTGAATTTGAATTAATTTCCGCATATAACGTGCAACCTTTTTGAAGTATTCTTTTTATTACGTTAATATTATTTTATATAATTTAATTCTGGAAACATTCAAGGCCAAAGAAAGCTTGTCGCACGCGCTGATACTTGCTAGTGAAACTAAACTCTAATATATCATGAAATCATGAGATTAAATAGGCATAGGTGGCTAAATTGGCGCACTTCAACTTGCAATAAAACTTCATAATTAGAGTCACGAAAATAGTTCTGTCGCCTGCATTCTTACATCATATGTAACTGATGAAAAATTCACAAAGAGCCGATTTTTGAGAAAATTTGTATTACAAGTTTATTAAGAGAACTTTTCCCCCTACTTTTTGGATAATTTCAGTGCAATTGAATTGAGTCAATAAATCACTCAATTTTTAATTTGGCTGACTAATTCGACATTTTTATTATAATCTTCGATCATTATGGCGTATCGAAAAACATTAGCCCTAAAAAAAAGTCTTCAGTTCGCGCAAGGTCCTTTTATGTCAAAATAGGAAATAATAATAGATCTCTTATCACTAAAAGCTCAAAAATGGTTATTTCTGACCCGGGTAAGCCACAAAAATGCATATTTCATCCACATATATACCTGCGTAGTATAGGCCCATTAGAAAAATGTCCTGTGTTCGCGCGTTCATGTTAAAGTGACAGACAATTGTAAAATTCACGAAATCGTAGATATTTTTAACTATTACAAGCTAAAAAATGATTATTTCTGATGTGGAAAAGCGCTAGAAAATGCACATTGTATCCGCATATTCACCTGCTAAGTTAAAAACCTATTTGGAGAAATATCCTATGTTCGCGCGTTCATGTTAAAGTGGCAGATAATCATAAAATTCACAAAATCGTAGATATTTTAACTATCACAAGCTCAAAAATGGTTATTTCTCATCTGGATAAGAGGTAAAAAATGAATATTGGATCCAAATACAATACCTACTAATCATAGACCAAATGGAAAAATGTTCTGTGTTCGCGAGTTTACGTTTAAGTGACACTGATAATCGTAAAATTGACCAAATATTATATATTTTTAACTATTACATGCTCAAAAATGGTTATTTCTGTCCCTTTATTTGGATACAATATGCATTTTTTACCGATTGTGCGGATCAGAAATAACCGTTTTTGAGCTTGTAATAGTTGAAAATTTTGTGAATTTCACGATTATCCGTCACTTTAACATGAACGTGCGAACACTAAACATCTTTCCAATTGGTTTATTCTTAGCATGTATATATGTGGATACAATATGCCTTTTTTACCACCTATCCGGATTAGAAATAACAATTTTTGAGCTTGTAATGGTTAAAAATATTTACAATTTCACGAATTTTACGATTATGTGTCACTTTAACACGAACGCGCGAACACAGTACATTTTTCCATTAGGTCTATACTAAGCAGATATACATGTGAAATCAATATGCATTTTTTACACCTTACCCGGGTCAAAAATAACCATTTTCGAACCTTTAGCGATGAGAAATCTGAACATATTTTTCCTTAAGACTCATCGTTTTCGGGAGTTTCATATCTTGATAGCAATATTTAAAAAACATGGTTGCACGACCGTGAGATAGGTGATTACATTGTATGATGGAATCAATATGACGTCCCGGCAAAAGCATCGTGCATCTTGAGGACACGGAGCGACCCAAGGACCACCGACTTCTGCCCCCCCCCCCCCTAATAACTCGGCAGTTCGTTGACATATGAAGGGTCCCGGGGCACAAGTACGTGAGTGCCAAAACTCTAATTTTACAGGAGACGCAAATTATTGTATAACTATAATGTATTTTATTGCTTCCAAAAATAAGAAAGTTATTTCGAGCTATCAGTTAGCTCTATCGAACCATAAAAGGAACATCCTGAATAAATAAACCGCGTCCGAGCAAACCCCTTGTATATGGTGCAGCGCATACCCAAAAACGAAAATATTGACACACAAACAATTACATAGCTTTTTTATTGTTTATTAAAAAATAGAAGGAAGTACTTTCGAGCTATTACTTAGCTGTATCTAATCTTAAAAGGAACGGTAAAAAATAAGCAACCATCTGCAAAAGAACCATGTTTAAAGAACAGCTAGTCACAGAAAACGCCGGACCGGGTAGAAAAAGCTGAATAACTTTTTAATTTTGCAATTAAAAAAAGTAAATAAAAAAAAGAAAGTGCTTTCGAGCTACTTTTCAACTCTATTGAACCATCAAAGGAACATCCTGTGTAATCACTTTAAAAACAAAAAATACCAAACGTGGATTTGAACCCACTTTTAAATTGAATTGGGCCATAAACTTCTGCAGAGGCATAGAGAGACAATTAGATAAAAACAATTAGTTTAAGCCAATAAAACGCGTTTATACAATTTTCTCTAATTCACAAAGGTGGAATAATAGAATTTTGAGTAATTTCTTATCGACTCCGTAGGAAAACCTTTATTAATAATTACATCATAAATACCTGATGTGGATAACTATTTGTAACATTAGTTTGTGAAATAAAAAATTATTCAACAACTTTCATTCATTCAATATATAAACTCCTTTTAGTGCAAATCTACTAACTTCCAACTAACCCCCAAGAAACCATTTCAATGCACTTATTTTTTTGTAACAAATTCAATAATTTTTTTAATATCTGGGTTGCTACTGGAGAACTTTTTTGGCTAGTTGCTTCACTGATTTTAGGTATCTTAAAATAAATCTAAGTGTTTAAAAAACGGTACTTTTCAAAAATCGAAAAAAATTTCTATTTTTGTAATTAAGTAAAAAAAATAATTTGAAAAGCTTTTTCAATAATCTGCTCCATTAAATTGATGCGGAATTTGATTAGCTTTTACTCTAAAAAAAAGGTTTTAATCAGATGAGAATTGTCTTCTGAAAATCAATTTGTCCAGAGACTGTAAAATATTTCTTTCATATGAGAGTAGCGATCTCCCAGGGTAGAATTAAAATAACTGTACATATTGGGCAAACTCGTCAAATGTACCTGCCTAACGTTTCTTTATCTCCGATCTTCTTGAAAGTAGACTGAATTGTAGTCCTAGTGGACCTCTTTTAAATCTTTAAAGGGTTTAAAGGTTGTCGTAATACAGGGCCTCCAAACTTCGACATTTTAGCACGCATGTCGATATTTAATTATCCTTAAATTCTATTAAAGTTACACCATTAAACTTTTCTATGGGTGATTTGGAAACGTTTTTTCTTTAGCTTTACGAAAAGGATAATGATTTGTTAATAAAAATGTTAATTGCAGCCGCCTATTTTTTTCAAAATTATGTTCAAAAGAAAGCTTGATAAATTTTCGTAAACGATATACCTCGTTCTTTTCATTCTTAAAAAAAGATCCGTCAGTCAGCAAAAATGTGCTGAAAGAAATTTGTGGTGATACACATTACACAGCATCATTTTCGCTTATGGAGCATTTTCAAGATAAGGAATCAAGCTTTCTTTGAAAGATATTTAAAAAATAAATAAAAGCGCAGTCGGAGAAAAACTAAGAAAAGGTTAAAATTGAATAATGAAGGTGAAATAATCTTTTTATTAAAGAATGATTATTCTTATCGCAAAGCTCAAGAAAACAAGTTTCCAAAACCCCCATAGAAAAGTTAAGTTGTACAAATTTAGTATATGTTAAGTTTAATTGAGTATCGGCGTGCATGGTAGAATGTAGAAAATTCGAGTCTCTTTTTTTAAAGTAATTCTATCTTTTCAAAAAAAAAAATTGCGGTGATAAAAATTGGAATTTGAATGGTTTGGTCAGGCTTTTAACTTCTGAAATAAACATGTTTTAAAGACAATACATAGAGTAAATGACTGTTAAAATAGTAGTTACCTATCCCCAAAAATATGGGCCAAATCCGGCGGGCGACAGCACAATTATTCTCATCTGGCTGTGGAGCATTATTTTTTAAGTAACCCCATCTAATAAACCAAAGTTCCCTTATAGGACTCAAGCTACGAAAAATTGTAGTCCTATTGGATGGCAATCTACGGGGAAAAGATTTTGCCTTTGCTCCATATATTTTCCGAGGGGCAGGGGGTGACATTTTTGGGTTCTTTGCTGGTACCATCGACTTTATCGATTTTGTAACTCTTTTTAATACCCCGAGAGAAAAATCAATTATACTTAGATTTTTCTCTCCATGTATCAATGAAACAAAAATTTTTCTTCTGCATTTTAGTTAGATTTTTTTTGCGCCCTTTATATTGATCATAAGCAGTTTTTGAATAAATATTTGACCTTCAAAAATGCAGGTCAAAAATAAATTTAGCTTTTTTCGATTTTGTACCGTTTTTTTGGTTTCATTTCAGGCTTAAATAAGGATGAGCTTTTTTCCTTGAAGGAATTTGTAACATTACGGAATTTAATAACAAATTAAATCCGGTTATGTTATATAATCCCTACCTACCGATATCGTAGGGGTACCAAAGAGTCGATAGTAGGAGGGGAAATTCGAGCGTCTACAAGTACATTTTGCTCACCATCGATTCATTACAGCTCTTCGACAGTAGTAAATTGGCCAGTTCTTTGCACACAGCTGATAGCCAATAATTTCAGCTTTTTAAATGTTACCACGTACTTGCAACGAAAAAATATTGACTAGTTAAGTTGAAATAAGTGCAAAAAATGAAACCAGAAACTATACTTTACTTTTTGCCACATTAAAAACAGAAAGTATGTGGGACGCGTGCGTACGTTGGACGCCATTTATTACGGGGTCCCAGCTACACCCGCCGTTATTTTACTTTTCTTAAACTTGACATAATCTAATGACTAAATACTGTTGGAGGGCTGGAAAGAATCGACAGTGAGCAAAAATTGAATCCGAACCAGGATTCGAACCCAGGCCGCTGGTTTTTCTACACCACCTTACGATGCTGGTAGGCAGGAATCATATACTATTATGTAATTTAATTTGTTATTAACTTCCGTAATGTTACATCCTTGAGGTCACGAAGTGGGCCAACAATTTTTTATTCATGAAAATTAGCGTTAAATCGTTTGTTTGAGGCTACCATCTACTTCGATGATTTAAAACTCTTTCAATATCTATAGAAAGACTTTTGTCTTCTACAGTTTAGATAGCATTTTTCACGCTCTTTTCATTGACCATAATCTTTTTTTTTTAAATAAATGTAGTAAATAAATGAAAATTAATAAAATGGAGATCGAATATAAATTTCACTTTTTTCGAATTTAAACCATTTTATTGATTTTTCAGGCTTAGAAGAAAGCTGAGTTTTTTTTATTTTGAGAACCTTAAGGTTCAACACTGGGCCAAAAACTGTTTATTTATGAAAATAAGCGTCAACTAGTTTTTTAGGATACCATCAGCTTCGATTATTGAATATTCTTTTAATAAAAATAAAAAGAATTTCATCTTCAACAGTTTTGATACAATTTTGCATGCCCTTTTTATTGCTATTGAGCTTAAAATGCAAAACAATTTCCCTTAAAAAATGAAGGTCAAAAGTAAATTTCACTTTTTTGCATATTTGGACGATTTTTTTGGTTTCTTTTTAGGCCTAAACGAAGGCTAAGCTTTTTTTCATTAGGAAAATTAAGGTTAAAAAGTGTGTTGACAATTTTTTATTTATGAAAATAAGCGACAAGTAGTTTTTTCGAGGATGACATCTGCTTCGATTATTTAAAACTCTTTTAATATATGTATATAAAAAAATTTGGTGTTCTACACTTTCGATACAATTTTCCATGCTTTTTAGGGTTTCGTAGCCCCGGGCTGAAACCCTTATAATTTTGGTAGGATGCCCGTCCATCCGTTGTACTTTTTTCAAGGAGGGGAAGTGAGGGGAGTGGAAATTAGGTGGAGTAGGGGAGGGAAAGTTTGTGATGGAGAGGTTTCAAGGACCTAATTAAGTTTTTTTTAAAGGAAAATAATTTTTAAAAATTTTTTTCAACAAACCTTTTTTTAATTTTTTAATTTTAAAAAAAAATTTCTTTCACAAATTTTCTCCAACATTTTTTTTTGAAAATTTTTTTCACCTAATTTTTTTCCAACATTTTCTTCAGAAAAAAATTTTTTTCATACAATTTTTTTACATAATTTTTTCAAACAATTTTTTTTACAAAATTGAAAAATATTTTGTTCTAAGATTCTATTAAGACTTAAATTAACGTCTTAATGAGTTACGAAACCCTTCCTTGTAGACACTCGGCGCCTACTTTGATTAATTTTTTATTGATCATACGTGTAAGCCGTTACGGGGAATGCCAAAGTACTTAACGCTTAGTTTCAAAAGAAAACAATTTTTTATTTATATTAATAGAGTTTTAAATCATCGAAACAGATAGTTTCCTTAAAAAAGCTACTTAACTCTTATTTTCCTAACTTAATAATTTCCGGGCTACTTTTCAACCTATAAGATTCTTAAAGGAAAAATCTCAGCTTCCTTCTAAGCCTAAAACGAAAAAATGGTCCAAATTCAAAAAAAGTGAAATTTATTTTTGATTCTCATTTTTGAATGTTAAATATTCATTTTTTCAAAAGTAGTTTGTGGGCAATGAAAAAGGAGTAAAAAATCGTGTCCAAACTGTAGACGACAAAATCTTATTTGTTTGATATTAAAACAGTTATTAAGATATTAATCGCCGAAGTCAATGGCACCCGTAAAAAAGCCCAAAAATCTCCCACCTTTCCACCTCCCCCCTCGGTAAATATTGTTTTCAGTGGCAAGATTTTTCCCTCATGAATTACTGTACAAGCCATGTCCTTTTTAAGTCATGTGTAATGACTGGGAAGCGACCGGAAATTTTGTTCTTATATTTTAGTGGGAACATATCTCGTATTACCTATGTACTTAAATTTAGTTACATTTTTAGTTTCATTATAAGTCAAAGTTTTCAAATTTTGGATTTTTTAACAATGAAGAATGAGAGAGGGATATTCAGATTTTATGGACATTATTTCAATTGTTCAACTTCTACCATGATTCACAGACAAAGCTACATTCAACTGAAATATCATTAAAATTAAGAAGATAATATAAACATCAAAATGAGTTGTAAATTAATTAACTTCTAGCAAACTCAATAAATAATTAAATAATTAATAAGGTGTGTTGCTTTATTATTTGTTCTACTGTTTACCACTACGACATTTCGGCCCATCAAAAGGCTCCTTTCTCAGTTCAGGTAAAATGGAGTCTTGATTAAACTTTTAATGCATACGATTAATACAGGCAACAATGATTAGAGTTGATTCATGAGTGATTGAAGTTATCTGTTTAGTTCGTTTTGTTTGCCTCTGTATGTTAAAATGTATCCATAGATACCACTTAGATCGAAGTGATTTTAATTTCACAAATGGTACGATTGTGTTTCATCAATTTTTTTTCGATTCGCATGTGAATGTTTGCATTTAAAGTGTTTCCAGGTTGGTCACTGATTTGATACATTATTATTTCTTATTTTTATTTCATTTTTATTTTCGAATAAAAGTTCATGCTGAAATGTGCACTCGATGGACGCATGAAGGGACTCTATTGTATCGTCTTAAATTTCGTAAATAATTCACTATATAGAGATCATTTGTGCTGGTGCTCAAGTGAAGTTTTGAGACAATAAATACCATAAATGGTTTCTATAAAAGTGTTCAGGAAATATTACGTGCATCTTGATCATCAAGAGAAGAACCATTACATATGTGTAACCCAAACCGACACTGATTTTGCCTTTAAAATGAATCCAGATATCTTATAAGTTTTTTCCCTGTAGATTACAAATATGCTTGCAAAAATAATATATAATATTTATTTTTTGAGAAATTTGAGATCTTATGTGTCAAAAAATACGATTCTGGTCATTTTTTAAAAATTTCAGAAAGCAATTTTGTATGAACTTTAAAAATAGTATTTTGTAACACATGCATGTTATGTTCTTTTTTCGAGGCATATCTAGCGTGGCGAAAGTGGCTAATTTCGAAATAGTAAGAAAAAGTACCTAAAATAGTATATTATGCACCAAGGGGGAGGAGAAGTGGGACTTTTTACGCCGAGTGTAATTTTCTTCAATGCGATTCGTAGGCCAGCGAGTACGAGCCGACGTCGAGTGCATACGCTCGCATCTGGTTGAGATTTTTATAATAAGTTGGCATTGATGTGAGAATAAATTTCACAAAAGATTATATCTGAGAAATAATTTGTATGGGAGTTATGGAGGTTAGAAGAAAAATCGAAGAAATAATTTTTCTCGAGAAGAGCTCCATCGATTTTGATGAAAAAAGAAAGATATTATGGGTCTCAATAGTAGAATGTTGTAAAAAAATTATGAACTAATTTTTGCTAATAGAACCGTTAATTTTTTTTTCAATTATCTGCGAATTTTTTTATGGGATGTGCTTAGTGTACCATCACCATTTTTCGCAAAAAAAAATCTTTAATTTATCTTATATAACATATCCAATTTTTAGAACGAGCGAAAGGATAGAACATGGTTTTTAAAAAATCTAAAACGTTGAGCGTACTACGTGCACCGCACACGGCATAGTGGGTATGAGTGGCTAGCGGCCAATAATGTTCAGTGGCCACTGCCTAAAAAACTAGCTGACTCCCAATTTTGAGTTCAAAATTCAAAATGAGAAATTTAGTGAGACCGTTTTTCTGTCGATCTGAATAGTGGCGCTTGATTATTGTGAGTCCCCTTGCCTCTCACAAACCGGGGTGCTTGATTATCGTGAGTCCCCTCGCCTCTCACGTACCGGGTTCTTGTTAGACCTCCTCAATCTTCATCACTGTCGTCCTCAATTATAGGTGAAATGCTATCCTGCTGAAATATTTTGCTAAGAATTTCAGCTGGCTTCATAATCTTAGAAAGGTACCTTGCATGGGGCAGATAGTATACTGTTGCTGCAATATGTGGGCAGAAACCAACAGTCCTACTTCCGTTGGCACATTCGCATTCATCATACATTAGATTGTTCTTTAACGTATTGCAATTTGATTTGACCATCTTCATCAATCATTCCAGCTAAGTATGACACTTTCTGAGATAATTGTTATGTTCCAGTGAACAGAATTTTCAAGTCTCTCAGTAATTTCTGGAAAGTCGAAGATGTCTTCTGATGAGGTACACGGAAAGACAAGTCTCTTTCGGAACCAACTTTTTTCTTTTGCCTTAATAGCGAAAGTGTTCTCAACATCTCTTCTGACTTTCATTCTTTCTGTGATCTCATTTGTCTCATTTGTCTCGAAGTCGGTAGTTTTGCTTCAGTTTTCCTTGGACAGCTTCAACTGCCCAACGAATTTTTATCACATAACGGGATTCGTTGGATTCTTTTGTTGTCAATTGCTTACGTTGCCCTTTTAAAGCAGGCATTAATTCGTTGCTTTTGCTGAGCTCTAACTCAGTTATCATATCTCGGAAGCCGCAATCGAGAACCACATAATCGTTTTCTTTCAACAACTTGCACAAACCGTTCGGATCCTGTAAAAGAGTTCTTAAGATCTCTGTATCATTTAGATTCGCAGGATATGGTCCCAGCATATCAACCACGTACCCGTGACTTGTGCAAATTGTGAAAGGCTTACAAAGTGTAATTTTCGTCTTACCTGAATAAGACTTTCTTTGAAACTTACTGTTCGAACTTTTTTTAAGGCGTGCATACGTTCCATCACAGATTAAAAACAAATGTTAATGAGTCTAAACAAAGTCTTAGCAATTTCAGTTATGCGGTCTTTGATAAGGTCATCTCTGATTACTGCTGTTGAATATTCAGAAACATGCTGTTCGTATTCAAGTTGAAGAATGGAAGCCAACATTTTATTCGAATTACCTGAGCGAAGCATGAAAAGGAACACGACGAGCACTTGAGTGACTGTACGGGTCTGCCTGCTTCGTATTGAAGACATGTCTCTTAATTGTATAATATTCTCCCATGTTAAGCATGTAAAGATAAGCTGTTTTTCGGAAAGACTGAAATCTCTGATTTGATCATAAAGTGTAGCATCATATTCAATGGAGAGATTCTCCATTATTTTCTTCAACGCCAAAGCGGTAACATTTGACGAATTGGAGAGTACCTTTAGGAAGCTAAGGTTTTCCTCATAGAATCATTTTTTGATTAAATGACTTTGGCAACACCGATTACCTGCTGGTATGTGGATTCGCATCTTAATGAAAGATTGCAAACGAGCTTCTTCTGGAATGACGGTAATATTTTTTGTAGCAGAACAAATACAGCAATACTTGTGAGTCGATATGGTTCTCTAAATTGAGAATGAATGTCTGTGTTATCGAAAGAAATGTACACTCAGAACAGTTGAAGTAACAATTAATGATACTCCTAAGTCTGAGCTCAGAGAAATGCGAAGTCAATAAAGAAATACAATTCAACAGTGATATACGAAAATCGAAGAACAAGCCTTTCTTCATACTATAGGAACCAACTGACACACACGCGGTATTAGACTGTCCAATGATCAAAATAGCACGCATAGCATGTGCCTTCAATAGGAAAACAAAAAATATCAAATTAACCGATGGATGAAAAAACAAGTGACGATTGCATAAAAAGTTGAAGTGACAAAAGCGTGACAATGGGAACCAACTGAGAGTGCAGTGTTAGATTGCCCAATGGAAATTATAGTATATGTAGCCTGCACCTTCAATAGAAAAATAAATGAACATGAGAAACGAACCGATAGACGAAAAGATAAGTAATGATCGCAGAAATAGTTGAAATGACAAAACAAATGCTGCAACGCTAGACGTCCCCAGAATGTGGCGCTCAGCGCACGGAGTACACTCGAGGTTTTAGATTTTTTGAACAATGTTCTATCGTTTTGCTCGTTCTAAAAATGAGATATGTCATACAAGATGAATTGAAGATTTTTTGGATGAAAAATGGTGGTGAAACACCAAGCACATCCTATAAAAAAATTCCCAAAAATTTGAAAAATAGTATATTACGACCCAAGGTCAGGGCATCCAATATTTCTGGCCGTGTGTCGTATACTATTTTTCTTCATCCCCAGCCGAAAGTACGTTTAATAATTTTTTGATTTGCTTCGATTTCGCTGAGAATTACGCGTTCATAATTCAGAATGCAGCTCAATCATTCCACTGGAATAACGACCAAGCTACAATATTCATTGTGGTGACTTATTATAAAAAAGATGGAGAGCTCAAGCATGTATGTATCGCAATCATATCTGAAAACTTAGCTCATGACACGGTGGCTGTTCACTAGTAGTAGATTACTTGAAAACTCATTTCAGGCCACAGAAAATCCACTATTTCACTGATTGTGCAGGGCAATAATTTAAAAATAAGAGTAGCTCTGCTAATCTCCAAGCCCATGAAGAAGATTTTGGTATCCAAGTTAAATGGCACACTCATTGTAAATCTCATGGTAAGGGTGCATGGGATGGTATAGGAGCTAATATAAAGAGACAAGCAGCATGTTCGAGCTTGCAATGTTCTCCGAAACATCGCATACTCACTCCCCATGTTTTGTTTCAGTGGGCAAAGAGTAACTGTAAGGAAATCGAAGTTTTTTTCAGCAGCACAGAAAATCATCCCTAAGCCACCGAGTTACTGAAAGCCAGATTTGACAAAGCTGTTACGATACCAGGTACATTACAGTACTAAACTTTCATTCCCACTCAAGGTGGAAAACTTCAACTTAAAATGTTTTCGTCCTCTGAGAAACACGACATCTTCTCCAATGGGAAAAAGCAGAAACCGGAAAAGAGGTCTGCAAAGAAAACAACTGTTGAAACTATAGCCAAAAAGTCGAACAGAAAGACACATAATATTATCATATAATATTACTTAACTTGAAAAACTGGCACTAAAGCGTTGCACAAAGATCCTCGGCGTGAACGCACTAGGGGAGATCGCGCGCCAGCCGCCCTTTCATGGCATCTTGTTTACGTATCGTTCTATTACTCAAAGACGAATTAATTTGCCACTCTGAAAATTGGGGGTCTTATAGGAAAAAATCTCAGCTTTCATTTAGAACTATTTTAAAGGGAAAAAAGTGTCGAAAATTGAAAAAAGTCCAATTTATTTTTGATTTTCAAAAATTAGGGTCAAATTTTGACTTTTTAAAAAAATCGTTATGACCACCAGAAAGTTTGTGAAAAAATCTATCAAAAACATTGGTACTGAAATTTTGTTTAAGGCAATAAAAAAAGTTATAAATGTTTGAAAGTAAGGCTTTGCTTAAAAAATCCAAAAATTGTACCCCCTCCACTTCGATAAATAATTACACGGGACCACAAAATCTAAACCCTTGCAACAGGGACCAGAGTAGGTTAGTCTTATATTTTCGGACTCGCTGAATTTGAGTCCGTTGTCCGTTTGGTCCCATCAGGTCAGGGTCAAGGTCAGTTCAAAGTCAAACTTACAAAATTCATCGCTCAACAATTAAGTCAAGGTACCTATAGGTTTTCGGGTTTGCTGAATTCAAATCCGTTTTCCATTTGGTCCCGTCAGGATCAAGGTCAATTCTAGGTCAAACCTAGAAAATTCATCGCTAACCAAATAATTCAGGGTACCTATAGGGTTTTGGCGTCGTTGAATTCGAATCCGTGGTCAAGGTTAGTTCAAGGTCAAATTTACCAAATTCATCTCTAACCAATTGAGTCAGGGTACCTATAGGTTTTCGGGTTCGCTGAATGCAAATCCGTTGTCCATTTGGTCCCATCAGGGTCAAGGTCAATTCAAGGTGAAACCTACAAAATTCATCGCTAACCAAATAAGTCAGGCTACCTATAGGGTTTCGGGGTCGTAGAATTCGAATCCGTGGTCAAGATTAGTTCAAGGTCAAATTTACAAAATTCATCGCTAACCAATTAAGTCAGGGTACCTATAGGTGTTCGGGGTCGCTGAATTCAAATCCGTTGTCCGTTTGGACACATCAGGTCCGGGTCAAGGTCAATTCAAGGTCAAACCTACGAAATTCATCGCTACCAAATAAGTCAGGGTAGCAATAGGTTTTCGGGGCCGCTGAATTCGAATCCGTTGTCCGTTTGGTCCCATCAGATCACGGTCAAGGTCAGTTTGCGGTAAAACTTACAAAATTTATCTCTCACCAAATAAGTCAAGGTAACTATAGGTTTTCGGGGTCGCTGAATTCGAATCCGTTGGGTCCCATCAGGTCAGGTTCAAGGTCAGTATAAGATCAAACTTACAAAATTCATCGCTAACCAATTAAGTCACGGTACCCAGAGGTTTTCGGGGTCACTTAATTCAAATCCGTTGTCTGTTTGGTCTCATTAGGTCAGCGTCCAGGTCAGTTTAAGTTCAAACCAAACCGACAACGGATTTGAATTCAGCGATCCCGAAAACCTATAGGTACCCTAACTAAATTGGTTAGCGATGAATTTTGTAAGTTCAACCATAAACTGACCTTGACCCTGACCTGATGGGACCCAACGGACAACGGATTCGAATTCAGCGACCCCGAAAACCTATAGGTACCTTGACTTATTTGGTTAGCGATGAATTTTGTAGGTTTGACCTTGAATTGACCTCGACCCTAACCGGATGGGACCAAACGGACAACAGATTTGAATTCAGCGACCCCGAAAACCTATAGGTGCCCTGACCTAATTAGTTAGCGATGAATTTCGTGAGTTTGACCTTGAACTGAACTTGACAAAGGATTCCAATTTAACGACCCCGAAAATCTATAGGTACCCTGACTTATTCGGTTAGCGATAAATTTGTAGGTTTGACTTTGAACTTACCTTGAACCTCACCTGATGGGACCAAACGGACAACGGATTTGAATTCAGCAACTCCGAAAACCTATAGGTACCCTAACTAAATTGGTTAGCGATAAATTTTGTAAGTTTGACCTTGAACTGACCTTGACCCTGACCTGATGGGACCAAACGGACAACGTATCCGAATTCAGCTACCCCGAAAATATAAGACTCACCTAGTCTGGTCTGTGTTGCAAGGGCTTAAATTTTGTGGTCCTGTGTTATCAAAATGAATTAATTTTTGGTGTGAGGAGTACTATCTAATAGGACTACAATTGGGGCAGTTTTTAGCCCAATCGGACTACTTTCATTTTCGAGGTGGGTTCACTTCAGAAATTATGGCCCATATGGAAAAATCTAGAAATACCTGGAAAAACTTGGAATTGTCAGGGGATTTTTTTTCGAGATTTGAGTAGATACCTCGTACTATAGTTACTTTTATTTTAGTTTAAAGTTTACTTTTTGAATTGACCTCGATTTTTCACCTACGGTTGATCAAAGAGGTTTCTCGTTTCCCTAGTGGAAATATTGGACTCATTCGGAATGAAAATGATTCCGTCTGAGCCGGTCAGATTCCGAGCAATTTAATCCGTTTTATTCCGTGTGAATGCGAAATCTGTTTCCGAATCATTCCAAATCGAGTCCGTTTGAGTTCGCGAAGAATTTATACATCCAGCCCGAACCAATCTGTTTTATTCCGAATGAGTCCTACTGACTCCGCTAGGGTATAATTTCAGTTCAAATCAATCTGAATGACTCCGAACTTTTGCAGGAAATTTATTTCGAATAAGTCTGAATGATTCAGAAGTCTCACAAAAAATAATTCTGATTGAATCCGCGTAAATCCGATATTTTTGAGAATATTGATTCCGATTGAATCGGCATGATTCCGCAATTCGAAGAGAAATTTATTCTGAATAAATATTTTAGTAGGCTTCCTACAAATTCTGCATACAATAGTTTTGTACATATAGTATTATTATATTTAACACTCAAGTTCTAGATCCTCGACATTTTCCGTTCCACCTAGAACGGGTCCAGTAGATCCGCGTAAACTTCAAACTGAAATACCTCGGGTATAAATAGACTTAGGTCCATTTTTTTTAAATTGTAGCCCAGAGTTAAAAAAAGTGAATATTGTAAACATAGATATGAAAATTAATTGCGTATAGGAAATATTTTGCAAAAAATAAACAAACTTTTTGGAAAAAAATACTTTTTCCGGAAATCTTCCGGGTCCCTGGGATCATTCTTCCCGGATAATGCATGAACAATTTTAACGAGATCTTTATGTTACATGTAAAAGGGGCAATAACGGATAATATATATTAAGTACACTGACACGGAACATGTAGTTTTAACCAATTGGATACTCAACTAGTTGAACTTTCTTTTAGTTGTATGCTTCCTAATACCGAAATTGTTTTTTTTTTCTAAGGTGATTCTTTCTTTTAATAACTAAAACTATTGTATAAAAATATTTAACGCCTACTCAAGATAAAAAAGAATGATATACCGTTCTCTTTTACCGCAATTACTAATTAAAATATTTTATAGCATCAGATAAAATGATAACTAAATTATGTCGATTTTATCATTTCAGGAAAAAGATTCATATGGAAATGAAGTATCCAGATTAGCGAGACCACTGCCAGTGGAGTATTTATTAGTTGATGTTCCTGCATCTACTCCATTGACACCTCAATTCACTTTCTACTCTAGTGACAATATCACTCCTTTCCCTGTAGAACATAGGTAATTCACATCAGTCAAAATTGCAATTAGAAATTAGAAAATACAATTACTGAATTACATAAATTCTTGTATTTTTCAGAATGGTTGATGGTCAAGTGCAAGAGTTCAACTCACTGTGTTCATACATGCAGCAATTCAATCCTGATCAGTTTCCGGAAGCAATTTCAGATTTTCACTTACTGCTTTTCATTGCTACTATGGATATGCTGCCAATGAAGGTAATAGAAAAACTAAAATTTCTCCATTTTCAGTTACAGTTATTCTTCTGTAGCTGGACAAAAGTCCTTATATTTAAGAAATTGGTTATTAAAATATTGGTTCAGGATCACATGGCACCTTTATTGGAAGCGATTCGTACCAACGACAGACAAAAAGCGATAGAATGGGCTCGTTCTGAACATTGGGCGACAGTTGAGCAGTTGATATCTGCCACTGCTGCTTCTACATCTCATTCTGCGTCTGGAGTGACATTTGGAAACAATATCGCCTCCTCATCTTCCTCGGGAATTGGAGGAATCGGCGTTGGACCAGGTCCAGTTAATCAACAACCGAATCAACCATTGTGGACTTGTCCGCACTGTACGTTTTTGAATCCTGGAGAAATATCTTCGTGTGAAATGTGCAGTTTACCAAGGTAATTCTTTCAAAACTTTAACATGATTTTTAAAAGCTTTCAATTTAGATTATCGCGTAATTATTTTTTGCAATATGTAAGTATCAAGAACATTCATATTTTTAAAATTTTCTTTAAAATTTGTCCTATCAGTAATGAAATGTAACTTAAGTTTCCTTCGTTCCCAGACAAATTTAAGGATTTTTTCATAGAAAATATTTTCCTGAGTTTTAGTTTATAATTCTAGTCTAGCACTTACTGATGTTCTGATTTTTATTTCTTTCAGAATGCCGATGTAATTTGTTAAGAAAGAACTTGGAAGAAGAAATAATAGCGCGAGGGTCGATGTATTCATCGATGACTGATTGCATCGTCCAATATCAAGAAAATACCCACGTACATTTTAAACATGAGAATTTCTAACAAAATGCAAAAAAAAAGAGGTTTTAACTGTGATACAGGAATGCTTAACTTTTCAAGGGATATCAGAATGACAAGAATTGAATGATGTGACTATATTTCCAGATATGGCACGATTTTACTGCGTGGGGAAACTAGATCTATTTTGTTGCTACCAAACTTTCAGATTATTTTTTTCGTTCATGTACTGACTTATAGTAACGAAGTGTACAACTTATTATACCCTCTATGTAGTTAACAATAAAGAAAGTAAGACATTTTCACCCACAATGTTTTGTTTATAGTGAAAGATAAGTAAAGTAACATCGGATCGTAAATTAATAAATTTTTTAAAAAGAAAATTCTATTTATGTAATCATTTTAAATTTTACTTTTGATATTATATAAAATTATAATTTTTTGAAATTATATGGCACGAATTTGGAATTTTAGAATTTTGAGAGCTTCGAAATGTTCCATGGAGCCGTTCGAAAACTGCGTCACGCTCTGTTGGACACTTCTTCCACCCCTCCACTTCTTCGTCACAGATCGTCACACAAAGCTTGAACCCCCATTGTGACGTCACAAATATGACCCCCCCCCCCCTTGTGAGACAAAATTTGTTCTTCGATTTCATTTGATAAACAACAAAAATGAAACACAAAACATAAAATTTTATCAGACTTCATAGCACAAAATGCTATCAGAAGAGGGGATATTAATATAGAGGTACTACATTGAATTCAATATGAAACGCTTAGGATTTCAAGTCGAAATATATTGCATTTTGAACAAAATAGTTGAATTTTTAACAAACACAGATGATTTTTCAATTAAATGCTTGAATTTTCGACAAACAAAGAAATTAATTTTAGACCGAACAGTTGCATTTATAACCAAAGAGTTGAATTTTCAACCTACAAATACGAATCTGTTAAAAGACAGTTGTATTTTTAACCAACAAATTTACACCAAAACAAATGAATTTTCATTCCAAAAAGACAATTTGTCAACAAAGCAGTTGCATTTTTGAACAAAACAGATGACTTTTTAATAAAATAGTTGATTTTTCAACAAAATAATTAAATTTTCAACAAAACGCTGGAATTTGTAACCACATAGTTAAATTTTCCACCTACAAAGATGATTTTCAACCAAATAGTTGAATTTTCAACAACAAAATTAATTATAAAGCGGAAAGGACGAATTTTTTATCAGACTGTTGAATTTTCATTATAAAAGGAAGAATGTTCTATCCAAAAAGACGAATATTCAACAAAGTATGAAGTTCAATTTTCAACAGAATGATTGAAATTTGCCATACAATAGTTGAATTTTTAACAAAAAAATTGAATTTTCCAACCAAGTAGTTGCAATTTCAATAAAAAAAAATTATTCTCAACTAAAAATATAATGCATAGCTGATATTTCAACCCGGAAAAGATTGTAATTTTACATCATAAATAGTTGAATTCAACCTTAAAACACCAACTTTCAATTAAATAGTTGAATCCTCAACCAAAACATATTCATTTCTAAGCAAACAGTTGTATTTTTAACCAAAAAAGATAACATTTTTACCCAAAAGAGATGCATTTTCGAACCAAAAAGGCCTATTTCCTAGAAAACCGTATAATTTTCCACCCGGAAATATGAATTGTCAACACAAAAGTTACATTTACAACCAAAAAGATGGATCTTCAAATATTAAAATGAATTTTGAACAAAGTTCAACTTTTAACCAAATAATTGAATTTTTAATCAACAAGATTAATTTTCTTCAAAAAAAAAAAACATGGAAATTACAACAAAAGACATAAATTTTCTAACCCAATTGTTGAATTTTTATCTAAAAACGATCAATTTTCAACCAATAATGGAATAGTAAAATTACAAGTAAAAAAAAATATTAATTAAAAAAAAACACAATTTTGAACGAAATAGTTCAATTATCAAACAAAGAGATGGTTCTTCAACTAATAAAATGAATTTTTAACAAAGTAGTTCAACTTTCAACCAAGCAGTTAAATTGTCAATTAAGAAGATTAGTTTTTCACCACAAAGACGAATTTTCAACAAAATACATACATAATTCTTCAACCAAAGTTATATAAGAATAGTTAAATGTTCAGTTAAAAAATGAATTTTCAACAAAACAGTTAAATCTTCTACAAATAAAATGAATGGTTAACAAAGCAATTCTACTTTCAACCAAGCGAATTTTGAACTAAAAACAATCAATTTTTAAGCAAAAATAGAATAGTTAAAGTTTTAGCTATAAAAGTTAATTTTCAACAAAAAAAAAACTTACAACCAAGTAGTTGAATTTTCCACCAAAAAAGATGAATCCTCAATGTTAAATTTAATAGGCAAATTATTAATATTAATTCACTTCGCATTTATGCGAAAAAATGAAAAAGAGGGGAAGTTCCTTGAAAACAAAGTAAAAAAGAGGAATTCTTTCAAAAAGGAGGTAAAGGGGAAATACGGGAAAGAGTTTGAAATCTGTATTTAGATATTTGTTATTCACATTTATGTTTTCCATGTGGGATGTCACATTCTGCGTTAACATCTCCCCCCCCCTACGTCACAAATTTTCAAGTTTGAAAATAAATTCCTAATTGTAAAAAGGTGTTGTTTTTAAGTTCCCATATTTGACATTGTTATTTTTCCAAAGTTCAATTTCAAAATGTTAGTTTTTAAGGCTTTATTCGGTTAATATTCAATATTTCAATCCAGAACGTTACAAATTACTGTTCAGTTGTATAATTTATGTTATTTAATTTATATTATTTATATATATGATTTATATATATATAATATTAATTTATATCAAATTGCACAATATTAAAGGCTACTGATTTTATATATAGTACAATACTAATAAATTAAAATAAAAGAATCACTCAATTCTCAACGCTTCAAGTTTGTAATTATTAAACTGGAAACATTGAAATTTAAAAATGTTTATTTTACAAAGCTTCAAAATGTAAATTGGTCAATTCTAGTGGCTTTTAGATTCAAGGTAAAATAAATTTTATGTGAATCTCATTGATGGTCTAATTTTTTAGGCTTTGAATTCTAATTTATATAATTTGAAAATAGTAAATTATTTAACTATTCAAATTAAAAATGCTGAGTTTTGAACGTTTTATTATTTTGTTTTTAAATACATGAATTTTTTTGAGTTTTGATCTTAAGTTTGAACGAGTTTTGACTTCAGTTTTGAACAGTTCAAATAATAAAATTTTCAGCTTTAAAAGCTCGTATTTAACCATTTAAATGACCGGGAACTCGAGAAGAAATTGTAAAAAACAAGGAACATTCTAATTTTGCTATCTTCTTATATATGTATATAAATAACTTATCTTACATAAAATCTTATTCTACGACACGCAAGTTCCAAATTTGTAAAAAAATAATAAAGAAACAAAATAATCCATAGAAACTTAAGAAGAAACGCAAATTTAATTTAGGAAATCATTTTAAATAAGTCGCGTTTTAAGACCAAAAAAAAATACGAAGAGATTGTGTTTCAGTTTCGGAAAACGGTTTCGATTTGGTTTTTTTAACTGCTTTCCGTCATCCTCTTTCACTCCAGATTTTTCACACTATCCTGTTCAATTCAAGCCTTTTTACGTGCTGCGTCAATCAGAATATTTTTGTACAAAGTGCTTTTCTTATTTAAACATTTCAACTATTGTTTGTTTTCCTAATCCTTATTATTTAGATGAACGTATAACAACTATAATTTGTTCAGGCTACCTCAATTAGATTAAGCATTTTTTAAAAAGGATTACACTACACGTATAAACGGCACACTGTTCCATGGACCACGTTCTTCCTATTGCGATAATAAAAGCCCTGATTGCGCTCCCTCTTCTGATTTCAGTGGATTACCTTTCTCCCTCGACTTCTCAGCTTCTTCAGCTCTCTCCGCCTTTTTCATCAAGTACTTGGACAATTTCTTCGGAAATTTAGTCTTCGCAGAAGCTGAAAGAAAATACCCTAATTCGCAAGCAGCTTTACTAGGGCAAGCTCGAAGAAGTGTCACGAGAAATATTGCTATAGTGATAAATGTACTCTTCGAGATCATTATGCCAGTTTCTGGTGGCATTGCCTTCTTTCTGATTTCCGAATGATGATAATGATGATCGGGATGAGAAGGCTTGGAGTGAAATAAATTTTGAAGTCCAAATACATTTGAAATTGCGGGATAAAATACACGAATTATGAATGGTAGAACAATGAAGACTTTAAAAAATAATTTAATCAACTGTAGGAATTTGAACATCTTGAGAGGTAAGAGGATGATAAGCTTCAGGGCGAGGATGGGTATTACAAAGAGCATATCACTGATTGCCATTAGTTGAATTAGTTGCGAGAGATTGGCGCTTAGCATTCCGAGGGTTGATCAGAAGGCGGAGGCTGGACTGTTGCAATTGCCGTTGGTTTGGCAGGTGGATACTTGTTTGTAGCAAGAACAACTATACGAGGAGGAGCCACCATCTGAGGGATAATAGGAGTTTTGTCACTTTTGGATATCTTGTTCTTTAACAATATTTCCGTAATCTCTGTATTCGTCTACGTAATTATTAGGTGGAATTGTGTTATAACCATCTACATATTTGGGTTGTTCTTGCTGTTGCTGCTGTTGATAGTAATCTAGAAATGAGAGGTTATAGTTTTATAAATGGAGAACGCGGAGACTAGGGTGGTCCATTAAAACTTTTTTTTTCGCTAGAGGACGACAATTCTTGCGAATTTGTGTAATTATTATCTAATCTAATATTTATAATAATTATTATTATTATTTACCTTCATAAGCTTGAGCACCATACTGTTGAGTTTCTGAAGTAGACGATTTGCTCATACCCTCGTAAGCTTCTCGTTTCCATTGAGCAGGAGATTTATCATTATACAGCCATCCTGAGATTTTTAATGTAGGCTTCTTACTCAAATCAATTTTATCTGAGTTTTTGAAAGGTAAAACTTCATTTTTCAATGATCGATTTTGCGAATTACTATTATTCCATGTTTGGTGAGGCGTCTCCTAAAAACATATTATTAGTTTAATATTTTACCGCTGTGATGAATTTATATTACGTACTAAAAAAATATCTTGACATTTACTAAATGCAATGTGCATGTATGTTTAACATGGGCGTAAGATTCCGCTGACATGACGCCTTACCCTTTTGATGCTATAGGTATCATCAGTCTTGATTCTTCTTGAGTAGTTTCGTTGTTTCACATATTGTTCATGATTGAATCAATTTTTTCAGTTTCTTTAACACTTTTCGCTGCAAAACTACGTATGTCTAACAATCCAATAGTTAGGAGGATTATCCATGAAACCGATATTCTTCGAAAAATAATAATAAACAGTGGCGAATGAAATCTCATGTTTCTGAAATACATACAGACATATTAGTATGATTTACAAACAAGAAACAAATCAGAACATCATCGTGAACTGAGATTATTTTGAAATGTAGAAAAAAATGTCTTAATATGGATTTTTAAATTGTTTATGTTTTGAATATTAGGAAATAAAAATCAGTTCGAGAAGAGGTCGACAAGCAACCTCAAGTAAGGGTTTCGTAGGCGTAGTCTTAATTAAAAAAAGGTAATTTCTCTTATTTTTATTATTATTAAACCACTGATATATATATATATATAAGAAAGAAAGAAAAATTTAAAATATCTAATTTTATTTTTTATCTTAATTCTACATTCCAAGAGCTTCAATTTGAGCCATCCCCAAAGAAAATCGAATTAAAATAAGCGCTTTCAGCGTTTGGGGTCTAAATAACCGAATTTTCCTTATTCCGCATAATAGCTGGAAAATGGTTTATTTCTACCGAAACTTCGGCACAAATAGCCAGATTTTTTCGGTACGTGTAGGCTTTATTTAGAGTAGATTTTATTTTTTTATCTGAATTCTACATGGGGGCCGTTAAAAAATACGTAACGCTTTTTCCTGAACACCCACCCCCGGCGTAAAGCTTATTATACGTAAGTGTATGTAACTATAGCTTTGGCGCATAACGATCGAAGTAACCCCCACAGTCTTTACAGCCCCTTAAAGGCGTTCCGTATTTTTTTAACGGCTCCATGCCAGAAGCTTCAATTCAAGCGCGGATCCACGGTGGGGCGGTCAACCCCACCAAAGGTTCTTGAATTGCAAGTTTAACTCCTGTTTTTGACAGCATATATAACACATGCACGCAGCTATTACAAAGTAGCCCCTTCATAACTTTTCGAATCGCCCCCGCCAAATTCAGTTTCTGGATCCGCCCTTGCTTCAATTTGAGCCATCTTTGATGAAAATTGGACTAAAAGAAACGCTTCCAGCATGGGGGTCCTCTCAATCTTTAATGTCCCTATCTCTCCCTTCAAATAATTGTTTACTTAAAATTTTGAATTTAAAAAGTAAGCAGATTTTGCCCAAGGTTCTCACTATTTTTTGAGTCCCCCTGAAGCTGCAAATCAAGTTATGGCGATGGCGGCTATCCGTCCGGCCGACCGTCCTTCCGTAAACACGATCCCAGTAAAAAGAAACTAATTGGGGCGAATTGAGATGAATTCGTTAGAACCTTCGTGAATCTCGCTTTGCGACAATCTCGAATTGGAGCAAGTCGTTCATTCTTGTAAATTTGGAAATAAGTAATTTAATCTTCAAATCTGCTATTCGACAAAATTCGGCGAACAATTTTTAGGGGACCTAATTCATTTGAATGTGTCAGCATGAATTAATTTCAGTGTCAGCCAATTCATTTTAATTCGCGAGATTTAAAGTCAAGCTTCAATTCGCGAGAATTCGGCAGCGCGAATACAGCTAAAGGCTGGCCTATTCAATCGAATTCGTAAGCTATAACCAACATGCTGGGAATAAAGGATCAGTTGTAAATAATTGTCAATGAGTCCAGTAGCTCAGTGGTCGCCCTCTGGACTTATACACTGTGGATCGCTGGCTCGAGACTCGAGGCATGCAATTTTTATCAATTTTTTCCGAAATGACCTTGACCACGAATTAAAACGCATTCAATTCGCGCTGGCTCAATTTCTTCAAACGCATGAGAAAGCGGAAGTCGGGCGAATTCAAAAATGTTTATTTTCTGATATTCACCCCAATTAGTTTCTTTTTACTGGGATAACTCTCGAAAAAATGAATGGATCAAATCGAGCTTTGGCACACTTTTTTGGGTCCTACATGAAAATACGAGTTCGTTAACCAGCATTCCTTGACCAACTTTTATGGTTTTATCCATCGAAAATGCTATCCAAAAATCGAATTTTCCATTATTACGTCAAATGACGACCTATGCGTAAAAAAATATGAAAGAAGAATTGAAGCTCTTCAAAATATATTAAGTGCATTCGTGCTGAAACACCAAAATGATAAATATAGTTTATTCAAAGAAACATAATAAAGTATTTTTTAATTTGAGAAGCGCCAGAGGTAATTTTAACACGAAAGGGAATAATTTTAGGGGCCGCCGTTTGGGGGAAAAAGTGTTTTTTTTTTAGACCATTATGTGAAATTTTATTAGTAGATGTTGATCTATTGAGTCGGTTCAGTGGATTTCTGATTTGAGGATGGTAAACGGAATCTTCTGTTAGAACTAATCATAACGACCAAAATGAGAATTTAAATAAAATGGTATGAATGTGTATGTATTGTGACGGGGTAATTTGTACCCCGCACAAATACATCTAAACACTATAAAATTCAGCTTTAAAATCAATTACTGGGGATATGAGTGGAATCACGGATCAAATCCACGGGCTGTCTGCGAACAGTACTTTACTAGCCGAGAATATGAGATTTCTACAGATAGTATTCAAAAATTTACCTTGACTTTTACATCGAATTAAACCAGTTAAAAAAAGGAAGAATTCCTCACCCGTCAAAAGCTAGCGAGGTTAGGTCATCCGACCGGAACCACAAATTGTCAGACCACGGGGTTCCAAGTATATGATTCTCCGTATTTACTCTAATTTCTTTTGTTATTTCATATTCAACTCGAGTGGAAGGGTGGATCAACCACCCCCCACGCAACAATAACAACAACTGTCAGATTCTACGAGGCTGGCTGCATTGGATGTTTGCTGTCACCAGGGACTACGAAGAGGAGATTTTCCTGGCTCATGCGTAGTGGATGGGATTCCCGCACGTTCAAGAGCGCTCGGAAAACTAGGAGCAAGCGGCCATGGATAATCTGCATGCTGACCCAAGTCAGCCCCACCCCTGGACCATCGACTAGCGGCAGGCGACGAAGGCTTGTGTGCAAGTTTGCGCATGCTGACTGTGCGCCACCACGCGACGGGAAACCGAACTTGGCAGTTGTCCTTCTCGTTCGACCGTCCTCTCACTCATCAGTGCTAGGCTCTAGACACTAGTGGCACTCCCACTCTTATGAGAGGGAGAACGGAGAAGCCACTCTACGAAATGTCATTCGTGATTCTAAACTTCGAGTGAACACATCGCAGCTAGACAGAACTAAAGAGGAATTTTTAAAACAAAAGGACGAAACTTGACAAATGGAAAAGCCGACGAGAGGACGTTGTTAATTAATTATTGATCCAATCATGTTTAAAATGAATAACATGAATGTGTGATTCGAACTCATTCTAACCCTCTGCATTAGTCCTTACCGGAATAAAATCCATGTCATTTAACTTTTGATAGTTTTAAGGTAGGAAAACTATCTGGCGCTCTTCAGGCAATTCATGGATTCATTCTGAGCCCAGAATAATGTAAAAATGAAAGTCAAATCAATGAAATAAAAAATAATCGACAAAATGCAGGTTATAAATGGCGCCCAACGTGGGGGATGAGTAACGCAGAGGTAAGGTTGAGAAAAGTTTTGGAGATTGAATGAATTCGAACTTTTAAAGAATTCACTCCAAAATAAATTTAAGTTAAAACTTGGAAAATAAAGCAAGTTCCTATGATACAATTACCGCGCAAGTACCATAACGAAGAATGGTGTCGGTAGGAGTTGACATCGCGTCGCAACCATTAGATATTCAAAATGGAGCCTCTTCAGGGTTGTGTACCGTGCATCTTCAGCTAATTTGTCCATCCTGGGAAAGACTTTTTGGTGGATTTTTGATCTCCTGCTTCTCATCTTGTCATTATTGGCTATCTGCAAAGGTGGTCTTCCTGTAACGGCTGATACGTTCGCTGATGAAGAGCTTCATATCCGTTTTTGGGCAAAGAGGATACCTGATCTCTTAAATATTGAAGTGTTTCATGAGAATATTCCGGGTGCATATTGACCTAACTTTCATGTAAACTCTGCATGAATCCCCTTCGCGCCGGTGAGCTTCTATGCCAACAGGTAAGGATGTCCCTCCTGAGTTGGTCCGACCATTTAAAACGTTTCAAAGTCCCAACTGAACTAACTAACTAACTGGGAGTTAGCCCAATGCAACGTGGTTGACTGCAAGAGCCGAAGCTCTCGGTGAATAGGGTCACGATATACCTACGGCATGTAACTTATTACATTTTTTTTCTCAACGTGTTCTCGGGTGAACCCGGTTTTTCATCATAACCACGGACTAAGTCAAGTCACTGATGAGATGAGGATGTTATAAGTTATTCTAATACGATGTTTCAAATAATTTGCGATGATGTTGTGGGTACAAAATTAGGAGCATGATATAGTCTGCAGTTTGTAGCCGAAATCGCAAGAGGATGAATAGATGCATGTTTGGCATTCCTCCATATTGTCTTTACTTCATGCCTTAGCTTGCTATACTTGTGGATCTTGGTTGTACAGGTTTCCTGTAAATTTCAGTTAAGTGGACAACCAATGTCAATGATGTTGACTCTTCCACCTTTTTTTCTCTTATCAGGATGTCGGGTCGATTGGCTCGGATGTAATGACCCGTCTGGACAGTCACATCCCAATATAAGATGTAATCTTCGTTTTCTAAAACGGGCATTGGAAAGTATCTATAGAAAGGCATCCATTTTGTTAAGAGTTCTAGGTTTAGGGCAAGTTTTTGATGTACAATGCCCGCCCCATCATGATGTGTATGCGCATATTCTCTTTGAGCCATTACGCGACAACCATCAATAATGTGCTCGATGGATTCATTGGTATCTCCACATAATCGGCACCGGTCAACCACGTATTGATATAACACGTGTTTGCGATAATTTCTTGTGCTGACAACCCTTTGCGAAATCGCCATAACGAATCCTTTCGTTTCTGGATACAGGCAGCCCTTTCTTAGCCAAATATCGGATGCCTGACTATCCACTTCATGTTGATCTAACGTTTTGGGGTGCTCGCTGTGGATGGCTTTTTGTCTCCATTGCGTTTCTAATTCCTCTATAGATTTTGCACTGATATTCGAGGCCTCCTCTGAGAACAAATTTAAGGGCGTGTGGTCAAGATCAGCTTCACAGATGGTGTTGTGAAGCACAACATCTCGTCTGCTAATAAAATAGTCTCGCAACTGTATAACTTGTTACCTACACATTTTCTTGACATCTACGAAGCCCCTACCCTCTCTGCGTCGTGGTAGAACTACTGTTTCAATCGCCAAATTACTGTCGTAGATTCCGTGCTTCGCCATTTCTGCACAGACGGTTCTGTTCAACCATTCAAGTTCAGTGTTAGACCATTTGGTAAGACCAAAGGATGACGTGAAGACAGGGATGCTATATGTATTGATTGCACTGATTCTTTTTGCCGAGTTAAGAGAACTGTTCGAAATCAATCTGAATCGTGTAGTGTAGGCCGGCGTTAGGCTTTTCTTAACTATCGCATACCGAATATCTTTAGATCCGAGAATACCCACGCATTAATATAACTCGCCCTCAGCTATTGCCTCGATGTCATTTTCGAAATCGTTCTCTAGCTCTGCGGTCGCTCATTCTCCTCTGGGTGAATGCTCAACGGGTTCAACGCTAAACGGAACTACAATGCGCTAAAGGAGTCGCCTTGAAAGATACCCGCCGTAGTGTGTAATAATCTAGTTATCCTTGGTTGTCCATGATCAAAATACTTGATTCCTGTACCCCAAGGCATTATTGCTCGACTTGGAGAGTCGATGATGCGTGGGTAGATTTTGTATATTTTTAGGACTTCAAGCATATAGTCATTTGGTACGAAAGAAAACACTTGCTTGTAGTCAATGTCTGCCATGTGCAAGCTTTTTTATGTTTACGAGTTTGCGTCATAGCAACAGCGTCTATGGTGACTAGATATTTACTGCCCCGCGAGATTCCACAAGATCCTTTTTGTTTTTCTGCTAGGATGTCATACTGGTCACAGTGAGGATATACCTCATCTGCAATGATCGCTGTCAAGCATTCATAAATTGTTGAAAGACAGGCTATCAATCTAAATTCAGATGGATTTTAAGCATCTGGTGTTTCAGGAAACATATACGTAGTCAGCTTGTTATTTTGCTTTACACTCAGTTCACGATAGAACGTACTTTCATCTATCTAGGAGGTTTGATTGTAAGAACATCAAGTCTCTGCCGTTGGGAGTCTATAATCTCATCCAATATTGCTGTTGTCAATGTCTTGATGTACCGAGGGTGGATGATTTTATTAACATGGTATATTAGCTGCCTGGTTCTATTCCCTTTCTTATATTGAGTCAATCGGACCAATTTGCACCTTACTTTGCTGACATCCATATCCAACCTGATCTTCCACGCTGGATCTCCATCCCTTCTTTGGACAGAAACTGCATTAGTAGGCCCAGTACACAAGAGTACGCACACCTAACGCGGTTAGTGTTGTGTTCAAATGTATGTGTAAAACCTTGCTGTTCAGGTATCCTATTAGTGCACGGAGATCCTATGTGATGTACATCTTGGGCAGAGAATGCCTTTGTGTTGTTTCTACATGTCTAAATTCTAGTAAAGTATGGTCAAACTTCCTTTTAAGTTGCTTTAGTTTTTTTGGTATTTCGTTGTTTGCATCAACGTTGTTAATGACCGGATGTGGTTTTAGTGGATCCGGTACTTGATGTTCATTATCCCTAGCACCTACAGGGTGATCCAAGTACAGGTTTTATTTCAATAGGGTTATTGTGACAGATAACGCGCGAGTCGTTTCAAGCTATCATGTTTTTTTTTCGTTTCAGTATTAAATGACATTTCATTATGGAAAGACTTACGCCTGAAGTACGTCTACGAATTGTGCAATTGTACTACGAAAATTCGCGTTCTGTGAAGGTCTTTCGCGTGCTTCAGTCAACTCATAGTATTCATAGTCGGCCGGTTTCAATCTTGCAGGAGATGTATCTTATACGCCTTCAAGCCAAGATCGTTACGTAAAATACGCTGGGTCGTACCATACGACAAGCCAAATTGCTGGGAACGGCGCCGAATCAATTGCTTGCGGTCTTCGCGTAGATTCTCAGCTACAGCCGCTATATTTTCTTCACTACGTGCTGGACTCATTTATTCTTGTGGCTAGCTCTGGGTACTTAAGTAAGAAAAGTCGACGATGTTCTCTCCTCACACTTTGCCCACTTTTCTCTGCAAAAAAAAGCGCATAACATCTCTGTTCATACGGTATATCCATTTTTATCGCCTTTTCGGTTGCTGAGTCTCTGCTTCTGCCGATGGTTGTATCAGGCCATCTACCACTGGTGGATGTGGTGGTTTCGGATCATCAACAGGTTGACGAAGAACATCAATTGCCGCTGCTTCATCTTATGACGCGGCTTCCTCTAACTGGTGTTCATTGCCATAATTTTTCCACGCCAAATCAACCTGTTGTTTAATCTTCATTGATCGGTCTTCTGAAATGTGTAGATTATTCCTGATGTCCTTCACCTTAGCGATACGATCTCTTAGTACGACTTTCTTCATATAAGGATACTTTGCAGCAAATTCAGTCTTAAAATTGTATTCCTTTATGCGTGTGGTTTCTATCTTCGCACTTTGATAGTAGAGACGCATCAATTCCTCATTCATTGTGGTATCCCACTTGATGCTCTCCCACGGTATTTCTGTTGAGGTGGTTGGCTGCAAATAGCTAATGCTAGGAAAAGCATCCTCAGCAGGCACAGTTGCTGTTTTACTATTCACTGTTTGTTGAAGATGTTCTTGCTGGCCAGATTAGTGATATCTGCCTGACCATCTTGCAGCTCACCATCGCCGCCGTCCCGAATGCTGTGCCCCCCAGCGGTGGCACTAGGGGCGCCCCGCCGATCCTCGGAAAGCGACAAGCGTTTCAGTATCTTTGAAAGACTCTCCATGATAATTATGGATTTTGGTGTTCCTGTTAGACCCTTTCCTTTTCGTTCTCTGCCGGTTTGGCTTGGGAAACCCTGTCAGTAGCAGTGCTACCGCCAATATAGCCATCAAAGTCATGACAAGAAAGCTCAAGTCTTACCGCGAGGCCAACGCAAGAATACCTTTGGCAGGGAATTATTATATAATTATATATAATCATTATATAATGATCATAACAATTATTATTCGTTAAATGAATCAGTCGCACTATGACTAAAGCGTAGTATTTTTTTCTACGCCTTATTCAAACAGTGTCTGTTTTGAAATAATTTTTTATTTCAATTTCAATTTTGTTTCATATACATTAAAAAAGCACAACAACATAAAAAATGTTCATTTTTGGTTTTCAATTTTTCACATATTCCAGATATGTGGGTATAAATTTCCGTTTCAGTCTCCCTTGGATAACTTAAAGATTCTTCATGCAGAAGCCAGGCTATCAAACACATCTAGGGAATCACGAGAATCGTGGAGTGGAACATCCAATCAGTTGGAGCACGCACATTGCTCATTATATAGAAATACTCCACTTTTTCTCTGGAACAGGAGAAAAACTATTTTTTTGTTTTCTTCAATCAGTTAGTCGTATGTTGATTAGTTAGTTAGTTGCCATTAGTTATAATTGAATTTAAAAGATGAAAAAATTTTGACAGAAATTCAAATTCAATCAAATAACATTAGTTATCACTAAAATAGAGAACTTCCGGTTCGGTGTGGATACGTGATAGACGTGTGAGAAGTACCAGGGTAAAGTTGTTAGATTTAGATGTGAAAAGTAAGACGGAAGGGAAATGAAAAGGGAATATAAATTTGAGTGGAAGGTGAAAAGAGCGAGGACGGTAGAAGAGAGAATGGAAGAAAGGGAAGAGTTCGGAGCCTTGCTGGAGAAAATAAGGAGGAAATTGTAAAGCTGAGCTTAGGCTAAAGCACAGAAGCGGAGATGGTACAGGCACAGGAAATAGAGAAGAAGAAGGAGGCGACAAGTATGAAGGGATGCGACGTAGGATGTCAGACGGGTGAGAAGTAGAAACATGGAAAGAGCAGCCGAGGAAACTGAGCGAAACTGAGTGAAAAACGGAGAGAAAGGGAAGAGCATGAAGGGGGAAAATGTGAGAATGCTGGGCGTGAAGACGGAGGGGAACGATGTCACGAGGGTGGCAGGTACGTTAGCGGCATGGACGCAGAAGATCCTTAAGATAGAGAAGCCTTGGAGGATAGATAGAGGGAGGATGCTGAGGTTGAGGTCAGTGGAGAACAGGGCTGAGACCTTGAGAGCATGCGGGAAACTGAAGGGTTCTGTTTTTGTGTTATAGGAGGATGCAACAGAAAGAGTGGAACTGATACAGGACTGGGTGAGAAAGGAGAAGCCGAGACTTGAGTGGACTGGGTACAAGGTTCACGTCAAAAATCAAATGGCCAAGGTAGTAGAAACAATTTGGTGCTGGAAAGGGGGACGGGGTGCATAGTGGTGGTCAGCATGAATGGAAGAAACGGGAAGATGAAAAGAAGAACGAGGAGGGGGAGAAGGAGAAAGCAGAGGTCAGAGAAGAAGAATCAAATGTTTAGTGTGGTGCAGTAAGTGAAGAAAATGTGGTTTAAAAAAAAGGAGGACTTACGTTTCCGGCATGAAAGTGTTAGGTAGCGGTAATTGAGTGGTGCTAATTGTAATAAATTTGCACATGAATTTGAGGTGAGTTGATGGGAGAAGTGTGTTAAATGGTTTTATGAGTGAGAGTTTGTACGTTAAAAAGAATTAAAGTGAAGAGTTGTGTGATGTTTTCAGAGTTTAAGACTTTTTTGAGTAGGCTGAGAGGTTAGGTGGTTCAGCGGGAGAACTAGGGTGGGAGGACAGGTGCAGCCGAGTAGCGGCGACAGGGAGGGAAAAGGAGAGAGAGAAGCACGAAAGAAGGTACCATTAGCAGTGTGAGGTAGCGCCGTGAAGACAGAAGATACGCAAGTTACGTAAGGTGAAACGGACAGAGGTTGCTTCAAAGCGTTTTGATGGATTGAGGCGAGGAAGTATTCTACACGCCGAAAAGTGAGACAAAAAAGAGGGATCAATATAGGAAAACGGTAGAGACAAAGAGATTGATGGCGAATAGTTTTGGCTCAATCAAACCATTCACAAATAGGAAGAGGGATAGGGCGGAAAGAGGAAGTAGTGAAGACAAGATAGAAGTAGTATTAACACTAAAAGAAATACAAGAAAATGATCAGAGCATCACCGGGAAAAGATCAAACTAGAGCGGGGGAGGAAGAGAAGGAGGAGGACAAAGACAAAATAGAACATAGAGATCCAATAGAAGTTGAAAAGTTAGAGCTAGAAGAATCGAGGGAAATGATGATATAGGTAGTACAGATGAACAAAAAAGGCAGGAAGAAAGAGGAGAGGAAATAAGACAAGAGATTAGGAAAGAAATGGCCGAACCTAGAAAAGAGATCCAAAAATGGGAAGACTTAGGAAAAATTTGGCAAAAAGGATGCAGACTTTAAAACAAAGATTAGAAAACCGGGATGAGCATAATCAAAAGGTAGGAGTTGGATGAAGGGGAGAGTGGGAATATTAGGAAGGAAAGGCTAAGGGAAATAGAAACAAGATTAGAAAGGAGAGAAAAAGATAAAAGAAAGAAAAACATAGTGATGAAGGGTCGAAGATTAGAAGGCAACGAATTGAGGGAAGGAGTGGATGATGTGCTAAAAGGGATAGATGCTACAGTAGAGGTAGAGGAAATGCGACGCGTAGGAAAGGAAACGCGAAGAGGAGAAAGAATGGTACTAGTGAAACTAAAGAAATGGGAACATAAAAGGGAAGTGATGACAAAGAAGAGTTTGTAATATGGAAGCACGCAGAGAATAGTGGATGATTTGACATGGGTAGAAAGGAATATGCAGTATAAGTTAAGACAAATAGCGAAAGAGGAAAGACGTAAGGGAAAAAGAACGTGGGTTATGTATGTCAGAATACAGATAGAAGGTGTATGGTGGGATTGGGATGAAGAGAGAGAAGCGTTGGTAGTGCCGGGAAACTAGGAGAGAAAGGAACAGGAGATAGAAAAATAAGAAATAGTAAGAAAGAAAAAGAGGCAAGAAAAGAAAGTAGGGAAGAATGGAGGATATGTTACAGGAATATAGCAGGATTCCAGAGAAAGGATAGAGAGTTTTTGAGAAATTTGGCACAATGGTATGTAGTAGTAATGACGAAGACGTGGCTAGATGAAAAGGGATGATAAGGAGTGAGGGGAAGGTTGCCAAGAGGTTACAAATAGCGGGTTCAAAATGCGAATAAAGAAAATAATAAAGGCAGAGCAATTAGTGGAATGGTGATGGGATTAAGGAATGAATGTATAACAGAAAAGGATAAGAAACGGAGGAACAAGCAAAAAGAAGGAATAATAGTAGAAGAGGTAAATATGGAAGGAGAGAAGTGGAAGATAGTGGGGATTGATGTGAACAGGGATATTTAGGAGAAATCAGAGGAGATGAAACAAATGATGGAAGAAAATAAAGAAGAGATGAGGCTTACAATAATGGGAGATTTCAATGCCAGAACAGTAGATGGGGGAAGGGGGGAAGGGGGGGGGGGCGAGGAAGAAAATCCAAAGACAAGATGCCGAATGGGGAGAGAAAGAAATTGTTAACGGACTTGGAGGAGTTGGGATGGTTTATCTTAAACGGAAATATAGAGGGATATGAGGAAGGGGAATATACACGCTCAGGAGAAGAAAGGGGAACAATAATTGATTATGTAATAGTCGACGATGAGATAAGAGAGAAGGTCAAAAAACTAGAAATAAGGGGTTATATAGATTCGGATCACTTTCCTGTAATAGTGAAATTAGAGGGGTGGGGAAAGTAATAACAATATGAATAAAAAGGAAGCGAAGGTAAAAAGAGCAGAAAAGGGGGATTGGTCAATGGAGGGAAAAGAATAGTTCACAGAAAAGGTTAGAAATATCAAAATGGGAGAGGGAAATGTGGACGAGAAGATGAAAATAGTGATAGGAGAAATAAAAAGAGGATTAGAAAGCACAAACCAAAAAGAAGTTAGTAAAGCAGGTGATAGAAATGGACGGGATGAGAAATTAAAACTGAAACAGAAGTTCAGAAAGAAATTAAGAAAATAGAGAGAAGGAAAAAGTAGTAGAGAAGAATATAGGAGAAAATAGAAGTAGTACTCTGAGTTGTGTGATCAAAAGAAAAAGGAGGAGAATGAAAGGTTTGAGGAAGAGGCGGGGAAGGTTAGGACGGATGAAGAGTATTGAAAAGTTGTGAATGAAGAGAGAGAAAAAAAGAAAAAAAGTAAACCAGGATACTGAAATAGTAGAATGAAGAAAATATCTTATGGATTTGCTAGGAGGGGTAGACATAAAAGTCAGGAAAGGAGGAAAATATGGTAGAGAAAGAGATGAGGAAGAGAACATAACAAGAGAAGAACTAGTCAAGGTGTCGTGAATAATGAAAGATGGAAAGGCACCTGGTATAAATGAGATTCCAAATGAAGTCTGGAAATATGGGTCGACAAAACTAAAGGAACGAGCATGGATAATATGTAATAGAGTATGGAGTGGAGAGGGGTGGCCAGAGTGACGAAAAGAAGAAGTAGTGGTACCTATAGTGAAGAAAGATAAAGGGGAGGAGTTTAAAGATGATAGGGTTGTGACGCTGATGCCAACATTGTATAAAATATATGTAACGGTTTTGTCGGAGAGATTGAAGAAAGAAAGTGAGGAAAAAAGACAGAACTACTGAATCAGACAGGGCTTATAAAATGAATGAGGGTGATCGACAACATATATGCTCTAAATTAACTGATAAATGAAAGGATTAAACGACGGGGGAAAGTGGGAAAGTGGCAATGATAGCAATATTCGTAGACTTAGAAGCGGCGTTTGACTCCTTGGACCGAGTCGAGCTAGAAAAATTTATGGTGAAAAAGGGTATACGAGAATGCCTGATGAAGAGAGTATCGGAAATTTTCAGAAAGACAAAAAGGAGAGTAAAGGTAGGAGAGGCAGTAGAAAAGATTTTCTGGTTAGTGAGAGGAGTAAGGCAAGGATGTACTCTGAGCTCACGTTTATTTAATATATTAATCTCAAATTTAGAAGAAGTAATGAAGAGAAAGGGGCGGGAAGGAGTTAGGATGGGAGAAGAGAAGATATATACACAGGCTTACGCGGGCGATATAGTGTTTACGGCATAGGATGAAAACGGGATGACAGGCTTAATTACAGGATTGGAGAAATACTTAGATGGAAAAAAGTTGAATATAAATGTAGAAAAGACAAAGATGATTAGGTTTAGAAAAGGAGCGGGGAGAAAGAAAGCGTCGACTGGGAGATGAAAGGGAGTAAAGTTAGAAGAAGTAAAGGAGTTCAAATATTTAGGATATACCTTGCAAGTGAATGGAGATCATAGAGCTCATGTAAGAGAAAGGATAAAAAAGCGGCAGGAATAATGAAACAGATATGTGGAATAGGAAAAAGAAAGTTCACGAAAAATTGGAGAAGGAGAATGTGGTTATTTGATACCTTGGTATGGCCGGCATTAGGTTATGGAGCGGAGATATGGGGGTGGAAAGAAAGGAAGGAGATTGAGAGTTTACAAGAAAGGTATATAAGGTGAACGCTAGGAGTAGACTGTAGGACGCCTGGATATATGGTAAGAGAAGAAGCACAGAGGGATGAATTGAGTACCAGAGCGGGCAAGAAAGCATGGCAATTTGAGACAACGTTAAGGGAGGGGAAGGGAAGGAAGTTAGCGAAAAAGTAGTAGATGAAGGTAAAAGAAAGGAGAGGGAGGGCGGTAGAACTAACAATATGGGAAGAAAAAAGGAGGTAGGTTTTTGGTGCTAGAGATACAGAAGAGGGGAATGGAGTAAGCTTTGAGGAATGGGGGAGGAGGACAGAGAGAAAAAATTAATTGAAAGATGGATAATGATTATTAAATGGTATAAGATGATAAAAAAGAAATCAGTGTCAAAGTATTTGAAAAAGAGATGGGGAGAGAGAAGCTGGACCATAATAGCAAGTTATAGATTGTGAAATGAGGTAAGGGAGGAGATTTATTGGCAAAAGGAAGAGAACAGAAAGTGCAGAATATGTGAATGAGAGGGAGAAACATGGCAGCATATATGGGAAGGATGTAGGGGAGAGATGGAAGATAAAGGAAGCTGGCAAGAGAATGTGGTAAAGATTCTAGGGGAGAATGGAATAGGTGAGGAGTGGATGAGGGAGTTGGAGGCGGCTAGATGGGCGAGTGAGAAAGAATGAAAGAATGGTTGCGGAAAAATGGCACAATGAGAATGAAATAAGAAGAGATGTGAGAGTGAAGGAGAAAGGAAACGGAAGTCGCATATATTAGAAGAGTAAAGATCTGTAAGTAGTTATTATGTAATAGTAAAAGTAGATTGAGACGCGGATGCGCTCGCTCTCACTCGCTCACTCTCTCGCTTTCGATCGCTTGCTCACTCTTCCGACTGTCAAATTGCGCTATATGAATATAGAAGTAAGAAGATAGATATAAGAATTGATGTAAATAATTGTAAATAATTTTAAATAGTAAGGATAAGATAATATAAAGTTTGTAGATGATGTTTTAAGAAACAGAGGTCATGTAAATCCTGAGGGAACACATTATGAATAAATAAGAAGAAGCAAAAAGGAGAAAGCAGAGTGGGGACAGTGAAATGGAAGCCGTTAAGGAGTGACTCTAGAAGGTACGGAGTGGAGAAAAGTTGGTTTTGCTGAATGGCTTTTTGTTGTCGTATGATATGATCAGGAATGAGATATGATAAGTTGAAGTTTGGAGGGCTTCCGTTTTCCTGTGCAACTAAAATATGTAGGATAAGGATAAGAATACGGAGTTACAGAGTTGCGATGAGTTAGCGGTTGGAGGGCTTACGTTCTCCTGTATAAGTAGGTTTCTAGGATAAGATTCTGAGTAAGAATTTAAAGTCATAATGTGAAAGACAAAAGTGAGAATGAAAAGTAGAGACACTAAGAAGGAAAACTGGTAAAGTTTGGAAGTATGTAAGGACATGAACATACTTCCAAACCTGTAAAAGGGAGGGAGTATTAATGAATACTAGAACTTGAAACATTAGTTATCATTAAAATTAAAATATTATGACTCACGATTTTGTGTTAATTCAAAAGATTGAGTTCTTGGATTGAGTTCTTGGATTGAGTTCTTGGATGGATAATTGCAGGAGACCTGCAGACTCCAAAATCAACGCAGCAGATGACAATTTTCCACCAACGAAAAACTACACAAACAAGTTGAGGCATTTTGGGAAATTGAAGAGATGCTTCAAAAAACTAAGAATTATTTCAGAAAAAAATAGCATGTTAAAAGCTTTTTGAAAAAAATTTCTACTCGAAATAAGTCGGGTGGGTTCGTAGTATTGTTACCACTCAAGGGCAGTCCGGACGCCATAGGAGAATCCACACCAGCAGCAGACAAAAGATTCTACAATTTGAAACGTAAGTTAGCTAGGGACTCTGCTCTGCTGGATCAATACATAGCCTTCATGAAAGACTATGATTCTCGAGGGTACATGACTGAAATAGCTACACAAATAAACTTCGAGAATAAGCTTTTCAGGTAATTCATTAGAAATAATAAACAAATTTAGGTAATTTCAAAATTTTCATACGATTTGAATTCTTTGTATGGTAAACATTTACACATAGCAGTACCATATTGGGTGTTGATATCAAAATAAGAAATATATGAATATGGATCAAATGGAGTCAACTTTGCCCCCATAAATCTTTTTTTTGCTTGTGCATACCTGTTCAAGCACTGAGAAACACCACCTTTAATGTCCCTTTCAATCAATAATAATTTATTCGCAATCACCATGTTATGAGTCTGTAGCGCGCCCTGATAAGGGAGCGATACACAGTTTGCTGAATTATTATTAGTTCCGAACGCCGCCCACTGAAATATTAAGAGTAATATAATATTTTAGTAGACTTTGATTGGCTCAGATCGAACCATTTGCAAATTTTGCGCCATCGAGTCATCTGTTTTCACGAAAAAAAATATTATAAAGACCACGTATCACTTTTCTGACTGCCCTACAGTATCATAAAACACTAATTTCGAATAAAATATGGTATCAGCGGCGTAGCGAGGAATTTTTTTCGGGGTTAACGGGGGTTGACCTTAGGAAAAAAGGGCGAAAAAAGGTATCCGAAAAATAAAATGACTTAATATTAAAGTTAACAAAGATCACTTTTCACTTAAGGTGTGTGAATAATTAACGAAAATCAAAAAAAACATAATTGTTAGATAGTCTGTTTTTTTCCTGAAATTTTCAACTTCTTGTCCACTTTTCACATACAGTGTGGAAATAATTAATGGAATTCAACAAATATAATTGTTTTAACAAATTATTATTTGTTTAAAGAAATTATTATTCGTTTGTAACTATGTTCTCCTATATGACTGTTAGATAGTTGTTATTCTTTAACTTCTTAGTTAGGAACAAATGTGGGCGTCTTCATGAAAAGGGTCTTTAAGATCGGTATGCAGTTAAATATGGAATCATTTAATCTTGACGAGAGTCATAAATGCACACGATACACTTTTTTGTTGTTGAAATATACCTATTTCCGCTTGCTTTCAGGACATAAATATAGTATCAGAAGATTCAATATAGGTCCTAATATTATTCCTCACTTAAATACAAAAATAACCATTTTGACCCTCACTTAGAAAACTATGAATATCTCCTCAACCAGAACCGCCCACGAGGGCCCTTTTTTATGCGGCAGCCCACAAATAATAAATATTAATGTTTATTTAAACAAAAAGACTCTCAAGGAAAATTTATATTTACTATGATTCATCAAGGAAATGTAAAAGATATTTCAAATATCTATTTTATTTCAGGCAAATATATCGACGAAACAGAAAAAGATTGTTTAAGAAATTATTCTCTCTATTGTTTATTCATTATATGTTCATAACTAAAATGACAAAGCAAAGCTAACATTAAAAAAAAACGCAAATTTTTAATTATCTGAGAGAAAATAGTTATAATCAATAATAAACTGCTTAAACAATCATGTTTGTTAACTTGCATTAATTATTACCGCACAAAATGAGAAGTTAACAAAAAGTGGAAATTTTCAGAGAAAGCCACAACTATCTAGCTTTTCTATCTAGTTCTTTGGGACTCTATAGAACAGACTTATAAGGGTGATATTTAAAAACGAAGTTTTTATTCTTATTCTATTGCTAATTGTGAGAAGAAATGTTGAGTTTCAACTCGATACACCTAATATTTACGATTCTGAATAAAATTTACAAAAACGTCTTTTTTTCTATTGAGAAATTCGTTTTAAACTTCATGGAGCTTGCGAAACCTGTAAATTTAATTACAAAAAAAACTCATTTTTTTGGAGAGAGGATTCAAAAAAATTTGGAGGCGATATGCATGAAAATTTGATAAACAAATTTCGAATTAATTCTGATACCACTTTGGCCTACAATGAGGACCTTCCTAATTTATGATCCACTTACGAATTTCTACGGTTCAAGTAGTTGTTCTGGATTAGGACAAAGCTATACTTATAATTGAATCATCAACGTTCTAAAATCTTGTTTTATGGCGTTAGTCTTTGAGTTTACTTAATTTTAAACGTGGAAATCTGCAGTTTACTGCCTTACTTTTTGGCAGGTAACATAAAGAATAGACACAAGTTTATTATGATGTCTATATTCTATATAATCCCTCCTTCTCATTAGCATCTATGGCAAAGAACAAAGCTATCTTAACATAAACACAAGCTGTTGTAAGTAGAATGAAGTTTTCCAGTGTATAACAAATGTGATTACGAAATTTCGAGGAAGGGGGGGTGGCGGGATTGGGTCTCCTCAGCCCCCCACCCTGGCTACGCCACTGTATGGCACATCACTCGTAGTAAAAGGCAGGTCCTCACGTGCAGCTCAATGTTCTCATGGACGAGTTGAAAAACTATGGCCCCCCTGAGTCAGAAAAAACGGTTTTTTCAAAGGTGTCTGTCTGTCTGTCCGTCTGTTTGTCTGTAGTCTGTAGTATCGTGTAGGCACAATAACTTTCGAAAGATTGATCAGATTATATTGTGCTTTGGCACACTTTTTGAAAGTCCAAAAATAAACAACAAGTTCGTTAATCAGCTGTTTTGGATCAAAATTCAAAAAGTGCGCACATTTTGAAAATTTTTGGAACCACTTTTTTCAAAATTTGAAAATTCTATGTACGGTTATAAGTAGTAATCCAAACGACAAACAATTTATCTGAGTGATATTTTTCGATAAAATGAAAATTATCAGAGTTAGAGAAGAAATTTGATAATATTTGTGAAATGATTGAAATCTTTGGGAAATCCTTGTGAAATCTTTGCGATATATTAAAAATATTTTGTAATATTTGTAAAATTATTGAATTATCTAGGAAATCATTGAAATATTTGTGAAATCTTAGACATTTTTGGGAAATAATTAAAATCTTTGGGAAATCTTTGAAATTGTTGTGCAATCTTAATTATATTTGTGAAATAATGGAAATCTTTGTGAAATCTTTGTGAAATCTTTGGGAAATTATTAAAATCTTTGGAAATCTTTGCGATCTATTGAAAATATTTGTTAATATTTGTAAAATTATTGAATTATTTAGGAAATCATTGAAATATTTGTGAAATCTTATAAATTTTTGGTAAATAATTCCAATCTTCGTGAAATACTTCAAATCTATCTGAAATCTTTGAAATCTTTGTGAAATCTTTTTATTCTATCCGAAATCTTTGCGAAATATTGCAAATCTTTCTGAAATCTTGGGATATCAGTGAAATCTTTGTGCAATCTTTGAAATCTTGGTGAAATCTTTGAAAAATATTACAAATATTTTTGAGATATTTGCTAATATTTAGGAAATTATTGGGAAATTTTTATGAAATCTTTGGAAATTTTTGCGAAATATTTTAAATATTTAATAACATTTGTGAAATTATTAAAATATTTGTAAAATTTTTAAGAAATCATTGAACTCTTTGCGAAATATTTAAAATATTTGTTAATATTTGTGAAAATATTGAAATCTTTAAGAAATCTTTGGAAAATCATTGAAATCTTTGTGCAATCTTAATTATCTTTGTGCAGTAATGGAAATCTTTGTGAAATCATTGAAATCCTTGTGAAATCTTTGGAAATCTTTGCGAAATATTACAAATATTCGGTAATATTTGTAAAATTACTGAAATATTTGGAAAATTATTGAAATCTTTAAGAAATTATTGAAATTTTTGGGAAATCATAGAATTCTTTGTAAAATCTTTTTAATCTATCCGAAATCTTTGCGAAATATTGAAAATCTTTCTGAAATCTTTGGAAAATCAGTGAAATCTTTGAAATCTTTGTGAAATCTTTGCGATATATTAAAAATATGTGATAATATTTGTAAAATTATTGAATTATTTAGGAAATCATTGAAATATTTGTGAAATCTTGAAAATCTTTGGGAAATCATTGAAATTTTTGTGCAATCTTAATTATCTTTGTAAAATAATGGAAATCTTTGTAAAATATTTGGAAAATCATTAAAATCTTTGTGAAATCTTTGGAAATCTTTGCGATCTATTAAAAATATTTATAAAATTACTGAATTAATTTTAAAGTTATTGAATTATTCAGGAAATCATTGAAATCTTTGTGAAATTTTATACATTTTTGGTAAATAATTCAAATCTTCGTGAAATACTTTAAATCTATCTGAAATCTTTGAAATCTTTGTGAAATCTTTCTGAAATCTTTGGAAATCTTTGCAAAATATTACAAATATTTTAAAGAAATTTGATAATATTTGTGAAATGATTGAAATCTTTGGGAAATCCTTGTGAAATCTTTGCGATATATTAAAAATGTGATAATGTTTGTAAAATTATTGAATTATTTAGGAAATCATTGAAATCTTATAAATTTTTGGTAAATAATTCAAATCTTCGTGAAACATTATAAATCTATCTGAAATCTTTGTGAAATCTTTTTAATCTATCCGAAATCTTTGCGAAATATTTAAAATCTTTCTGAAATCTTTGGGAAATCAGTGAAATATTTGAAATATTTGTGAAATCTTTCTGAAATCTTTGGAAATCTTTGCAAAATATTACAAATATTTTTGAGAAATTTGATAATATTTGTGAAATGATTGAAATCTTTGGTAAATCTTTGTGAAATCTTTGGAAATTTTTGCGAAATATTTTAAATATTTAATAACATTTCGAAAATTATTGAAATATTTGTAAAATTTTTATGAAATCATTGAACTCTGCGAAATATTTAAAATATTTGTGAAAATACTAAAATCTTTAAGAAATCTTTGGGAAATCATTGAAATCTTTGTGCAATCTTAATTGTCTTTGTGCAGTAATGGAAATCTTTGGGAAATCCTTAAAATTCTTGTGAAATCTTTGCGAAATATTAAAAATATTTAGTAATATTTGTAAAATTATTGAAATATTTCGAGAATTATTGAAATCTTTGTGAAATCTAAAATTTTTTGTGAAACAATTAAAACCTTTGTGAAATCTTTGTAAATATTTGCGATATATTTCGTAATATTTGTGAAATTTTTGGAAAATCATTAAAGTCTTTAAGAAATCATTTAAATTTATCCGAAATCTTTTTAATCTTTTCACAATCTTTGCTAAATATTTGAAATCTTTGCGAAATATTTGTGAAATTTTTGGATGATCTTTGAAATCATTGTGCAGTCGTTGAAATCTATCTGAAATCTTCGAAATCTTTAGGAAATAATTAAAATCTTTGAAATCTATCGGAAATATTTGTGAAATAATTGAAGTCTTTGTGAAATCTTTAAAAAATCATTGAAATCTTTGTAAAATCTTTTTGAAATCTGTAGACATTTTTGGGAAATATTTTTAAAAATTTTGAAATATTTGGTAATATTTGTGAAATTATTGAGATGGATTCATAAAATTTACAAAAGAATTCAAGGGATTTCAAAGGATTGCAACAGTCCTCCAGGGATTAGACGAGAATTATTTAACGGTGTACACTAGGTTTCAAAAACAATTTATCTCCTCGATTCGAAAAGCCTTACGCAATTAATGGAAGCTCCCATTGAAATAAAAAAAGACTAAAAAAGAATTAGCAAAAAATGCCGGAAGCAGGAATCGAACCCGGATTTTCCGCGTACAAACCCGGAGTTCTGAATTTGTTTAAAGCCCTTTTTCTCGAGGTAGGCACATTGCGAGCTTGGAAAGAGTGATCAGATTTTGGAAGGAACCTAGACTGAAGAATGATGAAATGGAAAAACGATGGAAATTGAGGAACGACTTCTTCAGAACGGAATGAAAGTACGAGGAGGAGGAGGAGGACGGAAGGAATTAGCCCCAGAAGAAAAAAGCAGCTCAGGAATCCTCACTTGGTCTCGTTGACTTCAGCGAGGAGTTTCTCGCATCTGGTTCTGAGGAGTTGAAGATACCTATCAGCTAGCAAAGCCGCCCTGGAGACTCGACGTTCCTGATGGACGGCGCCAAGAGTCTCAGCAACGCAGGACACCCTGTGAGAGCACTGCGCGATCATCTCGAGCTGTCGGCTCACCCTCTCGACCCTCTCGAGTGACTCCTTGTCGGTGCAGAGTGGTGCGAGATCCTGACGTTTCGTGAAAATTTCATCTCTTCAACTTGGATCGAATCGTGCAAATAGATCGTCTCGTCTCGTCTTGTTTCGTTTCTTTTCTACATAACTGGCTAGATTCGACGGAGACTCGACGCTTTTAACTTTCTAAAGTCACTTTTTTTTTTAAAAACTTCTTCTATTCTAAGGTACTTTGCTGTTCTCGCTTGCCTGTATGTCTTGCTGCATTTTCTCCACCTCGGTCCTCATATTCCGCTCCGCCTGGTCCCTCTGTCTCTGGGAGAGCGTCATCCTCCTGGAGAGTGTCATCCTGTCTGCCCGGAGACCCACAGAAAGTGCTGTATACTTCCTCTAAAACAAGAATTTCAAGAAAATGTGAGTCAACGTAGGCTACATGCGCCTACAAAAAGAATTTTGCGGTCCGTTTGGTATAGTATTTGAAACCCTGTCCCATCCAGTCCCGTTCCCTCATATCCCAACCGATCCTATCCCATTCGATCAGATATGATCTCATCCCATCCCAAACCGTCCCATCCGATCCTATTCCATCCGATCCCATCCCGACCCGTTCCATCCAATCCTATCCTACATTATCCCATCCGATCCGATGCCAACCCATACGATCCAATTCTACTCTACACTATCCCATCTGATCATATCCTATCACTTCGGAGACAAAAAAATTAGTCAAAGTAGGCGTCATGCGCCTACAAAAAGAAATGGTGTAGCCTATTTAATATAGTATTTAAAATCCTATCCCATCCAACCGAGTCCTGTTCCATCACCTGCCAACCCATCCGATCCTACCCAATTCCATCCGATCCGATCCCATCTGATCCTATTCCAACCGGTCCTATTTCACCCGATCCTATTGCAACCGATCCTATTCGGTCCAACCTATTCCATCATATCCCATACCGACCCATTCCATACGATCCTATTTGACCCGATCCTATCCTACGTTATCCCATCCGATTATATACAATCCGATCCCATCTGATCCAACCCTACACTATCCCATCGCATCCTATTCGACCCGATCCAACCTTATCCCATCCGATCATATCCGATCCGATCCCAACCCATCCGATCCTACGCGACACTATCCCGTTTGATCATATCCTATTGCTTTAGAGATAAGGAATTCGTCAAAGTAGGCAACATGCGTCTACAAGAAAAATTGATTAGTCTATTTAATGTAGTATTTAAAATCCTATCCCATCCGATTCGATCAGATATGATCTCATCCCATCTCGAACCGTCCAATCCGATCCTATTCTTTCCCATCCGTTGCGACCTTCCCCTATTCCATCCGATCCGATCCCATCGCATTCTGTTCCATCCGATTCCATCTCGACCTATCTCATCTGATCCTATTCGATCCGATCCTTTCCTACCTTATCTCATCCGATCATATCCGATCCCATCCGGACCCATCCGATCAGATCCCATCGCATCCTATTCCATTAGATCCCTTCCCGACCCCTCCCATCTGATCCTATTCCACCCGATCCTATCATACCTTATCCCATCTAAAAATATCCGATTCCATCCCGGCCCATCCGATCCTACACGACTGCAAAAAAAATGATGTAGCCTATTTTATATAGTATTTAAAATCCTATTCCATCCGATCCTATACCATCCGTTCCGATCACAACCCGAACTGTCCCATCAGATTCTACTCTATCTCATCCGATCCGAACTTCGATCCGATATCAGACCCGATCCTATCATAACCTATTCCATTCGATCCGATCACGTCGCATCCTATTCTATCCGATTCCATCCCGACCCATCCCATCCGATCCTATTCCATCCGATCATATCCAATCTGATCCCATCCCGCCCCATCCGAAACGATTTTACCCTACACTATCCCATCTGATCATATCCTATCACTTCAGAGATAACAAATTAGTCAAAGTAGGCGACATGCGCCTACAAAAAAATTGTGTAGCCTATTTAATATACTATTTTAAATCCTATCCCATCACATCCAAACCGATCCTATCCCATTCGATGGGATATGATCTCATCCCATCCCGAACTGTCCCATCCGATCCTACCCTATTCTATCCGATCTTATTCCATCCGATGTCATCCCGATCCGTCGCATTCGATCCTATTCCATCTGATCCGATCCCATCCCGACCCATCCGATCCTGTCCTATCTTATCCCATCCGATCATATCCAAACTGATCCCATCTTGACCCAACCGAACCTATTTTACCCTACAACATCCCATCTGATCATCATATTAATTCTGAGATAAAAAATCAGTCAAAGTAGGCAACATGCGTCTAAAAAAATGTTGTAGCCAATTTAATAGAGTTTTTAAATTCCTATCCCATTCAATCCAGTCCCGTTCCATCACATCTCAACCCATCCTATCTCATTCAATCAGGTATTATCTCATTCCATCCCGAACCGTCCCATCCGATCCTGCTACATTCCATCCGAACCTACTCCATCCGATCCCATCCAGATCCGTCCTATTCGTTCCTATTCTATCCGATTCAATCCCATCCCGACCCATTCCATCCGATCCTATTCCATCCGATCATATCCAATCTGATCCCATCCCGCCCCATCCGAACCGATTTTACCCTACACTATCCCATCTGATCATGTCCTATTAATTCAGAGATAAAAAATTAGTCAAAGTTGACGACATGCACCTACAAAATAAATTATGTAGTTTATTCAATACAGTATTTAAAATCCTATCCCATCCAATCCAGTCCCGTTCCATCACATCCCAATCAATCCTATCACATGGGTTCAGATATGATCTCATCCCATCCCGAACCGTTCCATCCGATCATGACCTATTCCATCCGATCCGTCCCATTCGATCCTATTCCATCCGATCCCATCCCGACGCATCCCATCCATTCCTATCCTACCTTGTCGCATCCGATCATATCCAATCTGATCCCATCTCGACCCATGCGGACCGATTTTATCCTACACTATCTCATCTGATCATGTTCTATTAATTCAGAGATAAAAAATTAGTCAAAGTAAGCGACACGCGCCTGCAAAAAAAATTTTGTAACCTACTTAATACAGTGTTTAAAAACCTATCCCATTAATTCCAGTCCCGTTCCATCACATCCCAACCGATCCTATCCCAGTCGATCGGATATGATCTCATTCCATCCCGAATTGTCCCATCCGATCCTACCCAATTCCATCCGATCCGATCCCATTCGATTCTATTCTAACCGATCCTATTTCAACTGATCCTATTGCATCCTATCCTATTCGATCCGATCCTATTCCGTCCGATCCGATCCCATACCGACCCGTTCCATCCGATCCTATTCGATTCGATCCCATCCTACCTTGTCCCACCCGTTCATATCTGATCCCTTCCGACCCATCCGATTCTACCCTACACTATCCCGTCTGAACATATCCTATCATTTCAGAGATAAAAAATTGGTCAAAGTAGGCGACATGTGCCTACAAAAAAAATATTGTACCCTATTAAATTTAGTATTTGAAATCCCAACCCATTCCATTCGATCAGATATGATCTCATCCCATCCCGAACCGTCCCATCCGACCCTACCCTATTCTGTCCGATCCCATCCCGATCCGTCCCATTCGATCCTATTCCATCCGATCCGGTCCCATCCCGGCCCATCCCATCCGATCCTATCCTACCTTATCCCATCCGATCATATCCAATCTGATCCCATCTCGACCCAACCGAACCGATTTTACCCTACACTATCCCATCTGATCATGTCCTATTAATTCCGAGATAAAAAATTAGTCAAAGTGGGCGACATGTCTCTACAAAAAAAATGTTGTAGCCTATTTAATATAGTATTTAAAATCCTATCCCATCCAATCCAGTCCCGTTCCATCACATTCCAACCAATCCCTTCCCATTCGATCAGATATGATGTAATCCCATCTCGAACCGTCCCATCCGATCATACTCATTCAATCCGATCCGATCTCATCCGATCGCATCCGATCCCATCCTGTCCCGTTCCATCCGATTCTATTCGACCCGATCCTATCCTACCTTATCCCATCCCGACCCATCTGATCCGATCCTACCCTGCACTATTCCTATTTAATATAGTATTAAAGATCCCATCCCATCTGATTCTATCATGTCCTATCAGCAGGAAAAGGCACAACGGACGGACGGTCGGACATCGATTCGAAACTGCAAAGGTTTTAACCTGACGCTACGAAATCGACATCAACCTACCAAAAATGGTTTCATAGCCTATTTAATGAAGTATTTAAAACCCTATCCCATTCAATCCCATTCCATCACTTCCAAACCAATCCTATCTTCGATCAGATATGATCTCATCCCATTTCGTACCTTCCCATCCTCTAACACCCTATCCCATTCGATCTTATCCGATCCTATTCCATCCAATCCCATCCCGAACCCGTTCCAATTCGATCCGATACTATCCGCCCTTATCCCATTCAATCATATCCGATCCCATGCCGACCCATACGATCCGATCCTACCCTACACTATCCCATCTGATCATATTCTATCACTTCAGAGACAAAAAATGAGTCAAAGTAGGCGACATGCACATAAAAAAATGTTGTAGCCTATTTAATATAGTATTTAAAATCCTATGCCATCCAGTCCCGTTACATCACATCCCAATCGATCCTATCCCATTCGATCAGATATGATCTCATCTGATCCGAACCGTCCCATCCGATCGTACCCAATCCGATCCGATCGGATCCTATCCGATCCTATTCCAACCGTTTCATATTCCACCCGATCCTATTCGATCCGATCCTATTCCATCCGATCCTATTGCATCCGATATTATTCCATCCGATCCGATAGGATCCCGATCCATTTCATCCGATCATATTCGACCCGATCCTATCCTACTTTCTGCCATCCGATCATAACCAATCCGCTCCCATCCGTCGAATCTTATTCCATCCGATCCGATCCCATCCCGACCCGTCCCATCTGATCCTATTCGACCCGATCCTATCCTACCTTATCCCATCCGATCATATCCGATCCGATTCTACCCTACACTATCCCGTCTGATCATATCCTACACTTCAGAGATAAAAAAAATAGTCAAAATAGGCGACATGCGCCTACAAAAGAATTGTGTAGCCTATTTAATATAGTGTTTAAAATCCCATCCCATTCGATCAGATATGATCTCATCCCACCACGAATCACCCAATCCGATTCTACCATATTCCATTCGATCCCATCCGGACCCGTCTCATCTGATCATATTCGACCCGATCCTATCCTATTTTATCCCATCCGATCCCAACCCGACCAATCCGATTCTACCCTACACTATCCCATCTGATCATATCCTATCACTTCAGAGATAAAAAATTATCCAAAGTAGGGTACATGCGTCCACAAAAAAAATTGTGTAGCCTATTTAATATAGTAATTAAAATCCTATCCCATCCGTTCCGATCACATCCCGAACCGTCCCATCAGATCCTACCATATCCCATCCGATCCTATTCCATCCGATCCTATCCTACCTTATACCACTCGATCATATCCCATTCGAACCCATCCCAAACCGTCCAATCTGATCCTACCCTATTCCATACGATCCGATCCCATCGCATCCTATTCCATCCGTTCCGATCACATCCCGAACCGTCCTATAAGATCCTAACCTATCCCATCCAATCCCATCCTATCCGAACCCAGATCCGATATCAGATCCGATCCTATCCTACCTTATCCTATGCGATCATATCCAATCCGATACCATCCCGGCCCATCCGTTCCGATCCTACCCTACACTATACCATCTGATCATATCGTATCACTTCAGAGATAAAAAATTAGTCAAAGTAGGCGACATGCGCCTACAAAAAAATTGTGTAGCCTATTTAATATAGTATTTAAAATCCTATCCTATCCGATCCTATCCCATCCGTTCCGATCACACCCGAACCGTCTCACCAGATCCTACGCTATCCCATCCGATCCCATCTGATCCTATTACATCCGATCCGAGCCCCGATTCGATATCAGATCTGATCCTATCCCACCTTTTCCCATCCGATCATATCCAATTCGATCCCATCCCGACCCATCCCATTCGATTCGATCCTACCCTATCCCATCTGATCAGTTCCTATCGGCGGAAAAAAGTGCGATGGACGGACGGTCGGATACCGAACCGAAACTGTAAAGCTACGAAATCCTAAAATAATTAGATACCATTACAGGGCTCGGACTTCAGAGTAAATAGGATTCAGAGAAAAAAAATAGTCAAAGTAGGTGAAAAAAGCCTACAAAAAAGATTTCTGTAGCCTATTTAATATAGTGTTTTAAATCCCATCCCATCCAGCTCCGTTCCATCTCGGCTTGTCTCATTCTATCCTATCCTACCCTATTCCGTCTCATCATATCCCCTCCGATCCTATCCCATCCTACCCTATCCCATCCGAAAAAAGGGTTCCGTAGCCATCAGCTCGTTAAGATTTCACCCTCCTCCTCTCACTCCCCCCTCTCTTGACAATAATCTTCTCATCTATCCTATCCAATCTTATCCTATCCTATGCGATCTTATCCGATCCTATCCGATCTTATACTATCCTATGCGATCTTATCCTCTCATATGTGATCTTTTCCTATCATATACGATCTTATCCGATTCTATGCGATCTTATCCGATCCTATCCGATCTTATCCGATCCTATCCGATCTTATCCGATCCTATCCGATCTCAACAATAGAGTTTTTAAATTTGAGACTGTATAATTTTAATATCAAATTATTCATTTTTTAATCATTCAAACTTCACAGAAGAAAATGTACTCGAAACAGGGAAAAAGGATGATTTTTTCACGTATATAGGGAAATAAAAGGGGAGTAAATTCCGAAAGAGAGGAACTTTTAACAAAAGAGTTGAGTTTTTGACATAAAAAAATTAATTTTGAACAAAATAATTGAATTTTTAACCAAAAAATCAATTTCTAAATAAAAAAGATTAACCCTAAACCAAAAGCTATTGCATTTTCAACAAAAAAAGACGGATTAAAGAACAATTAAATTTTCGACCAAAAAAGAAGACTTTAACAAAATATTTAAATTTTCCACAAAATTGAACTTTCAACGAAACAGTTGATTTTTAAAATTAGAAAGGTAAATTTTCAATCAAGAAGATTAATTTTATACCAAAAGACGCACTTTCAACAAAATACATGAATTTTCAACCAAATAGCTGAATTTTCAACTAAAATTTTGAAGGTTCAACCAAAAAAAGTGAATTTTTAACGAAGTAGTTCTACTTCTAAACAATTAGATAAATTGTTTAGCAACAAAAAAATTATTTCTCAACGAAACATGTAATAATTGATATTTCACCAAAAATATTTTAATTTTTAATCAAAAAGAGTGGAATCCAACAAAAAAAAGACAAAATTAAAAAAAAACATGAATCTTCGACAAAAGATGAATTTTTAATAGCTGAATTTTTAACAATTTTTTTTTGAACAAAATGATAATTGAATCTTGAAACAAGAAAGATTTTACTTGAATTTTCAACACAAAAAAAATAAAATTTAAAAAAATAAATAATTTTCTACCAAAAAATTAATTCTCTACTAAAATAGTTGAATTTTCAGCAAAAACGCTATCATTTTCAATATTCCAAACTGAAAAATAAATCAATGAATTTGAAAGTGTTCAAAATTAAATAATTTTAAGCGATTTTAAGTTGGAAACATTAAAAATTGAACGATTACCATTATTTTTGTAAACTGAACACTTTTTCAATTATAAGTTAAATTATTTTGAGTCGTTTCAAATTAATAATTGTTCAATTTTTCGAAATTCATCACTTTCATTTACAAATGAAGACCTTTTTTAAATCGAAAAATTATTATTGTTCATTTTTTAATATTTAAATCATAATTTCTGATTTTAAATAAACAGTCAAATATTGCTAAATACTCAAAAATTGTTATTTTCTTTTAATTAAATTTTTTTTATTGAATGGTTTAAAAATCGAATATTTTAGACTGAAGCAGTAGCATAGCTACACCACTTACCGACCGATGGTAATTATCTGGTGTCGGTAACTCAGTATGGAACGGAACCTCGATCGGTCGGTAAATGGTAATTTTTCTATTTTTAATTTTAAAATGTCGAATTGAATGGGTTAAGAATTGAATATCTTACACTGAAACAACATTTGAGTAGACTTTAAAATTAAATAAAAGCTTAAATAAAATTACTATTTAAAAATAAGACCTAAAAAAGGACTCACCTCGAGATCATCTTCGGATAGATTCTCACTGAAACAAAAAGAGAATGCGAAACAGTAAATTGAGATAATGTTCTTCCTCTCATTTTCAAAATTGTTTGATTTTCCCCTGACTAATTTTTCATTTTCCCTGCCCAATAATATTTAAAGACCAAAATTCTAAGTTTTCATATAGAATATTTTACAGATCGAATAAAACAATTTTTTATTTTAATTTTTTATTTATTATTTGGAGACGTTCCAAAAATACGACACGATATTTTGAAAACTTTTTCCACCACTCGAACCCATTACTCAAACAAATTAATTTTAGATTTCAGAATTTAATTAATTAATTTTCAACAAAATAGTTTAAATTTCCATGAAGAAGATTAATTGGCTAAAAACAAAGATTAATTTACAACAAAATATATCAATTTTTAACTGAAAATAATTAATTTACATCCAAAAATGGAATAGTTAAATTTTCAGGTTAAAAAAAAATCAACTTTCAGCCAACAAAAAACTAATTTTCAACAAAACAATTGATTTTTAACCAATAAAATAAATTTTTAACATAGTAGTTCAACTTCCAACCAACTAGTTGAAATTTCTACCAAATTTACAGCATTTTCAACCCGCAAAAAAACGAATTTTGTAAGCCAAAAAGAAAATTTGTCTACAAAACAGTTGAATTTTCAACAAAAAAGTTAATTTTCAACAAAATTGTTGAACTTTAAACTAAAAATTATCAGTTTTTAACCAAACATGGAATAGTTAAATATGGAGTTTAAAAAAATGATTTCCGAGAAAAAAGGACTTTTCAAGAAAATAGTTAAATTTTCAGTCAAACTGATGAATTTTTGATTTAAAAAAAAATGAATTTTCAACCAAAAGTGTAATCGTTGATATTTCCAGAATTTTTTTTTTATTTTCAATCAAAAACTGTTGAATTAATTTAAAAAATACGAATTTTCAACAGAAGAGTTGAATTTTCAACCAAGAAAGATTTTTCAATTAATAAAGAAAAAAAAATCTCATCCAAAATGTTGATTTTTCAATAAAATTTGTTAAATTTTTGACCAAAGAAATAAATTTTTAACCAAAATTATGCATCTTCAATAAAGTAAAAAAAAATTAACCAAATAATTAAATTTTCAACCAAAAAGGTTATATTGCTAAAAAAAAGAAGACAAAATTGCAACAAAATGGATGAATTTTCAATTAAAAAAAGATAAATTTTCAACCAAAAATAGAATAGTTTAATTTTGAATTAGAGAAATAAGTTTTTAACAAAATATCATAAATTTCCAACGAAATGGTTACATTTTCAACTAAAAAAATTAAATGTCTATTAAAAAAAATTGTCGAAGAAAAATTGAATAGTTACATTTTTAATTAAAGCAATTAATTTTCAAATAAAAAAAACTAATTTTCAACCAAAGAAATGAAATTTCAACCAAAAAGATTAATTTTCTACCAAAAAAGAATATTTTTTAACAAAATATACGATTGTGAAAAATATTTTCATCCAAAAATAGAAAAGTTTAATTTTAAGTTAGAGAAATAAGTTTTTTAAACAAATAAAATAAATTTTCAACGAAATAGTTAAATTATTAAACAAACAGATGAATTTTCAAAAAAAAAGATTAAATGTCTATCGAAACAAAATGTCGACGAAAAATGGAATAGTTAAATTTTTAGTTAAAAAAATTAATTTTCAATAAAAAAACTAATTTTCTACCGAAAAAAAAAAATAATTTTCAACAAATCAATTTTGAACAAAAAATGGAATAGTGTAATTCTCGGTAAGGGAAATAAGTTTTTAAGCAAATAAAATGAATTTTCAACAAAAGAGTTCAATTTTCAACCAAAAAAAATAATTTTCTACCAAAAAGATTAAATGTCTATGAAAAAAAAAGTTTCAAACAAAAATTTAGTTCAATTTTTAGTTAAAAAAATTATTTTTCAATCAAATAGTTGAATGTTCAAATTCAGCAGATAAATTTTCAACCAAACATGGAATAGTTAATTTTTCAGTTTAAAAAATAATATAAAAAATGATAACAAAATAGTTAAATTGTAACAAAGTAGTTCCACTTATTTATGATTTTTTGCGTTTTTGAAAATGCAAATTGTTTCTAATACATGAAATACCATCTTATACTGATCATTGGATGTTTGAATAAATTGTTTAAACAATTTATTATTATTAACAATTTTCTCTTAGAATAGAGATAGAAAGTCGCGGTTTTTTCAAAAATTTTCTACTTCTTGTCCAATTTTCAATTAGAGGGAGGTTTATATTTAATTATTGTTCAAAAACATAATTGTTGAAACAATAAGTTATTGTTGTTGATAATATTCTTTTGCAATAATGCTAGAAAATTGCAGTTTAAAAAAAAATCCACTTTTTGTTCAATTTTCAATGAGAGTGAGGTAAATAATTAATTAAAGTTAACAAAATAATGGTTTAAAGCATTTATTATTATTGCAATAATATCTAATTGAAATATTTGGTTGAAAATTCATGTATTTTTTTAAAAGTTAATCATTTTTGGTAGAAAATAAGTATTTTTATTGAATATACTTGTTCCGATTAAAAATTAATTTTTTAACTAAAAATTTAACTAAATTTTTTGTCGACACTTTTTTTTATAGAAATTTAATATTTTTGGTAGAAAATTTATTTTTGTTATTGTTGAAAATTTAACTATGTTTTAGTTGAAAATTCATCTATTTTATGGAAAATTTATCTTTTTTGGCAGCAATATAACTTTTTTGGTTGAAAAATCCATTAAAAATTGAGATATTTGGTTTAAAATTCATGTATTTTGTTAAAAATGATTCTTTTTTGATAGAAAAGTAGTATTTTTAGTATTTTAGTATTTTATTATTATTATTTTATTTTTTTATTTATTTTATTTTATTTTATTATTTATTATTTATTTTATTATTTATTTTATTTTTAGTATAAATTAATCATTTTAGGTAGAATATTTCAGTATTTTGTTACGAATTCAACTTTTTGTTGTAAATTTAATTAGTTTGTTAAATATTTAATTAATTCGGTACAAATTCAATTATTTTGTTAAAATGTCATATTTTTGGGTCGACAATTTATCAATGTACTGTTTCTGGTTGAAAAGTTATCCTTTTTATTAGAAAATGCGACCGTTCTATTACAAAGTCATCTTTTTAGGTCGAAAATTCAAAAATTTAATTAAAATTAAAATATTTGATGAAGAATTGTTGTTGTTGTTGTTGAAAAGTTCAATTGCTAGGATTGAAAATATATCTTTTTAGGTAGAAAATTCCAGCATTTGGTTAGGAATTCAAGTATTTTGTTAAAATTTGAATTATTTTTATCAAAATTTAACTATTTGAGAAAAATTACATTTTTTTATGATAATCATATTTTCGGGCTGACAATTTAACTATTTCGTAGGTCATTCATCTTCTAGATTTCGCAATTCAACAATTTTTTGAAAATTGATTTTTTTCACAAATTTATCCTGTTTGGATAAACTCAACTGGCTTTGACTAAAAATTAAAATAATTCTTTTATTGAAAATCAACTTTCACACTTTTCCTTTTGGATAAAAAAAAATTTTTTTTTTTCAGTTAAATATGCATCTGATTGATTTAAAATTCATGGTAATGGTTTCAACAATTTTTTTGAAAATTCATATCTTTTGGTTAAATTCAACTGTTTTTATTTAAATTTAAATCTTCCTTGGTTGCAATATCAACTATAACATTTCTCGTTACTAGAACGACTTTCTTAAAAATCAGCTTTTTTTTGGTAAAGATTCATCACTTCAGAAATAAATTCATATCTTTGGTTGAAAATTCAATATTTGATTGAAAATGCATTTATACCAATGAAGCGTTTCTTTAGTTGAATAAAATATTGTGTTTATAAAAACATTTATTTCTTTAGTTGAAGAAAATGTTTCATTTGATTAGTAAAATTAAATTGCTGATAACAAATAAACATTCATTTCAACGAAATAATTATTTTGATAAATTAAACATTTATTAGTTTGACTGGAAAAAATGTTTCCATTTCAAACAAATATTTTTGACAATCAAAGAAATATTTTTATAGTCCTAAATGTCTTTATATATTTTTACTTAGCAATTACTTTTGTTTTAAATATTGAATTAGGAAATATGTTGACTAATCGAATTAGTAATTTTTTACTAATCTTCAGTGGCCCACATTTCGTTAATTGGATTTGTAAAATTTCACTCGTAATTAGTTAAGTTTTTACGATGTTGATTCAGACAGGCAATAAAGTATCTTTTACGTAGGAAAAAAAGCTATAAAACAACAATAAACTTCTTTAGACACTCAAGTTCATCCTCATACAAGGCAAATAATTTTGACAAGGTTTGCTAAATAATTGCTTTTTTCTATGGAAAATTATGAAAACGTAGCACATAGGGACCCTGAATGTGTATAATTAATTTAAAGCCCATTGATCCACTGTCATTTGAAGATTGTAAAAATATATTTTCTTTCTTAACTTTGTTTAAATAATCAGAAGACAATATTTCTAAATTGGAGGCAGTCTAGGTCACGTTTGGAATTTCACAATATTCTTATTATTTTAATAGATTTTAGAATGTTACAACATAGACTCGTTTTATTAAACTTTTATAGTTTTCACGTTTTCCATGTTCATAACTTTTCCAGAATTATTTATACAGTTCTTACCTATTTTATTTTTTCCAAGCAATTAGTTTTCCACAGTTGAATTAAGAAATATCGCGACTACTCAAATTAGTAACTTTCTACCCTTGAACATAGGTGCACATCTAGGGTAATTTCATTACTTTAAAGTCGAATTTTGGCTCATTTGGAGAGGGTTTATTAGTAACAAGTAAGGGTGTGCAACATTTTTGTAAAACAGAACTCTGGTTTATCGGTTCGATGAAAAAATGTCCTGAAATTTCTGCTAATTTTCGGTAATTTTGTATATCACTAGTGTAGGATGTACGACGGTAGAAAAAGGCACGTGAAAAGTAGGATACACGACAAATAAAGGATGTTTAGCCAGAATCAGAATGTTAGCGAAAATCAAAATGTTAACCAGAATCTGAATGTTAGTCAGAATCAGAACGTTTGCGAGAATCAAAATGTTAACCAGAATCAGAATTTTAGTCAAAATCAGAATTTTCGCCAGAATCCGAATGTTAGCCAGAACCACAATGTTACCCAGAATCGAAATATTAACCAGAATCCGAATGTTAGCCAGAATCAGAATGTTCGCCAGAATCAGAATGTTTGCCAGAATCAGAATATTCGCCAGAATCAGAATGTTAGCCAGAATCAAAATGTTAACCAGAATCAGAATGTTAGCAAGAGTCAGAGTATTGGCCAGAATCACAATATTAGCCAGAATCAAAATGTTAACCAGAATCAGAATGTTAGTCAGAATCAGAATGTTCGCCAGAATCAGAATGTTTGCAAGAATCAAAATGTTAAGCAGAATCAGAATGTTAGTCAGAATCAGAATTTTAGCCAGAATCAGAATGTTTTCCAGAATCAAAATGTTAACCAGAATCTGAATGTTAGTCAGAATCAGAATGTTTGCGAGAACCAAAATGTTAACCAGAATCAGAATGTTAGTCAGAATCAGAATTTTCGCCAGAATCCGAATGTTAGCCAGAATAAGAATGTTCACCAAAATCAGAATGATTGCCAGGAACAGAATGTTCGCCAGAATCAGAATATTAGCCAGAATCAAAATGTTAACCAGAATCAGAATGATAGTCAGAATCAGAATGTTATCCAGAATCGAAATGTTAACCAGAATCCGAATATTAGCCAGAATCAGAATGTTCGCCAGAATCAGAATGTTTGCCAGAATCAAAATATTCGCCAGAATCAGAATTTTAGCCGGAATCAAAATGTTAACCAGAATCACAATGTTAGCCAGAATCAGAATATTCGCAAGAAGCAGAATATTCGCCAGAATCAGAACGTTAGCCAGAATCAGAATGTTCGCTAGAATCAGAATATCAGTCAGAATAAGAATGTTATATATAATGAAATAATATTTTATCGCTTTTTAGTTCTATGGTCCTTAAGCTCTACACTCTAAATTCAGTTACCTCATTTTAATTAATAAATACAAGAACGATATATTTTTTAGATTCCAAGCGGTACTCGTTTTGTAAATGGAAATGTTTATGCAGAGAGAAAAGCTGCCTTATTCAATAATTTTGGAGTAGAACGAAATTTTCGACTCAACTAAGTTGAATATTCGAAAATTTGATTTCACCCAAAAATTATTAAAGTAAACAGTTTTATCCTCTGTTCACACACTTCTATTTTAAAAAGAAGTACCGCTTCTTATTTTAAACATACTCAATGCTGACTGGGAACGTTTTTGAGACGATAATGGTCCGATCTGAATGAAATTCACTGTTCAGTGGTTTTTCAATCCGCTGCTTTTAAATTTGGCATCCAAATTTTCAACAACAAAAAAAATAAATAAATAAAACATAAGAATAATAATAATAGATTGGTAGATCCAAAGTGTTTGCGCAATTGAAAGTGCAGTAAGGTAAATAGTTTTAAAAAAGCTCATAGCATTGCGAAAAGACATTTTCTGATAAATCAAAAATTCTGAGTTGTAGGGGAGAGGAGATTAATAAAAAATATATTTTTTATAAAGCTATGAATAAATATTGGTTCGCCGGACGAGAAAATGTCACGAGAGTAAACAGTTTTATATTATGCCAGAGATTAATAAAAAATTTCCAAAAAAAGTTATTTTCTCAATCAGACACGAGGGGAATAAGTATCAATTTGAGTGCCTATAGCAGAATGTTTTAGTTTTGACGCTTTTTTGTTCTCTAAATAAAAATTGGTAAAATTCGTCTAACTGCTAGTGAAATTTTTGAGATTAGATTAGCGAAAAGTGAGCCACCAAAGATTAGTAGAATATTACTAATTTGATTGTTTGAGATATTTTCTAATTCAATAGTGAAAAACAACTGATTGCATGGGGAAAATTGATTGAATTTTAAATACAGAAAGACGAATTTTTATTAAAACAGTTGAATCTTCCACGAAAATGATGACTTTAGAAACATGGTTAATTTTTCAATAAAATAATTAAATTCAATAGTAAAATTTTCAGATAAAAAAATTAATTTTTGACCAATGGAACAACAAATTTTCAACAAAGTAGTTGAATTCTTAAACAAAGAGGTGAATCTTACAAATAAATTATTTTTTAACAAAGCAGATCAAACTTCCACCAAGTACTTGGTTTTTTACAAAAAAAAAATGTTGGTCATTAAATAGTTAATTTTTCAGGAAAAACGTTCAATTTTCTGCCAAATGGAATAGTTTCTGCCAAAAAAGTCGAATTTTCAATAAAACATATGAATTTTCTAAAAAACATTTGAATTTTAAACCCGAAAATTTGAATTTTCAACTAGAATGATGAATCTTCAAGGACAATAAAATAAAATTTTAGAAAATCATTCAAACCCTGTTGTTTGATTTTTAACTAGAAAAATGAATTTTTAACCAAGAAGATTAATTTTCTACAAAAAAAAAAAGAATTTTTAACAAAATACGTGAATTTAAAAAAAATCAATTCCAAACAGAAAAAAAAACGGATTTTCAACCAAATATTTATATTTTCAATGAAAGATATGAATTTTTGACTAAAGTGATGAATCTTTACCAAAAAAATAAATTTTTAGCAAAGCAGTTCTACTTTCAAACAAAAAGGATTGATTCTCAAAGAAAAATGTAATGGTTGATATTTCAATCAAGAAAGATTTAAATTAAAATAAAAAAAGTTGAATTTAACCAAAAAATACGAATTTTTAATGAAAAATAGTTGGCCTTTCTTATTGGATTCTATATTAACTTAGTTCCCATTTGATCAGAACAAAGGAGAATTTTCTTGAAAACAGGAAAATAAATAAAAATTCTTTAAATAATTCAAAAAGAGAGCTAAAATTTTGGCAAATGGTTCAAAATACATAAGGTCACGTCTGCATATCCTATTAGAATTTTTTTATAGTTTCAATAATGCAATTTTATTAAATCGATTTCCTCCAGGGCACCAACGCCCTGTTCTCAGCTACATTCCAAATTAAAAATTAATAAAATCGCACTATCTATACAAAATAAAAATTCAAGTGGGCCACACAGACGTGACCTTATATATTTTGGACTATTTCCCAAAATTTCACCACGATATATTCATTTTTGAATTATAAATTATAAATTATAAAGCCGCCGAGTATAACAACGGCCTTAAGATTAAGGAAATTGGGATAAGTTGAGATGATAACAGATTGCATCGATTTTGGAATTATCAGAATTGGTCCGAAGTGGTTCAATAAAATTTCCCAGGCTTAACTCAATCACTAGATTAATCAGAGAACCCTCGGGATCTTTAGGAAGCCCTTCGCAAATGCAATTTCTATCCGCAGACTGAGTCTTTCTGATTTACGATCAGCGATACTATCCCTCTTAATACACTTATCTGATTCAACTCCCTTACCGACATTCTTTTTTTCAAACCACTTACGTCCACACAAAATGAAATATCGAGTTGGAAGTTTGGGAAGTTGAATTGCAAGTTGAGCGCGCTTAGGGCGCGCGACTATTTGTTCTCGCGCTTCGCGCTCGGTCTTTCTATTTCCCCTAAATTAGTGCCTTTTAAAATTAAAGGTCAAAGCATGGAAAACAGTAATTTGGTGATTGTGAATTCTCTTTTGTTAAAGCTCTTCGGGCTTTAACGATCACATTCTCATCACGTATCTCGTGCTTCTTGTGCGCAGGCCTTTTGAAATTAAAGGTCAAAGCTTCGACCACTGTAATTTTTTGATTGTGAATTCTCTTTTGTTAAGGCTCCTTCGGCTTTAAGGAACACATTCTCATCACGTATCTCATGTTTCTTGTGCGCAGGCCTTTTGAAATTAAAGGTCAAAGCATCGACAACAGTAATTTGATGATTGTGAATTCTCTCTTGTCAAAGCTCCTTCGGCTTTAACAAACACATTCTCATCACTTATCTCATGTTTCTTGTGCGCAGGGCTTTTGCAATTAAAGGTCAAAGCATCGATAACAGTAATTTGGTGATTGTGAATTCTCTCTTGTTAAAGCTCCTCGGGCTTTAACAAACACATTCTCATCACGTATCTAGCTTTTTTGTTGAAAATGAATTTTTTTAAATAAAAATGTAGATTTTCCATTTTTGCTGGAACTCGCTTTTTTGGGTTGAAAATTTATTTATTTTTGGTTTTGTTCAAATTTGACTTATTTGTTAAAAAGTGATCTATTTTGGTAACAAATTCAACTACTTGGTTGAAAGGTTAAATAATTGGTTAAAAATTAATTTCTTTGGCTGAAAATGTAACTACTTTTCTGAACATTCGTTTCATTCTTTATATCAAATTCATTTTTTAAGTCAAAATGTAACTGTTCTATTTTTAATGAAACATTTTTCTGTTTCAATTACAAATTCAAATAATTGGATGAAAATTAATTTATTTTGTTGACTGTCCTTTTTTTTTGTACAAAATTAATCTTCTTAGCTGAAGAACTTTTGGGTTTAAAATTCAATGAGAGAGAGGTAAGAGTTCATTAATGTTAACAAAATAATTGTTTAAACAATTTTTAATATTGTTAATAATATTATCTTTGAATAATACAAGAAAATCGTTCTTTTTCTGAAATTTTCAACTTTTTGTTCACTTTTAACTTAAAGTAAGTTAAATAATTAATTAAAGTTATTATTAGTTCAAACAATCGATTATTTTTAATAATATTATTCAATTTGAATAATACTAGATACTTGCGATTTTTCTGAAATTTACAACTATTTGTCTACTTTTCGCATAGAGTCAGTTAATAATTAATTCAATTTAGCTAAAATAATTATTTAAACAAATGAATATTGTTTATAACTATCTTCTTCTTTATCAATGCAATATAATTGCGACTCCTTCTGAAAAATTTAACATTTTGTCCACTTTTTACTTAGTAAAGTGATAAATAATGCAAGTTAACAAATATAGTTGTTTAAACAATTTATAATTGTTTATATCTATCTTCTCTCAGATAAGTTCTAAAAAGTTACGATTCGCTTCTGTAATCTTAAGCTTTTTGTCCACTTTTTACTTTGTGAGGTAATAATTATTGCAAGTTGACAAACATGCTAATTTAAAAAATTGATTATTGGTTACAACTATATTCTCTTAGATTAATGCTAGAAGGTTGTTTTTTTTGAAAACTTTAGTTTTGCTTTGAATTTTTAGTTATGCACAAATAATAAGTGAACATCATCAAGAATAATTTTTTAAATAGTATTTACTTTACTTTGAAACTCTTGAAATCACTTGAACCTTTGTAAAGTCCTTGAAAATCACTTAAAAATTTTGAAAATACCCCAAGATAAGATAGATAAAATCCTTGGATTCTTTAAAAATCACTTGAAACTTTTTTAAGCTTTCGAAAGTCTCTTAGCAGATCCTTCACAATTTTTGAAAATTTCTTTAAATTATTGAAATCCCTTGGAGAAATGCCTTGGAGTCTTTTCAAATTTCTTAAATATGTATTTGAAATATTTTTAAATTACTTGAAAGTTGAAACTTTTTAAGGTTTCGAAAATGCCTCGAAATCTTCTAATATACTCCAAAATATTTCAAATTCTCTGAAATCAGTTAAATTACTAAAATCCATTTAAAAAATGCCTGGATTCTTGCAAGTTTTTAAATCTCTTCAAAATCAAATGAAAATTTTGAAAACAGCCTAGCATATTTAAAATCCTTTGAAATTCCTTCAAACTATTCAAATAAAAAAAAAACTTATTGGAATCATTAAGTATTAAAAATTTTTAAAAACTTTAAAAATCATTTGAAACATCTTAAAGCTGTCGAAAATGGCTTGGAGTATTTTTAATTACTCTAGAATCTTTTAAATCCTCTGAAATCAATTAAATTACTGAAATCAAATGAAAAATCCTTGGAATCTTAAAGAAAACTCTAAAAGTTTTCAAATCCTCTATTTTTTTTTAAATTCTCTAAGATATTCCTAATCTTTAAAAATTTCTTCAAAGTATTGGAATAAAAAAAAAATTCCTTGAAATACTTTAAAATTCTCTTGAATATTTTAAGCTTTTTAAATAGACTACAATATGCCCAATCTTTCAAAATGTCTTCAAATTATTAAAATAAAAAAATTTCTTGGAATCTCATGAAATTTTCAACAATATTTGCCTACAGTATATATTCAGTTGAAATCTTTTAAAATCACTTGATATTTTTTTAATATTCTGAAATCCAATTAAATTACTGAAATCAATTGAAAAGTCCTTAGAATCTGTTAAAATACCCTAAAATATTTCGAAACCTTCAAAATCTTTTGAAATTCATTGAAATTATTTAGATATCTTGAAAATGCCTTATATTCTTCCAAAACACCCTATAATATTTCCAATACTTTGAAATTTCTTCAAATTATTGAAATAAATACAACATTCCTTCAAATCCTAAAAAATTCCCTAAAATCTTACAAGTTGTTTCAAATCTTCAAAATAAATTATATTACTGAAATCAATTGAAAATTCCTCGGAATATTTTGAAATACTCTAAAAGTTTTCAAATCCTCTAAAATTTTTTTAAACTTCTTCAAATTATGTAATTTTCACAAAGTCAAAATTCAAGGAATTATCCTGAACTTGTTTAAAATTAAATTAATTTTTGTTCCTATAACAGAGGACGAAATATTAGTAACCCAGTTCAAAGAATTATTAGAATTCGTGTGCATGGCTTTTTGAAGTAAATGATTTGAATGTAGTTATCTTAGAGTATGCTTATGTTTAAAATAAATTAAGAAAGTCATTTAATTTTTCTGACAAAGCTCAGTCTTACATTCATTGCAATGACCAGAAAAATCGGTGCTCCAAACCAATAATTGTAATAACTCTAATAACTCTAATCGTTAAAAAATAAAAATAATTTTAAGTAGTGGCTGAGCACCTTGGCTTTGTTTTAATATTGATTGATTGAATATTGAAAAAAAGAAATCTTGGGCGAGCCAGGAGACGGGCGAACCAATCTCAAGGAAAGCTTACAATTTAATTATTAAATACCTAGCTACAAGTGTGCATTAGAAAAGGCAAGTCTTACTCTCATTCACGCCACCTTACGAGCCACAATGCGCGCGAACGAACATTGCAGGAAGAAAGGATGATGTAAATTTAGGTAGCTTGGAAATGCTTCGTATTCAAATCTTAGGCAAGCCAAGTGACGGGCGAACCAATCACGGGAAAAGCTTCCAATTTAATTATAAAGCACTTGGCTACTATCGTTTTCTGATTTCAAAAATAAAATAATATTAAAAATAAAACACTGAACACTAAACACTAAACGGTAGAATTCATCGCCTGTGATTTATAACTCTTTGTCTACTCTAAGAACACTCTCATCTGGAGCGTCAACCAAAAGACGACCTCGTCCTAAGCAGTGTCGAGACCGAAGTAACGAACGACGTTGGATCCGTCTCCCAGTGAACTAGCTCTCACATCAGTGCTGGTTGAGCGTGCCATGCCGCTATTGGTTGGAAGTCCCCACTCTGCTCGATAGAGAAGGGTCCTTCTATCGCTTGCTTTGTGCGGTGTTCGCAGCGAGGAAAATGACTTTCTAACGGCTGGTATTACCCGTGCATTACTAGAAATTAAGTATATTTAAAAACGGTAGGCATATTCAACTTGTACATGTGGTAGATCAAGCCTATACGTTGCAATTACCTTACAATAACTCATAGATTATTTAGTAAAATTGACTTATTAAAAAGAAAATATTAAAAATTGTCACAATATTAATATTTAATTGTTAAATTAAATACTAAAATTGATTTACATTTGCCAGGATTAAATTCTGTAAAATTTATTCGAATAGGTTTGATTGTGAAATTTAATTCTGGGCTACAAAAATAATTTAATAATAAATATTAAGAATCAATTCTCGTAGCTACAAAACTAATTTAGTCAGCATTAATTTACAGTTTGTCTGCATTATAAAAGTAAACATTTTAAAAAAATGACAGAAGATAAAAATGTGGGGTTTTTGTGAAAATATGGACGATAGACCATACCAGTATCCATAATGAAAATGTAAATATTTCAATTAAGTAAAAAGTGGTAGAATAATGATAATGATGATGTTACGATAACCTGTAAGACGAATTTCCGTTTATTCAACAAAAATATAATTTTAAAAAAAATTTCAATACAGGAAATAAATATTTCTACCTGGAAATTGCAGGCAGCGCTCGCAGTGGCGAAACTCGAAAAGTTTTCCGGTGCGACGAGATGCGTCTTTAATGTTGCCTAATATACGCGAGTGCCACAATTTGTTGAAAAAAATCATAATTTCTACTGAAAATGGCCCCCAAAAGAAGGCGGTCTGTGTTTCGCCTGGTCGGGTGTGTAAACAATCGTTTGAATTCGCCGGAAACACATTTTTATAGTTTTCCAACGCAAGAGCGCCTCAAAGACCAGAGGTTAAGGTGAATTGCAGACGTCAAACGAGTCAAGTAATTAAACTGTGACAAGTCTATAGATTAAGTTGTGATGTTTTTAAAGGTTTAATTGTTTATGTATTTTTCAAATATCAGTCCCGATGGGTCACCCTGGCGACCATCGCCATCGTCTCTTATATGCAGTAGACATTTTATTGACGGTAAAAAATCTTTGCACCCCCAGAGACCCAGTTACGTACCATCAATTTTTCCCGAGGTAGAAAATTCATCCTTTTAGATTGATAATTCATCTTTTTGGATTGACAATTCATCTTTTTGGATTGAAAATTCATCTCTTTTGTTAACAGCTTGTCTTTTTTGTTTAAAAATTCATCTCCTTCTTCGATGAACTTGACAGTTTTTCATTTAAGGTTATAAACTTTTTTGATCGAAAATGCATTTCTTCATCTAAACAATTTTTTTACCTGCAATCTATTGAAGTAAACCTCACAATAACCAAAAATTACGAAACATGACTTTTAAATGATCTATATTTAACGGGTGTACCTGTAGCATTTTTTTTTATTTCAAGTGAGAATTAATAACATATGTTAATAGATCTAACTAAAATTTTGTTCATATATAAAAAGACAAAACAGCAGATGATTTAATGGAAATTTTAAAAGTTTATTTTCTCAAAAATACCGTTGTCCAAAATTCTATCAAAGCGTAGGAAAGTGGGTTATTTATTACGGAAAAAGGTAATAGTGGAGGAATAAATTCCTTCAGATGAAATTAATGTAGATACAATATTAAGTGAAATATGAAAAACTTTTAATTCCTAACATTTCAAGTCGAACTATATATTGAATTTTCAACAAAAAAGATTCATTTTTTAATCAAAAAGACGAATTTTCAACAAAATAGATGCATTTTTTTATTGAATAGTCGCATTTTCAACTTATGAAGGATAAATTTCTAAGCGAAAATAGAATACTGAAACTTTTAGATGAACAACCGAATTTTTCAAGAACAAGTTAAATTGAAAATCAAAGATGTGAATCTTCCAAATATATAAATTTTTAACAAACTAGTTCAACTTTCGACCAAGCAGTTGAATTGTTAACTGAAATAGATAAATTTTTAACTAAGCAGTTATATTTTTAACCAAAAAGATTAATTTTCCAGCAAAAAGATCAACGTTCTACTATTCATTTTTTAACAAACAAATAAGATTTTTTAATAGAAAAGTTAATTTTTTACTGAAAAGCTAAATTTTCATAAAAATATTATGTGTCCAAACCAAATATTTAAATGCAAACTAAAAATGTGGATTTGTAAAAAAAAGGTAATTTTTAATAAATATTTTAATTTTTTTACCGAATTGTTGAATCTCCAACCAAACCAGATTAATTTTGAACCAAATAGTTAGATTTTCAACAAACACAAAAAAAAAACATTTTTAACCACAATGATTAATTTTCGACAGCAAAAGACGAATTTTTGATAAAATACATGAATTTAGAGATGAAAAAGGCATCGGATTATGTTCCCCAATAGTTTCGTAACACTATATAGTTCTTATAATTTTTACTTTTTTTCGGCTAAAAAACAGGAAAATCGCATTGATTATAGTCAACTTTGATTATGAACTTTTTCCATGGTTCATTTCTATAAAAATTGGTGAATGAATTGCAATATTGATGCAAATTTTTTTTTAATGCATCCAGAATTATAGTGGAAAATTTTATCAATTGAATGAGCAATAGAGTTTTTGACTAATCAAATAGTAGTATTTGGGCATTTCTCTAATGAAATAGTAAAAAAATCACAAGTTTATTTTATACTAAAGTTCATTATTACTGAAAATATTGCCTACTTTTTAAATCATTGTTATAAACGTGACTAATAAAGTAAGGTAAAATAGATCTAGTGTGTAAATAAAGTTAGTTTTGTTATCTTTTATTTTTCGATTCTAACAATCTGACGCGATTGCGTGTTTTTATCAATTTTTTATTTTTTATTTCAAACCATTTTTCAAATAATTTAATTATTCTCTAAGCTTTTACATTTGTTATAAAGAACCTAAGGATCCGATTAAAATACATTAATAATTTCATGGGCACATCGCGAAACATGATAAAGGCATTGGAAAAAGTCCACCTATTCTCATGAAAAAGTATTTTAAAAACCAAGCGATACTTTCCGATAAATAATAAACATTTATCCAGAGTTTCAAAGATTGTCATATAATTTTCAAGACAAAATTAATCGAATCGGGACAGATTTTGAAGTGCTTTCTCGAAATCATTCACTCTAACATATTGAAATTTAAAATATTAAATTGAAAATAAGCCGAAATTTTCATTCCACTTTAACGTCCAATATCCAAATCTGATCGCTGCATTCATGGTCTTTTTACTTTTCAAGAATTTCGTAGCTAAAATATGGAACCCTCTTCTTCATTATTACACTTTTTAATGCAATATGTGTGATATCTGTGTTTCGAGTTAAAATGTTTCTTTAAATGCTGCTGAAAATAAAAAAAAATTGCTTTTAAATCTTCCCAATTCTTTTTCGACAATTTTCGAAACCTTTCGAAGTATTTTCAATTTTTTTTCGATTTTATCCTCAAATTCATTTTTTAAAATTAAATATCATATAAATTTTCCCGGGAATCTTAACATAACTTTTTTTATTTCTTCGAAACCTTTCAAAATTCTTAAAAATCTTCTCTTTCAAAATCTTCCAAAATTTACATTTTGTTTTAAATTTATTGAATTCGTTCCAGGTTGTAAATTATTTTGGAAATTTTTCCAAAACTTCTCAATATCTTTTCAAATAAGTGGAATTTTTCCTACATTTTTTTCAAAATTCTGCAAAATGAAAAAATTGCCTTTAAAATCTTCCAGAAACTTTTCTGACAATTTTGGAAATCTTTTTAAATGCTTTGAAATATTGTTCAATGTTATCTTAAATTAATTTATCAAAATAAACAATCATTTAAATTTTTCCAGAAATCTTGAAATAAATTGGTTCTTCTCTTAAATCATTTCAAAATTCTTAAAACCCTACTATTTTCGAAACATTCATAAACTAGATTTCGTTAAACAAAATTTCAAATCGTTTTAAATTCTTTGAAATCTTTTCTTAATTATTTTTTAACCTTTCCAGAACTTTTTTATATTTCTTGAATAAACTTGATTTTTTTTTTAATTTCGTAATCGTGCAAAAAATCTTGTACCTTCTTTTTCGAAATTTTAGAAAATCATTTTATTTCCGGAAAAATGAAAATATTTTACGAAAAAAACTTCCAGATTATTTTTCGTCAGTTTTCGAAATCTTATGAAATCTTTTTGAATGTTCTCTTAAAATAATTTACTGATTAAAACATTATTCAATTCTTCCCAGGAATTTAAAGATTTTTTTATTGTCTTGGAACCCTTCAAAAGTTTAAAAACCCCGTTTTTTTTTGAAATTTTCAAAATTCTCAATTTTTAAATAATTTTCTTGAAATTGTTTCAAGTTTGAAATTATTTTTGAAATATTTTCCAAAATAATTTCTTTTCAATCTAACAAAAAAAATTGGTTGAATAAATTAATTTATCGAAGTAAAAAAAAATTTGTTGGAAATTAAAAAAATGTTGTAATATTGGAAATGCAGAATTTTTGCTTCAAAATCTTCTACATTCTTTTTCAAGATCAGTTTTTGAAGTTTTTTCAAACGTCTCACAATCTTTCAAAGTGATTCGAATTTTTCATATTTTTTTTAACTGAAAAATTAAAAAATTGCTTTAAAATCTTCCACATTCTTTTTCGACAATTTTTTAAATCTTTCGAAATCTTTAAAAGAAAACATTTATTATTCTGAAACCTTTCCAAATTGCTAAAAATCATCTTTTTCGAAATCTTCAAAAATCTACATTTTGTTTTATTATTAATATTATTATTATTATTATTATTATTATTATTATTATTATATCATTGAGCCGTTTCCCTTTCGGGGTAGGCGTGAATTTGTCATGTCATGTGTCATGTCATGTATCATGTCATGTGTCATGTCATGTATCATGTCATGTGTCATGTCATGTGTCATGTCATGTGTCATGCCATGTCATGTCATGAGTCAGGTCATGTGTCATGTCATGTGTCATGTCATGTGTCATGTCATGCGTCATGTCATATGTCATATTCTTTGGATGGCGAATCTAAAAATGTTGTCCATTTTTTCCTATCTCCATCGCTTCACTAGATACTTCTAGAAAATGACAGTCTCCATTACATACTCGAGGTCTGATATCGTTCTCTTTGACTTTGAGAAACGAAATATGTTCGTGAACGAATTCTCGGCTCCAATTCTCTCAAAGAGTGACATGAGTATCTCGTAAAATTGTTAAGTCTTGATGACATGATACAAGAATTGATTACAGAGTCATGCAGACAGGGTTGATTGAGTGGTATAATCACCGGAGCGTGAATTTCATTTCTGGAAGACCTAACATTTTTAACTCTCGAGTCACTAAATAAAAGCTTTATCCTAATCTTTTTTTATACATTGCTTATACATTGCACATTGCTTTAAAATTAAAATGGGGATGAGTTTTGACATTGCGATTAAAGCAATAAAAACTCGGATGATTTACATCTTAACACTGGTCGATATGTCCACAAAGATTTTCAACAAAGTCCTATTTTCATTATTCAATTCATTTCTTTATCTCTCGATAGTTTACTCATATGCTGATAAGAAGAATACAAATGTGAGATGATAATAATAATATTAGAAATGTTGAAGCACACACGACTCACTGCAATAAATTTATGAACTTCAATCTTGAAATGAGATCACAACTGGAATACTACAGTCAAAAAAGATAATTTTTGTTGAAGAGAATTTTGCTGCAGCGATCATTTGACTCTCGAGATCATAATGACCTATGCATTCAGATCATTCTGATCTGCTTTCAGGGTCATCCGTCAGATTAAAAAAAATGGCAACCAATTTTTGGCGCGGATGTCATAACGAGATAAACCTAAATATTTTGTCTAACCGCGCGCAAGTGACAACCACACTTAACAGGAGATGCATTCTATTATCAGGTTTCGTTATTTTATAACTTTTCAAGTACACTCAACGATCAGAAATCATAAAAGGCTCGCATATAAGTGCAAGTACTCCAAGAACCTCGGCCATCTTGGCTTTACTTGATACATGACCCTGAATCAGATCATATTATGATCTCAAAAATCAATCATTTATTCCAGCCGATCAAAATGCGCTTGAGTTCGGTCTGATTTTCGTTACATAAAAAATGATATTAATTTCCATATAATTCTGAACATTCCTTTTTACTGTGAACAGCATGAAGTTTTCCTAGTAAAAAAGACACCAGTAAATCTAATTTAATACCATGTTAATAATAAGACAGAAAATAGAACAAAATATACTTTTTACAGTGTATTCCGGGTATATTCATTGATCCCAACGTAATAGTAGTGCAGGTACAAACGAAGGAACTTGAAAATATTTGAAATGCAAGCTCTAAAAAAAACAGTTTCATGATATTTACGAGCTTTGTAGTACAAATATACTTATGTGCAATAAATTGAACAAGTACTGGAAGTATATTTGTATCACAAATGATTCCGGGATTGACTGTGGATAATCCGTCACTAAAGTCACAATTCTCACAAATAGTCGTTACAGACAATGTAGTTTTAAGTGTGCGCGCATAAAACTATTTATTGGCATTGGATATCGGTGCTAGGGGCTTGGACGACTGGATTTTCGCCGCGTTATCTGCGGACGAACGGACAGTATTATAAATTTGCGGGGCCTTTGGGCGATCGAAATGCATCCCTAACTGTAAATGCCAATTAATCCAAGTACCAGGAACTAACCAAGATAATAGTATCTCATTATTTGTCACGGCATTTGGAAGATGCGGTGCGAACACGAGATATTGGTCTTGGCTAGTTTGCTTCGCTTCTGAGGAACGCTGATTATTATTACGGTCGAGTCAATTTCTAGATTCTCGAATCACCGCCACATCGCCTCTTAGTTTTCACAAGTGTCCTTGGCTGAAGTGACTATTTTATGATTTAAAATGTCCTCCTGCAGTGAATTCAGAAATATGCGAATATCTCTAATTGTTATCTAAGAAGCACTTTCATCGTAGTACCACTTCAATGTCAATCTGTTAAGACTAAATAAAAAAGTATGAAATCTACATAGTCTTGTGAACATATATGTTTAGCTGTGAACTGAAAAAGCTGTCTTTCCATATTCAGGCCTAAACAAAGATTAATGATTTCCATAATAATTGAATTGAGGCATAAGCAGGGATAAATAATCCGCCAGATTAGAAAGAAATATTATTATCGACAAAAACGGCTCTTGAGAATCTAGATCTGTATTTTCACTACGGAAAACGCATTCAGATATGTTATCACAGTCTACTACCCTGCAGTTAAAAATGTAGATATTAATGAGGTATCAATATACATGTTTTGCAGTGTTTGATTTTAATTGTCTAGTTTAGGTTCTCACTATTGAAGAGCCCAAAAACTTAACAGCAATCGCCAGTGCAGATTTAAAGATGATTACGAGATATTGAAAAAAAAAAGAAAAACGGAAAATGAAGAAATACTTTCCACCTGAGGAAGAAGAGGACTGTTAAACAAGGAAGTGATTTCACAGAATCGAGTTCCCATGAGCCGCATTAAAGTCAGCCCCATTGCAATAAACAACAACCAATAACCGACAGCCATGGTGACCGCAGAAAATGCGACGGACTCACAGCTTTATTCGACGACCAACCAACCGATCGGCCCGTGGCTGATATCTCTCGCTCTTCTTCAATTGAATCCGCGTTCGATGACGAGTGCTTAGAGAGTGACGAGTAAAGTCGAGCGTGAGATCTTAGTTGTACAACTAACTATGATGCAATTAGTACGATTATTTTCTTATAACTTCGATTGAAGCCTTGGTCGGCTCTTTTCATTCTATCAGACCCACTGAGTCAGAAAAAACGATTCTGTCTGTCTGTAGGCACAATAACTTTCGAAAGAATTATGGGGATGGATTGTGCTTTAGCATACATTTTCAGGGCCCAAAAATAAAGATCCCATGCTAGTCAAACGGAAATCGTGATCGGAAATTGAAATTTTGAGCCATCCCACTGGGCACCGGGACATCTTAAAGACGTCCTTAGAATGTACCTCTATTTCATGCGACTTGACGTCATTAGAACATCTTTTGTATCTTTCTATGTCTTTGAAGGGTCCTCAGGACGTCCTCAAGACGACCGTCAAAAGATGTTTATAGGACAAATTTAGGACTTGTGTGCCCACTGGGATGCGACAAGAGATACGAAAAGAATGTTAAAAAGAAAATTATTAACCTTAAAAAGATCTACAAAGTTACTTGTGGCCATTTTTTAATAATACGTATAGATTTTGTTTCAATCCTGATAACTCTTTTTGAAAAAAATAAGAAAATTTATTTTCAGACCACACTATGCAAGATACGAAAAAGAGGCTAAGAACAAATTGTTGCTTTTAAGAAGACCTACAATATTGTTTCGAACCTTTTTCTGCTAAAATTCAAGGTTTATCTTTAGAACATTTAAAATGCTATTGAAAAATCTAAAATTCCAATTTTCAGCCAAACAACGTAAGATATGAAAAAAGTTATTCTAAAAAGACCTACAAAAGTCACATTTAAATTTTTTTGGACAGGATTCACCGTTATCTCTTAAACATCCAAACGCAAGGTGTAAACATAAATTACATACATTACCGACCTCACTTTTTCAATTTTCCGACTTTTTTTTTAATCTAATAACTTTTTTTGTAAATAAAATATCGAGCTGAAACTTCGGAAAATGTACAAGAAGCCAATAAACTACATTTACGTACTTTATTCCAGGAGGAATTTCGCAGAAAATTATTTTTGACAATATTAAATCTGCGTGCATTTTTTGAACCTAAGAACTTTTTTTATAAGTGAAATATCGGCTTCAAGCTTTCAGAAATGTGTCACGTCTTGTGACGTATTATAACTATATTATTTATACTTATATCATTAATATTGTTAATTATGACAGAAAAGAATTATGTTCTTATAAAAATGCACAAACTCGTGCATATTCATTTTTATCCATCATGATAAAATCAGTAGTCTAAACTCCGCAGTACTAACCATGCAGTTTTGAAATCTTGAGTTTTCTATTCAGCGCTAAAATACAATGACTTCTCGCCTACAAATCTCCAAACGCAGCTCATAAAAATCAGCCACGAAACATTAAAGAGGGTGGCACAATGACCAGTTCTTTGGAGTCGAGGAACAGCACCCACAGGTACTACGCCTTCAGATAGACACCTGGATATAAATTGATTTCAATTATGACGTCCCCTCGCCGTCAAGGTTTTGGTTCTGATCACGATGGAATCTGACGTATATAAAGTCAGGATCAGAATTAGAACACCAGTCTATCTCCAAATTTGAAATCGGGCTCTGCTCAAAAGTACATTGGAAAGTCAGTCGAAGAACTCAAGACCATCTACCAACTTCAAATCGGGCGGAAGCTCTGCGCTAGAGCACATTCTCAAGTTAATATTAAATTACCAGATCGACTCCAGTTATTTGCAAGTAGTCGAAATACAAATTGAAAAATAAAAGTCAAATCAGTATTGTGCTTCGGAAATTTCAATCGAACTGAAGTCCCTAAGAGTCTCCAGTGCAACTAAAAATTTTAAAGCAATTACAACAAGTAAAATTAAACTAAATTGAGAAAACATAATCCTTTTCTTTTTCATAATTCGAATCAGCTACCTATCTTTAACTTTGTAATTTTCTATATTAAATAGACTCAAATATTATATATACAATTGTATTCCGAATAATTTGTAGATTATTGTGTGGTTATCTCAACCTTCGGAAGTTATTCTCATCCCCGTTTCGAAGTCCTCGACTTCGTTCAAAAACGGGAAAGCCTTTTTAATTAATTAGTTTTAACGAGGTAAGTTTGTTTCCTTCAGGACGTAACAAATGCAAAGGCCGACACTAAAGTACGTTTATGTACATCATTTGAGTATAAAAAATGCAAAAACAAAAATTACAACTAAATGTCAACTCCAGTTGCCAGTTCGGTCGGTATTCACAATGGGCATGAAAATGCGAAGTCTGGCGGCCACACGGAGAAAAATGGATAGTGAAACTTGAAGTGTCAACATTTAGATAGTCAGTTTGATAATCTAGATAGTCTCAAGTACTATCCAAAATTTTTTCTTCATTTTCAGGCAGATCGTAATTTTATAGTCTGTTTGAATATCCACAGGTGATTCAGACTCACTATCAGTATAGTCAAATCGGCACTTCAGAATGTCGAACAGAAGTGGCTGTGTCACGACCTCCACCGAACGCCGAACGAACACACCCGACACCTGAAACGCATTTTTGGAGCTACTGACGTTCGGTGTCACGTTTGCCGTGTTTTACAACACTTTTAATTAGTTTAAACCATCGTTTGATACTTCAAACATGTGTCGAGAGTAAATATAACGTAGAGAACATGTTGGAGAGTGGGTTGAGTGGTTTGCGTTCTGATTTTGAATCTCAAATTCGATACTTTCGAGGGATTAAGGACAAAAGCGTCACTCGTTAATTAGTGCGTATTATCAACATTTTCGATCGAAAACGTGCTCAAAATTTCGTAATTCGTTGATAAAGAAACAAGACTTGCGAGATTAGTAATACGCATTGATATTGTTTTCTGAAATTTCCAGTATTAATTTTTTAATTCAGTGCGGTTACGCCGTTTCCTTAGCCTCTCGTGCTCAAAGTAATATGGTATCAAAGTTTTTATACATATACAATCATGTATCAATCATCCTACTCTTCAAAAATAATAAAGGTGCTTTCCAAATTGATGGATTTTATATCAATTTTCATGTTTTTTAGTTCATTTATTAATTTATTTCACGTCTCTCGTCTCTCTTACTCTGAAGAATATATATGTAGGTAGAAGAAGGACAAAAAATAATGAAGAAGATAATGAAGAAAAAGGAGAAACAACTTGGAATCTTGCTCCAAAAAGTTGATTTAGATAATTATAAAAGATAATGAAGTTGACCCTCTGATATGATTAAGTCAACACTCCATAATAATCGAACTGAAATTCCTGAGATAATCAGGTGTAAACTCCAGGATCGTCAACTTTACACTCTGGGATAGTGAAGCTAACCGTCAAATTTTGACACTCCATGGATGTTACGCTATACCATCTAGGGGGTTGTCCCATAGTTAAAATTGAAATGTAGTCAGTCTGACACTCTAGATGGTTAGGCTGACTAGCCATTTTTCTCCGCGTACAAAAAAATACTGCATTACATTATACAATTATTCAAATAAAATAGAAGAAAACAGTTATATAAATACTAAATATTTGAATGAAACATACACGACTGCAAATTCTTAAATATTAAACTGCAAACGGTTCTGCAAAATAGTCTTAAGTTTAAGAAAACTGCCAGGCCACCCATATTTATTTAAGGCCTTTTGAAGTTTAAACCCCTCATTCAAATGAAGGGGAATCCTGTAAGGCATTTTTCTAGTTAGAATCTAGTATAAACCTCCTATATCTTTGCCTATAGTCGATATACCTGGTTATACCTAACGAATTTTAGGAATTTCCTCCTTTTATGGTCTATTTCTATTGTAAGAAAACTCGGTGAGAAGAAAGATCTAGAAAAGTTCTAAGATATTCTTTTATTACTATTTCACAGGATTTTACTGGATATTAGGAAAAATTGGAGTTAATTTAAAAGATATTTAGAAATTTGACAAGTTTGGAAGAAACTAAAAAATATTTTACAAAGTTTTGGAAATCTTTTAAGGTCTTAAAATATTTTTGATCTCTCCAAAGTTCTAAAATTCATAAATATCTTTTAAAATTATAATAATATTTTCTAACACTTTTTAAAACATTCCGCTATATTAAAAAAATGACCTTAAAATATTGCAATGTCCTTTTTCTTTGGAAATTTTTTGAATCCTTTTTTAATTTTCTTTTAGATTTCAGGATTTAAAATAAAAAATCGTTCCTAATCTTCCCATGGATCTTAAGAACAATTTTTATTTTGTCAACCAAATTTTGAAATGTGTTCAAATTTCTTAATATCTTTCATTCTTTTTAAAAACTTCCACTCGTCACATGGCCTTAAAAACTTAAAACCTTCTAGGTAAATATCTTTTGAAATGATTTGAATTATTCTTATATATTTATTTTAATTCGTGTAATTCAAATAATAACCTCACAATCTTCAGAATTCGTTTTCAGAAAATGTGGCGATTTATTTCTCAACATTGTCTCTTTTTAGCTCGATACACTTGACCCAGCGATGCTCCAACTTCTTCAACCCGTCTGAAAAATACGTTTTTTGGAGGTCTGCAAAGTAGGCCTCCGTGACGGCGATAACCTCCTCATTCGACTGAAATTTCTGCCCGGCGAGTGACTTTTTTAATTTGAGAAACAAAAAGAAGTCGCACGGTGCCAAATCTGGAGAATACGGTGGATGGGGCAGGAGTTCGTAGCCTAATTGGAACGATTTGGCCGGGGCGACGGCGGAGGTGTGAGCCGGTGCGTTGTCATGGTGAAAGAGCACTTTTTTCTTCGCCAAATGGGGCCGTTTCTTCTGCAATTCAGCGTCGAATCGGCCCAATAATTCGGCATAGTAGAGCCCTGTGATCGTTTTTTCCTTCTCCAGGTAGTCGATGTAGATCACCCCATGTGAATCCCAGAAAACGGTGGCCATCCCCTTTCCAGCCGATGGGATCTTCTTTCTCTTCTTCGGAGCAGATTCCCTTGGAAAAACCCACTGTTTCGACTGGTGCTTGGTCTCTGGTGTGTACCAGTGTAGCCATGTTTCGTCGGAGGTCACGAAACGATGCAGAAACTTCTTCGGATTACGCTTAAACAGCGTCAAACATTTCTCTGAAATCTTCTCACGGTTGCGCTTGTTGTCTGGAGTGAGCAAACATATCCCATCACGCCGACAACTTTCTCATGCCCAAAATTTCATGCAGGATATGGCCGGTCGGGTGCTCTTACCACTGAACTACTAAAGAGATCGAAGGCAGATATTTTTTTCAGATATACGCTTTTCATAGCAAGATCGATATTGTTGATTTCCTGTTTCACAGTTGCAAAATATATCTACACATGATTGATCGTTACCAACTCCGATGACAATACAGATTCCTCCTAATTCTAGTTCGATTCCCAGCGGAGCGGAGAAGAATTATCATTTTTCAGAAAATACAAATTTTAATTTAAAAATTCAAACTCCATCTAGTCTGAAAAGACGTTAGGAATTTCTGTTATTTGAGGAGTTATCTTAGATCGATATAGTTCATTTCTAGTTTGACAGTTGTGAAAGATATCTACACATGATCGATGGTTACCGACTCTGATGATGATACAGGTTTCTGCCAATTTCGCAGATTGTGAAATATTTCAAGGCATTTCCAAAGATTTTAAAGATTGTAGCATATTTGAAGAGATTCCGATGAATTTTCAATTTATTTCAACAGTTTCAGGGGATTTCAAAAGATTTTTAAAAATCTCTTGAAATCATATGAAAATTATCCTTACGTGATTCATGATGGCTCCCTTAGAATAAACCATCTGATCTCCTCCAGGCTCTTTAACCATTTTTCCCCCTCTCCATTCACAAGTTTATTTTACTGAAATCAGGTATTGAAAATATTAAACAATTTATCAATGATCTTAGTTACTAAACAATTAATTAACTTTTTTTGGCAATTTTTTTCGATATAAAATTGTGGTTTTGAAGAAATCAATGTGTCAGCTGAATGCTGATATATTTATTTTTATCGAATTTCCTGGTGATGATTGTTTTTAATTTTTGAAATTTGAAGTCATGACTTATAAATCTAATTTTTGAGGAAGTGATATTTGAATATTGAATAAAAACATGTTTTTCCGTATAGTTAAACAGAGAAATGATGATAATTGTTTTTCATTTTTGAAATTCCGATAGATGACTTATAAACCTAATTTTGGGTGAGATGACATTTGAATACTGAAAACAAAATATTTATCTCCTTATTGTGAATCAGAGGAATGGTGATAATTGTTTTTAATATTGTAAATTTCGAAACATGGCTTATGAACATAATTTTGGTGGAAGTGACATTCGGATACTAAATGAAAAATTTGCTTTCCTTATTATCGCTCTAAATTGGAATGTGTTCTCTATCTTCTGTTTGAGGTTCTGAGTGTTGAAATAAGCGACAATGTTTCCTTATGGCGCTGCCAAATTGAAAATTGTAAGCCATAATTTATAAGGCCAAATCAGATAACGACTGGTACATATGTACAGAAACATTTTGAAGAATATTCATTCGTTACAACAAACTATCAAATTTCTTCAAAAGTGGGTTTTTTTCACTTCCAAAAAAATGAGGGCCCTGATTGGCACTCTGTTTTGCATCTTGACAATTTTTCCTGAACCTGGTGGTAAGTATGATAATATATCTATAATATAGAACGAATTTCTAATCGCATATTCATTTTCTATTCCAAATAATTCAAAAAACTGTATTTGGCATATTCGAAAAATGAAAAAAAAAAATATGATAAAAAAAATAAATAACGATTTTTAGTCATTACCCATTAAACTAGGGTGGGCCAAAAATACATTGCAAATTTTTTTTCTCATTTTTGCATGAATTTTGCCCCAGAGTTCAAATCTGCAAAAAAATACGTTTTATTAAATGATGTTAAGTTACTGACTTATGAAGTTTATTATTTATTTATGTTTTGTTAATAATTTATTTTTTATTAAGTTATTAAATTCTATAACCCCCTGAAGTTTGACACGTATTTCCCGTAAGAAAAAAAGACGTTTGCGCAAAGCAAACCTAATTATTTATATAATTATTATTGTTTATAACTTTCTTTGCATAGATAATTGCTAGAAAGTTGCGTTTTGTTCCAAAATCTTTATCATGGCCTAGGCTTTCGAGGTATAAACAAATTATGAATAAACATCAGAGAGAACGATTTTGCCAACAATTTCTTTCCTTTTTGTGAATAAGTTTTTTAAAAAAATAAAACAGATATTAGAAATATTATTTCAATTTTCTGAATGATTATACTAAATGTAAATAATCATTGAAGTAGTTAGTCTAAGCCTCCTTGTTTAAATAATAATCTTTATTTATTATTTGTTCCTAACTCAAAAAAGGTGAAAATGTAAAAATAGGTTGAAAAGTTTAGAAAAAGCCGCGACTATCTTAATCTATTGTATGAGAAAATTGCTAAAACAATAATAAATTATTTAAATAATTTACGGAATCTCTTTGGATTATCTAAAAAATTTCATATCCTTTGAATTTCTTTTAAACTATTGAACTTAAGTTGAAATTACTTGGAATTTTTTTTATATTCCCCGAAATATTTTGAAACCCTCGAAATACCTTCAAATTATTGAAATAAATTAAAAATTACTCGGAATCTTTTTAAATTCCATAAAATATTTTAAATCCCTTCAAATTATTGAAGTAAATTAAAAATTTCTTCGAATCTTTTGAAATTCCCTAAAATATTCCAAGTCTTTAGAAATATTGTGAAATCAATTAAAAATTACTTGGAATAATTCAAATTCCCTAAAATATTTCAAAACCTTTGAAATCTCTTGAAATTGTTAAAATCTAATATAAATTACTTGGAATCTTCCTAAATTTCCTAAAATATTTCAAATCTTTTTAAATCTCTTCGAATGATTGAAATCAACTATAAATTACTTCAAATCTTTTTAAATTCAATACAATATTCCAAATATGTTGAAATATTTTGAAATCAATAAAAAATTACTTGGAATCTTTTCAAATTCCCTAAAATATTCCAAATTATTTTGAAATCAATCAAAAATTATCTGGAATCTTTTTAAATTACCTAAAATATTTCAAATCTTTCAAAATCCCTTCGAATTATTTAAATCAATTAGAAATTACTTCAAATCTTTTTAAATTCCTTGAAATATTCCAAATATTTTGAAATCAATAAAAAATTATTTGGAATATTTGTAAATTCCTGAAAATATTTCAAATCTTTTTAAATCCCTTCAAATTATTGAAATCGATTAGAAATTACTTCCAATCTTTTTTAATTCCCTAAAATATTCCAAATAATTCGAAATATTTTGAAATCAATACAAAATTATTTGGAATATTTTTGAATTCCCTAAAATATTCCAAATCCTTTGTAATATTTTGAAATCAATTAACAATTACTTGGAATCTTTTCAAACTCCCTAAAATATTCCCAAACCTTTGTAATATTTTGATATCAATTAGAAATTACTTGGAATATTTTCAAATTCCGCCAAATATTCCAAATCCTTTGAAATATTTTGATATCAATTAAAAAATATTTGGAATATTTTTGAATTCCCTAAAATATTTCAAATCCCTTCATATTATTGAAATCAATGAGAAATTACTTGGAATATTTTCAAATTCCCTAAAATATTCCAAATCCTTTCAAATATTTTAAAATCAACTAAAAATTACTTGGAATAATTCAAATTCCCTAAAATATTTCAAAACCTTTGAAATTTCTTGAAATTGTTAAAATCCAATCAAAATTACTTCGAATCTTGTTAAATTTCCTAAAATATTTCAAATCTTTTAAAATCCCTTCGAATTATTGAAATCAATTAGAAATTACTTCAAATATTTTTAAATTCCGCAAAATATTCCAAATGGAATATTTTTAAATTCCCGGAAATATCCCAAATAATTCGAAATATTTTGAAATCAATTAAAAATTACCAGGAATATTTTCAAATTCCCTAAAATATTCCAAATCCTTTGTAATATTTTGAAATCAATTAACAATTACTTGGAATATTTTCAAATTCCCTAAAATATTCCAAAACCTTTGTAATATTTTGATATCAATCAGAAATTACTTGGAATATTTGCAAATTCCGCCAAATATTCCAAATCCTTTGAAATATTTTGAAATCAATTAAAAAATATTTGGAATATTTTTGAATTCCCTAAAATATTTCAAAACCCTTCTAATTATTGAAATCAATTAGAAATTACTTGGAATATTTTTGAATTCCCGGAAATATCCCAAATATTTTGAAATATTTTGAAATCAATTAAAAATTACTTGAAATCTTTTCAAATTCCCTAAAATATTCCAAATCCTTTGAAATATTTTGAAATCAATTAAAATTTACTTGGAATCTTTTCAAATGCCCTAAAATATTCCAAATACTTTGTAATATTTTGAAATAAATTAAAAATTACTTGGAATCTTTTCAAATTCCCTAAAATATTCCAAATCCTTTGTAATATTTTGAAATCAATTAAAATTTACTTGGAATCTTTTCAAATGCCCTAAAATGTTCCAAATACTTTGTGATATTTTGAAATCAATTAAAAATTAATTGGGATCTTTTCAAATTTCGTAAAATATTCCAAATCCTTTGAAATATTTTGAAATCAATTAAAAATTATTTGGAATATTTTTGAATTTCCTAAAATATTTCAAAACCCTTCAAATTATTGAAATCAATTAGAAATTACTTGGAATATTTTTGAATTCCCGGAAATATCCCAAATAATTTGAAATATTTTGAACTCAATTAAAAATTACTTGGAATCTTTTCAAATTCCCTAAAATATTCCAAATCCTTTGTAATATTTTGAAATAAATTAATAATTACTTGGAATCTTTTCAAATTCCGTAAAATATTTCAAATCCTTTGAAATATTTTGAAATCAATTGAAGATTATTTGGAATATTTTTGAATTCCCTAAAATATTTCAAATCCCTTCAGATTATTGAAATCAATTAGAAATTACTTGGAATATTTTTAAATTCCCGGAAATATCCCAAATAATTTGAAATATTCTGAAATCAATGAAAAATTACTTGGAATTTTGCAAATTCCCTCAAATATTCCAAATATTCTGAAATATTTGGAAATCAATTAAAAATTACTTGGAATAATTCATATGCCCTAAAATATTTCAAAACCTCTGATATCCCTTGAAATTGTTAAGATCCAATCAAAAATACTTGGAATCTTCTCAAATTTCCTAAAATATTTCAAATCTTTTAAAATCCCTTCAAATTATTGAAATCAATTAGAAATTAGTTTGAATCCTTTTAAATTTCCTAAAATATTTCAAATATTTTGAAATCAATAAACAATTATTTGATTATGGTTATGGGCCTGAATCGTGATGACCCTAATAATGATGGGATATTGGGAGTTTAAAGTGCTGGCTGGGACAAAAGGACTGTGGTCTTCTGGGTACCAGAGAAGATCAGTTTAAGATCACTTTAAGACCCCAAAATTGACTCAAACGCTAAAAAAATCACTCACTTTTTCACTTCTATTATTTTGAACATTCAATCATTCACTCCAAAAACCCTTCCTTCACACTCTTTCCATTAACTCACCTCAAATCTCACTGTAATTGACCAAATTCAGGAACACACAATCACCGCCACCAAACACCTTCACGCCGGAAACGGAAGTCTTGTTGAAATCAATTAATAATTACTTTAATTTCGTTAAAATATTTTAAATCATCAAACCCTGAATTTCATGAACTCCTTCAATTCCTTAAATTTCATAAATTCCTAAAAATCTCTGAATACCTTGACTTGCCTGAAATCCTTGATTTCCTCAAGTATCTTAAATTCCTTGAATATTAGGAATTCTCTGAATTGTTTAATTCTATTAAATCCTTCGATATTCTGAATTGCTTGAATATTCTGCATTCCTGAAATTCCTAGAAATTTCTGAATTCCCTGAAATCCTAGTGTTTTGAGAGTATGTCAGCGATGGTTTTCAGGGTTCTCTGAAAGGATTTCGACGTAATTTAAAACGTTTACGCTATATCTTCGAAAAGATTCGAAAGAATTTTAAGAGATTTTATAGAAGATGTATATTTTATATCAGAAAACAAGCCCTTGGTGTAATACTGAAAAAATTGCATGACACTATTTTCTTTCCATTTTTCAAAATTTATGACACTACCGATACCTGCTATTGCAACCTTGAAATTGTTCAAATATTTGCCTGCGGCGCTATTTCCTCTTTTCTGCGGGGGGAGGTGGGCAACATTATCCATTCACACCGCCCTCGTTAAAAGAAAGGCCAACTTAATACTACAGTATAGGCAGGTATAAGCCTGTCATAAAGTGATCTTAAACTGATCTTTTCTGGTCCCCAGAAGACCACAGTCCTTTTGTCCCAGTCAGCAGTTTAAACCCCCAATATCTATAAATATAACGGAAACTGGTTGATGCCTCTAGATCTCATAAATGCTCATAAAATAGTCCAGAATCTCTAGGACTTTTAGGTATAGCTGGCATGGTGATACAGTCAGCGATCCTTCTTTCAGAGAGAGAGAGAGAGAGAGAGAGAGAGAGAAAGAGAGAGAGAGAGAGAGAGAGAGAGAGAGAGAGAGAGAGAGAGAGAGAGAGAGAGAGAGAGAGAGAGAGAGAGAGCTGCCGATTTTAGTCCCGAATGCGCCATATTAGTCGCATGTGAATAGTATTTAATAAAGATTTTTTACATAAAAGTTGATTAATTTTACTCAAAATGTTAAACTTTAAAGCATCCAAGAAACTCGGAACAGTATATTTCCAAAAAATTGTATAAGTTTACACAAACCTTCTGTAATTTTTTACTTGTTTTTAGATACTCTGACTATACAAGCGAAAGAACAAAAACTAACTTTTCTTCATAAAAATCAGGCAATTAATTTAATTATCCCAATTTTTTTGATGATGTAACGTTGGAAACATATATACACGTAATGAAACTACCTCCGCAAGCAGAAAATGCGTTAATATTCGAAAACTCGAACGTGCCACATTAGCCGCCGTGCCGCATTCGCCGCTGCTCCCCTAAGCCGGCAGTAATATGACGGCCGCCGTGCCTCGAAGTATTGGGCATACTGGCCGAAATGCATAACCCACGAATTAATTAAATGTCAAATAATGGCATAGTTAAAAAACCGTTTTGAGTAATTACATATATGTTACCTGATAATCCGAGCCTCACATTAAAAAAGACAGACATCAAAATCACAATTCAATGATAATTTATAGGAAATTTCATTCAAAGCCCGGCGCCACATCCCACTCTCCCTTATTGTTCATGCTATCGCGCGGAATGGAATTTAAAAAATGTATTTAGAGGTACTCACAATACTATGATTTGTATTATGTTTTGATAATGATATTATTTCAAAACGATTTCATTTTATAATAAGGTTCGTTATTTCTATTTCACACGAAAATTGGTATGCTATTAAACAAATTTTGTATTGCATTCAAATAAAATGTAACCAAAGGATTAAAAATTACTTCTTACACTTTTTGAACTAAATCAGTTACAAAATAAATTTGAACCATATTGTATTGCATCCGTAGAGTGCTTTAATAAACAAGGAAATGGTTTGAATCATTCACAATATTAAAGATAGAATAGTAAAGAAAAATTCAGGGCGAAACACCACTTTTATATTGGGACAGTATTTATATGCACCAAGGGGGAAAAATCCTCTTTCTTTATTTTTTAAAAATTAAATATTGTGAATGATTCATACATTGGTTCAAAATGCTAAAACCGTTTTTTTTCTTTGTAAAAGGACTCTATGAATACAGTGCAACGTTTAAAAATAATTTTATAATTAATTTTGTGTAGAAAATTCAATAAGTAATTTCTATTCCTTGATTTATATTTTATTTGAATGAAATACAATTTTTTCAATGACATAACATTTTTGTTTGTGAAAAAGAAGTCATGAACCTTATTATAAAATGAACTTATTTTGAAATAATATTACTATTGAAACATAACATAAACCATAGTAATTTGGGTGCACCTTAAGACTATTTTCAAATTTCATTCTGCGCTATCGCATGAACAATAAGCAATACAAATACCGATACATGATTATAAAATTGCTGTTGTCCCGCTTTACGGTGCCCTATACGTAGCCCTGTCTTATGATCCATGATATGTATTGCAATTTTTTGTTCTTATTCTTACAAAAATTAATCAGGATAGACCATGGTTGGACCAAGGATGAGCCAAAGTTGGAACAGACTTAGACCAGGATTAGTTTCTCCATCATAAAGTATATTTTCACAACACAATCTACCCAAAAAGTGCGCATACATAAATTTAGATTTGACATTTTTGTTGAATTTAAAAAATAGGCCACTCTACCGAGTTGAAAGTTTGGGTATGTAAATAAGAGGCACTGAGGAACATTTATATACTCCTTAACTTTTTATAATTACCATTTATACATATATGATTACATTTATTTACATATTTACTTTTGTATGTATATATATATATACCATTTATAATTTCCATTTCTTTCTTAATTCAAATCAAATCTGAAATTAAGGCGAATATAACTAAGTTTTTGTGTTTACCGTATGGAACGTGACAGTTCCAAGTAAGTACTGCCGACCGTTTACAACTTATATTTATGCTAATAAATACTGTGATAAATTAATACGTATATAATAAAGTGCGTAATTAATTACATTTAAACTTCAGGGTTGTGTCATCTTTCAGTATAATTAATAAAAATTATATTATCTAGCGAAATATAATTTCTATTGTTTAGTCTATTAGTTGTATTCCCTAATAATTATTATTTTTGAAATTTTGCGATTCGACTATTTCTAACTTATTTTCTCTGCCATTTTGGTAAGAACTTGGGCCATCTCCTGCCCAGTTTGTTGAACCATATCGTACAAGAATCCTTCTTCCTTTTGCAATAGTGAAAAAGGATGATCAAATTCCTGAAATAAAATCCATTTTTAATTTACATCTAAATTTATTATTGACAAACTAATTAGATTTAATAAAGTAATGCTGTGTTTAGGTGTACCGAAATTTCTGTACAGGTAGCCAGATTTTTTCGGTACGAATAGGGGGAGCTGGAAAAGGGGCTATTTGTTCCGAAATTTCGGTACGTATAGCTGGAGTATAGATGGATTTCTTCGTTACGCGTATACACTTTCATAAAATAAATAGAATTGTGTAGATTAATTCCAAAAACTCACCACCATCGATCCAGCATCCATGACAATGAATTTATCACAATCCATTACAGTATTTAGCCTATGAGCTATAATCAACACCGTACAATCTTTGAACCTCTTTCTAATAGTTTGCTGAATAAGTTCATCAGTTTGAGGATCGACATTAGCAGTGGCTTCGTCAAGAACCAAAATCTTGCTTTTCCTAATAATTGCTCTAGCCAGACACAGAAGTTGTCTTTGCCCTACACTAAAATTGGATCCACCGTCTGAAACCTTGGCCTCCAAACCAGCTTCCATTTCCACAATTACATCTTTCAATTCCACCTCTCCCAAAGCCCTCCAAAGATCATCATCCATGAATTCATCAAAAGGATCCAAATTCATCCTTAGAGTACCAGCAAATAGCAGAGGCTCCTGGGGAATTATACTAAGCTTGCTTCGCAAATTATGCAACCCTAAAGTACTGGTAGCCACACCATCAATATAAATTTCACCATCTAAATAAGCGAGTCTGAAAAGTGCAGACATTAAAGAGGATTTCCCAGCCCCTGTTCTTCCAACGATTCCAATCTTATCCTTTGGTAGAATTGTGAAGTTTAAATTTTTGAGGACTGCTGGCTTATCAGGACTGTATCTGAGGAAGACATTTTTGAACTCAATTTTACCTTCTGAAGGCCAATTTTCAGGAGGCTCGTTCCCGGGACCACATTCGAGAGATTTTTCTTCTTCTACTTTGGTGTATTCGACTATTCGTTCTACGGAAGTCATCTGATTCTCCATGTCTGCTGTTTGCATTATCCCCCACTGTAGCATTCCAGCTAAGAGGATGCATTGCGAAACAACTAGACCTACATTTCCGGTAAATTCGTTCAAATCCACAAGCAGGAAACAGTAGACAACAATTGCTACATAGACTGAGCAGAGGAGCTCTAGATAGTATCCAAAAAGTCTAGCACAGGAGAAGAAGATGAACCAGGCTGAGGAGTGAAGGTCCTGATGGTTGTCGAATTCATCGGTTAGGATTTGTTCAGCATTGAAGGCTCTGATTGTCGTGAGACCTTGGAGAGTTGCACTCAGGTGGCTGAATACTGGAGATCGAGCTGAGAATTTGAAGAAAAAAAGATCAGATCAATGGTTATTATCATGATAATAATATATTTTCAATGGCAGAGATAAGTTATTACTTGTTCCTTCAAGGCGTTTGACGCCACGACTAGTCTTGATGTATACTCCTTTAAAGAGGTAAAATAAAGAGCCCATGATGACAGTTGGGATGAGGAGCCAATAGTTGACACTTGTAGTGATGAGAATCACAGCTATGAGGAGCAAACCAATCGTTATAACATCCAACATGCTCAATGGTAGAAGTCTGTCAACTGCTCCAACGTCTTTTGAAAACCTTAAAAAACATTCTGTCAGTAAACCTCACAACAAGGTTTCATAACTACGACTATCAACTGTGTCTGAATAACAAGCCTCCTCACCACGCCTCCTAAAGACGCATTCCAGGCAAGACTGCAGACCACACCTCTCAAACATGTCTGCTAAATCGGTATTGCGAGAGAAATAGCAGACTGTTCTACTTTTCTCACTTATTCCCCATGCTTTTGCAGACCAACATTGCCGACCTCCTTCCCTCACTTGCCATCAAACCTCACACACAAGTTAGGAAGCATGCGGCTAGTGCCTTCTTATTCCTATGTCCATCACCGCAACCACACTTTTTAATCCGCCCTCCTAACTGCTACTCCCAGCCTTCAAGCCGCGCCTTCAAACACCCCCTCCCTCTTACACCATGCCGCTTATATGTATACATAACAATTAGGCCTAAGAGACCCTCAGTCATACCACTAGATAAAAACCCTCAATCCCTTCTTTAAGTCCATTGATCATATCAAAATCTCCGCCTCCAGGACACGCCCTTAAACTTTGCAGTCATGCAAAATTCCACGTTTACAGGGAGGAAAATTGTCTAATCTTAAAAGTTGTTCAGCTTTTGATTCTCTATTCAATTGTATAATTATTATCATCAATTAAAAATGAAGTTTAATTACCTGTTGAGAATTCGACCAGACGGATTGTTGTGGAAAAAAGACATAGTCGCTCTAATAATCCTAGAAAACATGGAAGTATGCAGCGTTTGGGAAGCTCGCATGCACATTTCAAAATATATAAAGACCTGCACATAGACCATGATGATGGTCAACAAGGTCAGGATAGCATATACATAGATGTACCAATCTCTATCGAAAACTTCATCTTGATTTGGAGCTCCAAGAATTTTTGTCCTATTGTATTTCTCTTCCGCGTTCACCCAGACAGCAACAAAATAATCTCCACCACTCGCAACCACCTGACTCAGTACACTGACAACCAACATCAATATCACGAAGGCGGAGCTTCCAACAGCTTTGAAATATGAAATGTAGACCTTTCCAGAGATCCTTCCGAAGCTTCGAAGCTCAGCTTCTTCTTCCAATTCCTGATCTTGGGTCCCTTGTTCAAGTGGATTGGTCCCTAAGTTGTCAGTCTTGTTTTTTGCCTCCTTTGGATCAGCATCAAATTCATTAGAATCTTGGAGAACTTTCATGAAGTCAAGGCCAGAGCTTTGGAGTTCTTGGAAAGTACCTTCAGCTTCGATGGATCCATTGTTGAGGACAAAGACTCTGTCTACGTTTTTGAGGTACTGGAACTGATGAGTTATGAGGATTCTGGTGGTTCCTTCAAGGAATTCGTTGATACATTGTTGGAAAATGAGTCTTCCAACTCGTGTGTCGACTGCTGATAGGGGATCATCAAGGAGATAAATGTCAGCTTGTGAGTAGACTGCTCTGGCCAGGTTTATCCTCGCTCGTTGACCTCCACTTAGAGTGATGCCTGAAAGTTTGAACAATTAGAATTCAACTGTATTCAAGGTATATTCAAAGTAAATTCAAGAGGATTTATTTTAATTTAATTGAATAGACTGAAATTGATTAAATTTTAGCGAATTCAACTAAATTAAAGATCAACTAGAGAAAGTAATATGAGACAGCCTTAGGGTTATCTGCAATAATTCGTTTGCATTGAGTTGAAACTAATTGCATTTTAAGAGAAGTCAAGTGAATACGAGATCAATTCAAGGTCAATTCACGTGAGTTCTAGTGAAGTAAAATTGATTTAAGGTGCCTTTTAAATTAATCAAAAGTCAATTCAACCTTTTTCTCCTATCATCGTCTGATCCTTATTTGGAAATATTGCAAAATCGTGATCAAGTTGGCAAACACTAATCACATTTTCATATCGCTTTCTGTCCATTGGCCTCCCAAAGAGAATATTCTGCCTAATGCTCGAGGCAAAAATCCAAGGTTCTTGACTGACATAAGCAATTTTTCCTGATACTTTAAGACTTCCTGCAGTGAGTGGAAGTTCTCGAAGAATGGAGTGGAAAATACTCGTTTTTCCTGCACCAACTTGACCGATAAGGGCTGTGATTGCACCACCTTTTGCGCTAAAATTCACACATTTTAAAGTTTCCTTCTTTAAATTTGATGACCACTTTGCTGATACATCCTTTAATTCAATGACAGCTTTGCTGTCGGTCATTTTTTCATTAGTGGAAATTAGGTCAGGGGAGTGTTGAATTTCTGAAGAGGTCATGAATTTTTCAAGACGTTTGATTGACGATATTGCCTTTGCCATTCGCTGAACGCCTGCAGAATAATTAATAATTAATTAATTCAATTACATTGGAAAAGTGACGGGAAAATTCTGAAGCAATATGTGCTTTGAAATCTTAAATTCGAGTGAATTCGAGTGAATTCAAGTGAACTAAACACAGCCCGAGTTAAAAAAATACATGTATAAGAATCTACGATTCATTTATTCTGTCCACATTGAAGCTCCTTATAAAATTTTGTTCTACACGAAGTTGTTTCCCTTGCAATGAAATGCTTTATCATTGATTTTCACCTTATTAATTTCGCACTTTATATTAAAATGAGTGAATTATAAAAAGCGTGATACAAGATTTTATGATGATTAATTATTAATGATCAATTTTTAATGATTTAATTTCAAGATTGGGATTTTCAAGATTTGGAATTGTTCAATTTTTAACGCCTCAAGTTTGAACCATTCAATTTCTTCAATTTTGATCGGTGAAAATGACAGTGTTTTTTCCTTGGAATGAAATCACTTTTTTAGTAAAGAAATTCATCCAATCGCTTTGAATGTTACTTGATACTACATACATGATATGCTATTTATTAATAATATTTACATATCATATTTTAAATTTCTATAATCATAGTTTAAAATTATAGTTTTGAATGCGCAATTCTAAAGCAATATAATTTTTAAGAGATTTTAAGTATCAAACGTCTTCATTTTTGAGGTTTTCAATTTGTAATTATACAATATTGAAGTTTTAAATTCAAATGTTAAAAATGTCAGAAAAATTTCACTATCAAATCGGTCAAAATTGCAAAATTTCATATTGAAAGCCTTGATAGTCATTTTTTAATTCAATAATTTTAGATTTGAATATTCTAAATAGTTTGGTTTCAATTTTAATCAGTTTAAATTGAACAATTTCAGATTCAAACATTATAAATTATTTAGTTTCGATTTTCAACATACAAAATTGTCTGTTTCTTTTTAATTATTTGAAATTAAACAAGTTCGAATTGAATGCCTCCAGAATAAATTCGAAACAATGGAAAATTAAGACAATAATTTCTCAAATTCAAGCCTTAAAAATTAGAAGATTTTAGAACTAGGGATTAAAAATTAAATTATTTTATATTTTTAAATATTCAAAAATATTGAACATTTCAAACTCAAATAAAAAAAAACTATTTTGAATTAAGCGGATTAAGAGTTTGCAATTTCAACCATTGGAATCATATATAGCAATCTTGTTTTGTATTCTTTTTTTACACTTAATTTGTAATATAATATTTTTAAATTATCTGATTTTTAGTTGAAGATTTAAAAAAGATTAATCATTTGGAATTGAAAAATATTTAATGGGAAAATTTCAAGAATGAATAATAATTCTGAATGAAGTGTTCACAATTAAACGATTTGAAATTTAAAAGTTAAAAATTGTGTTGCCTTGAATCAAAATAAATAAAAAATATACTATCTGAAATTTATTTGTCAGTAATTGAATAATTTCTTTAATTTTTAAAGGATACAATTTCACAGTTCTCAACTTTCATTTTGTACGCTGAATTTTCAATTTTTCCATTTCATAAGTTCTACTTCTACAATTAAAATTGCAATATTTTAATTTACATAAAATAATTGAATTCGTTAAGGATTTGAGTATAAAAATGTTTTAATATCACAATTCTTGAGAATTAAAAATTTGTTCAGTTTTAAATGAAGTTTGGATTCTTTTAATTTTCAATCTTCCGTAGTAAAAATTAGTTCATTTTGAATGTTTTTCATTTTAAATCACTTGATTTTGAACATTTTTTCAGCTTAGAAAAAGTTTTCTACTCAATTTTAATATTGAATTATAATCCGGTTTTCAAAATTCAAAACTAAAATTATTCAATTTTGAAAATCTTGAAATTATCCTACATATTTGCCAAATTTTAACCCGAAATCATTTAATTTACAGATTTCTAAATCAAAAATAAAACTATTCAAATGTTAATGCTTTGAATTAGAAATGATAGAATTTCAATTTCTTTTTAATGAAATTGTTCAATATAACAATTTTAGTATGAAATTTTTCAATTTTTAGAGAATTTGATTAAAATTTTTTTCCCAGTTATTTAATTTTAAACGCTTTTACTTACAAATGATAGAATTTCAGTTTCTTTTGATTGCATTCGAAATATTTTCATTTGTTCTAAATTTTACCTAATCTAAAGTTGTTTGATTTGGAACGTGTTCAATTCAAAATCGTTTTATATGTATATGTATTTTTTTATATCAAGAGCCTTCAAATCGAAATTATTAATCATTATTTCAAAAATTTGAAAAACTTTTGTTCGAAATATTTTTTCAAGTTCTTCGTATTTACTGAGATGAAGGAAAAATTATAATTTTTATGGGGTTTTTTATGGTTTTTACCCTGAAGACGTATTTGTCGCCAATTTTCACTATGATTTTCGTAATGAGCGCATCAAAATACGTAAGCATACGTGGTTTCAACGAAATCGGAGGCATCAACTATTTGGAACTTTATCCCAGGAAACTTTAAGTTGACTATAAAGAATTTTAAGCAATTGAAAGGAAGTTTAAAGAATTCACAAGAATTTCAAAGAATTCAAAAGAATTTCAAAAAACTTAGAGGAATTACAGAATATTCAGAGAATTCAAAGATTTCAAAAAATTGAATGAACTCAGATGAATTCACAAACAGATGATCACATTCACTAATGGTTAACCAATCGCGAAATTGTCATTTTGTAATATCTAGGTATAAAGAAAAGAATTCCAATCTATTAGAATCGCAGGTGCTTCCATGCGGGCAGAATTAAACCATTGCAGATTATCATAATTCGTAAAAATGGGCTTTAGATATTTAGAGATAATGAATGAATTCTCACTAAATTCTAGGCAGATATTAACAGAATATCTCATATTGTTGTAATAAGCTGTAATTATGTAAACAGTCTTTGCAGATATTGGATTCCCCATCAACGCATACGATACAATCGTAACAAAGAGACAGAGACGGGGTATATAAGAATCGAAGGACATTTGAACAGCATCGATAAATGAGCTTTTTCTGATTGCACTGATTTCGTTCCTGCAAAAAATTTGGCTGATGAAATAATTGTCACTGTTGCTTAGCTAGTATTGGCAATGAAGCTCGTAATTCATGCATAAATCAGTTCATTTGTAAATTATTCGATTATTCAAATTATTCAATTATTCAAATTATTAAATTATTCAAATTATTCAATTATTCAAATTATTCAATTATTCAAATTATTCAATTATCGCATTTCTCGAGAAAAAACTTTTAGATATAATTTTAATAAAAAAGTCCTATCCAGTTCAGTGTTGGGTAAGTTACATTTTTTTAGGAACTAGTTACAGGTACTAGACAAAGTAACTTCAAGTTACCTAAAAAGATACTTTTTTCACTTTCCTAATTTTAAAGTTTAAAAATCAAAATAACTAACATGATAATTCATAAAATAGTATATTGTGTACCTAGCAATGAAATAGTCTTTGTTTTTAACAAAGTAGTTTAACTTTCAACGAAGTAGTTAATTCTTCAACCAAAACAGACAATTTTTCTACAAAAAAGTTAAATTCCCCTCCAAAAAATTAATTTTCAACCAATTATTTGCATTTTCTACCTAAATATTTTAATTTTCTACCTAAAAGAAAAATGAATTTGAAACAAAAGAGTTAAATATTCAACCAGAGAGATGAATTTTAAACTAAAATTATGAATCTTCAACTAAACAACTGAATTTTTAACAAAGTAGTTAAACTTTTAAACAACTAGTTAAATTTTCAACCAAAAAAGACGAATTATCTGAATCCTCAACCAAATCAGAATAATTTTGTACTAAAATTGTTGAATTTTCAACAACAGCAAAAAAATTTGAACCAAAAAACCGAATTTTGAACCAAGAAAGAAACAATATTTCCTTAAAATTGTTGAATTTTCAAACCAAAAAGACGAATTTTCAACAAAAGAGTGAAATTAAAAAAAAGTTAATTTGGAACCAAATAGTTGAATTTTCTACCAAAATATTTTAATTTTCTACACCCCCCCCCCCAAGAATTTGAAACAAATTAATTGTATTTTCGACCAAATAGATGAATTTTCAATTAAAATTATGAATCTACAACCAAACAACTGAATTCTTAACAATGCAGTTCACAATTAAATCACGTAGTTAAATTTTCAACCAGAAAAGACGAATTTCAACAAAATAGCTGAACTCTACAACAATTTTTCAACCAAAAGAGATGAATTTTCAAACCAAAAACAACACTTTTCAATAAAAGAGCTGAATTTTAAAACCGAAAATATGAATTTTTAACATAAATTTTTGTTATTTTTCAACCAGCTAGTTGAACTTTCTACCAAAATAGTTGAATTTTAAAGAAAATACATGAATTTTCAATAAAAATAGATGAATTCTCAACGTAAAATATAATATTTGATATTATTTCTACCAAAAAAGATTTTAATTTGAAATCAATCATAGTTGAATTTAACCAAAAAAGAAGAATTTTCAAAAAACAGCTGAATCCTCAACCAAATCAGATAATTTTCTACGCATAACTGACCCATTAACCTCTCCTTACAGGAGATATACAAAAAACACAAAGTAACTTTACAGTAACTAAGGCAAAAGCGTATTTTATTTTCAATCTTGCAAAAACTGCACTTCGTTTTGTGTTTCGCGAAATGAAATGGTTCATTAACAATTCTAAATCAATGCCGTCGACAAAATCTTATGTATGGAATTTCATACATGGAATTCTTCCATGTGTGGAGAGCTCCATACATTCCATATATGTTTCACCGTCCCTGTTCAAGTTACTGCAAAAATCGTAACTAAGTTACGTTACAAGTGACTTTTTGAAACAGTCACAAAATTACCCTAAAAGTTACAAATAACGTAACTTTTTAGTAACTTAGTTACTTGTAGCAAGTTACTACCCAACACTGAATCAGTTATTTAATTTGTATACACCTTGAATCAAGCCAATTGTTTTAAACATAGATTTAAGACCATTTTTGGTCTTTAAATAAGACCGGCTTTCTTAAAATAAAACTTTCCTTTCTTTGTACTTAGTTAACTCTTTTACTTACTGTCGCGCTTTATCAACGAGGTAGGAAAAAGGCTTCTCCCAAGCATACATTTTTATCACCTGCACTCCACTGATTATTTCATTCATCAAACGTAGTCTCTCGTCTGTTTTTAATGAGGCTTTTAGGGTTATGTCAGGTACTCGTAATCCAATGAAAACTGAAATGAAAAAAAAATAAAATAAAAAAACATAAAGAAAGAGGAGCAAAAAGTTTTGAATTTAGTTTCTTTAATTGAATAAAAAATAAGTTTAACTTCAATTAAATTGAAACAACAATTTTATTATAGAAAAAAAAGTAACTTGATTCGAATTTATTGAAAAATAAAATACCTAGGAGGGGCATGCTTAAGAAGAGAACCAACATTCCAAAAATAGCTGATAATTGAACTTCCGTGTATAAAATATAAGCGACTATGATGGCCTGGATTGGTGCTATCCAGAAATAATGTAAATCGTTCAAGACAAAGTCTAGATTGTTTACGTCGTTGCTTAACAAATTTACTATCTGGAAAAATAATAGTTACTAATGGATAATATGTTTTTCAAATATTTAACAATATTTCTTTAACATTTTTAATATTTATTTAGAGATTAATTATTTTATATATTATCACCTGTCCAACAGTTGTACCTTCTTCAATCGAAGTTTTCGACATTCGTAAAATTTTTCTGTAAATCAGAGTGCAACAAGCTACCCTAATTTTCATCCCCATGTGGGTCATTCCATGTAAAGCAAGATTAAAAATCATGCAATGGATGATTTGACTCAAAACAAGACCTGCTGCCCAATAATAAACTTCGTTATTTGTAAACGCTTCTCCAGTGTGAAAAAAGGTCAACAATTTTGAGAGGAAGACTGGTTGACAGATTCTGGGAAATCAAAGCGTAATTTTAAAAATTAAATGTGGTTTTATTGAAATTAAGGAGTAAAAAATCTCTAAGTAGGTATTTCACGTTGATGATGTATTTTGTTGTGATGATTTTTTACAATGAGTGTATCTGGATATTATTTTATATTCTTAAAGCTATTTGATTGAATAATAAAATCGTGAAAAACATAATTATCATGTTTATTATTCAATAGAATAGCTTTGAAGATTAAAAAATTAGGGATGTGACTTTTCAATTGAAAAGTCAATTAAATGTTTCAATGTAACATTGAAAATTTCTTAAGTTTCATAAACTACGAAAGTTTCACAATATATTAAATTCAATTTAAACCGCTTTAAATTCCTAACATTTCAAGTCAAAATATTGCATTTTCTACCAAATAGATGAATTTTTAACCCAAAAGATAAATTTTGAAGCAAGAAGATTAATTTTCTACCGAAAAGATAAATTTTCAAAACATAGTTAAATGTTTAATAAACCGGTTACATTTCCAACCTAAGAGATGAATTTTCAACTGAAATTATGAATCTTCAATAAAAAAATGAATCTTTAACAAAGTACATAGTTCATCTTTCAGCTAAGTAGTTGAATTTTCAACCAAAAAATATGAATATTCAAAGATAAATGTAATAGTTCATATTTAAACAAAAAAATATTTCTGAAATCAATAAAAAATTACGAATTTTCATAAAAATAGTTGAATCCTGAACCAAACCGATTAAGTTTCAAATCTGTAGATTTAAATCAGTTAAAACTTTTTCCAATGTCAATCAGTGACTGAATTCTAGCTAGGCACAAATAATTTCATAGATACATTAGTAAGATTGACTGATTTATCGTTCAAAATAACTGATTTATAGCTAGAATTCAATCACGAATTGAAATGAGTAAAAAATTACTATTTCCAATTTATAGAGAACCAAAAAGTTGCATTTTTAACTAATAAAAAACGAAATTTTTACCAAAAGAGATAAATTTTCAAACAAAAAAATAAGCATTTTCAACCAAACAGTTGCATTTTTACCCAAAAAATATGCTACCAAAAGAGATGAATTTTCAAACCGAAATTAATCAAGAAAGTGGAATTTGCAGCCAGAAATGATGCTCTAATTATTCATTTAATTCGCTGCCTCATGAAATTACGTCTCAGGTTTGAGGTTAGCTTAAAGGGACAAGCCCCACGCAGAAGAGTGCGCGTGGGTCGAAGTAACTAACGCGCATGTGCGTGCATTTCTCGCGGACGATAAAGTGCAATCATCGGATGATAAAGTACCCCACCACCTAAAATGTTGTTGGTAATGAAAAAGTTTCGACCCATGCAATTTGTATTATGGTTTGGCCCTCGGCCTGCAAGCAAATTTGATTTCCCCCATTCAATATGAAATACCTAAGTTCCATTTAGTTTTTAAATAATTAAATTAAAAAATGTAACTATTAATTTACCTCACAAGGAGTTCTGTGAATGCTTGGAAGCAACCAATTAATACAATTCTTTTTCCAAAACAACGAGCGAGTACCCTAATTAAATCGGGTTTAGATTTTCCTTTTTCTTTACATCGGCTTTCTTCTGAGTTCCATATTCTGACAATATTATTTCCTAACTGGTGACTGGAATGTTCGTCGAGTGGAGAATAAAGGTCAGTCACCTCCAACTCCTTGCGATAACCCAAGAAAAAAATTTTGTAGAGCCATCTAGTGGGAGAAAAATAGTTTACTTTTTAATTTTGACTTTTATAATAAAGAATTAAATTCAGAATAAACGGTTTTGTTGAATCTGCAGAAACCTTGTTATTGGTACATGTGCAAACCAATTTTTGTGGATTCAACAAAACGATTTGGTTGCTCAACAAAACGTGTTGGCAAGATATTCACTGAACCTCGAGTTTTTTTACTCTACTAAATTTTGATTGATTTGCTGAAATTTTGTATTTTATGGAGGAAAATGTTTGGTTGGGACATCAAACTGAATTGGTTGCTATTAAATAAACAAAATCTTTTGTTGACAAAGAAACATTTTTCTGATTATTTCAATAAATATTTCGATGCAAAATGTCGATAAATTAACAAACTTTGATATTATGTTGTTTCTGCAGTTTTACTATTGATTGAACAAAACTTTTGTTGAAATAATAAATTTTTTGTTTTTATAGTAACCAAATTCTTTTGTTGTTCCAATCAAATATTTTTCTCAGTGTATGTTAACGTCAGTAAAATTTTAAGTGCCTTAAATTTATAATATTATTTAACTGTTTTAGGCTTGCAAGTTTTTGATTATAAAATTTTTGATATATATATATATATATATATATATACAACCAAATAAATGAAATTTCAACCAAAAAGATTAATTTTCTACGAAATATGGTAATTTTTAATGGAATTTTGAACCTAATAGTTGAATTTTCAACCCAGAAGATGAACTTTCTACCAAGAAATACACATTTTCAACAAAATAGAAAATAAGCAACAAAATGTTGTAAAAACTCTTGTCCGACAGAGTTGTTACAACATTTCGTTGTTCATTTTCTTTCTATTTTGGTTTCTTTAACTATTTTTTTTCGTAGCTTGTGTCGATTGTCCAAAATTTCCATTTTTAATTTTTAATGTTGTTTTTGAATAAATAAAACGAAAAATACGCGTCCTATCAAAAAGTAATTCATAACAAATTGGAAAATTCTTCTTCGGCACATAATTTTTGATTCTTCGTCTTTTTTCACATCTTGCATAGTTTGACCGCAAAATGGAATTTTTTATTGTTTTTTATGCAATCAAAATTTGAATTTTTGATTTTACGATAAAATTTGAACAGTTGTTATGATTATCTTATAGGGTTTCTAAAAAGAAACGTTTTTCCTTTTTTGACATTTTTTCATATCGTGCGTTGTTTGATTTAAAATTTTCATTTTCGTTTTTTTTTTTCTTTGAATTTTGCAAATGCTATAACTCTGATAATTTCTTTTTTATGAAAGAAAGTTGTGAAGGTGAATTTTTCAAATTTCCCATTACTACGAATAGCCTTACATAGCATTTTTGAATCTTGAAAAAGAGTCTCAATAATTTTGAAAATGTTCTAACTTTTTCAATTTTCATTAAAATAGCTGGTTATCGAACTCGATCTTTCTTTTTGGTCCCTTAAAACGTGTGATAAAGCAGAATCCAATCCAATTATTCGTTCAAAAGTTATCCGGTAAACAGACACATAAAACTAAAGCCTTCCCAGGCGGAAATATTATATATAGTTTGTATATAGTGTGAAGTATTGTATATAATATTAATTTGTTTTAGATAAAAAATGTATAAAACAAGTGAATATTATATATAATACTTCACACTATATATAAACTATATATAATATTTCCGCCTGGGTATATGCTAGACAGTTGCGGTTTTGTTGTTGAAATTTTTAAGTTTTTGTCCACTTTTTACTTAATGAGATTATAATTAATGCATGTTCAGAAACTTAATTGTTCAAACAATTTATTATGGTTTATAACTATCTTCTCTTACAGTAATGCTAAAAAGGCACTGGTTTTTCTAAAATGTTCAGCTTTTATTTGACTGTATAGTTAGGAACAAATAAGAAATATAATTAATAATAATGATTTAAGCAAAAAGGTCCTCTGTAACTACTTCAAGGAAAATTTACATTTAATGTGATCCATATGGAAAATGTTAAGTATATTTCAAATACCTGTTTTATTTCAGAAAAATATATTCACAAAAATGAAAGAGATTCTTCAAAAAATGATTATCTCTATTGTTTACTCATTATTTTTTTATAACTAAAAACCCAAAGCAAAGTTTAAAATTTCAGAAAATACAACTTTATAGCAATTATATCAGATGAGATAGTTATGAAAAATAATAAATTGTTTAAAAATTATGTTTGTTAACTTGCACTAATTATTAGCTCGCTAAGTGCAAAGTTGACAAAAAAATGGAAAATTTCAGAAAAAAACTAAACTATCTGGTATTTACTGTAGGAGAAGATAGTTATAAATAAGAATGATTTGTTTAAAGAATTATTTTTGTTAAACTGCACTTAGTTTTACCTCGCTCTAAGTGAAAAGTGGATAAAAAGTTTTAAATTTCAGAAGAAACACCATTTGCCAGCATCACTATAGCAGAAGATAGTTATAAATAATAATAATTTATTTAAACCATTAGGTTTTCTAAATTTTATTACTTATTAACTCATACGAATTGACAATACAAATAAAAAATGGAAAATTATAGAAAAAACTGCAGCTTTCTAACATCATTCTAAGAGATTATTGTGAAAAATAATAATAATAATTCAAACAATTATTCATGTTATATTTAACGTAGTGTATACGGATCCGGCATAATTTGCCGGATTTTAATTTTCTGTTTCGAAATATTTTGCCGGATCTTAATTTTCTCTTCCGGCAAGGCGCCCCTGTGACTGGTTACAGAAATAATGATGGTATGAACCCCTACCGCTTTCTAACGTCTCGTGGGGGGGGAGGCACCCCTGTGACTGGTCACAAAAGTTACCGATCTATTACCATGAATTTTTAAAATTTCCTTAAATTATCATAGATTTCCATCCATTACCATAATTTAAAAAATGTATGAAAAGTTTGATGAATTACCATAATTTGTGAAATTTATCATTATTGTGGTAATTTATGAAATTTTGGGGAAAATTATGAAAGTTGTGGAAATTTATGATAATTTACGGAAAATTATGACGTTATTAAAAATATGCCGGACGAGAAAATTAAAATCCGGCATATTTTGCCGGAACAGAATACTCGACCTAAATTTAATTCATTGTTGTTTCTTTCTAAGTGAAAAGCTGATAATAAGTTGAAAAATTCTGAAAAAACCGCAACTTTGTAACTCTATTCCAAGAGAAAATTGCTAGAAACAATGATAAATTAATTAAACAATTCATATAAACATCTAATTATCGATTGGAAGTCGTATTTTATGTACTAGAAATAACTTGACTTGAAAAAAAACAGCAAAAAAATCATAATTAGCGCCGGAAACTAGCAAAGCCCAATTTTTCACTTATGGGGTTTCTTGGGACCCTATAAAACAGACATATGGAGGTGAAATTTAAAACTAATTTTTGATTCCTATGCTGTCGCTCATTGTGAAGAGAAATGTTGAGTTTCAACTCGAGACACCTAATATTGACGATTTTGAATAAAATTTACAAAAGCGTCTTTTTCCTTATGGGAAATACGTTATAAACTTCATGGGGGCAACCTTTAAATATCATTTTTTAAACGCATTTATTTTGTTGTAGATTAGTACACATTTGGGCGATATGCATGAAAATACGAGAAAAAAAAATGTGCACAGCATTTTTGTACTACCCTAATGCGGACGCTCACCGACCAACGGGATTTTTTCTCTCTCCATCTATCTCTTTGAGCATGATAGCAGTTTTGATTGATCGGAGGCGCGTGTTTTGGATTATTAATTCGGTGATAAGAATCCTGGAACATCTTTACTTTCACTAGGGAACTTTGCAATAATCTAAAAAAAGATTGACTAAATATATCATATGGACCGAAGAGATCCACGGTCACCCCACTACCATTCGGGGATCATCGGGACCAGTCGGATTTTATGCGTACCTTATGCTTATGTTCTGTAAGGAAAGGTAGTTCTCTCGCTTTCCGCGCCTACTCTAGACTCGAGAGTTCAGTGCCGGTTTGAGCGGCGTTCGCGCCAGATTGTCACACGCCGCTCGATTGATTCTCCAACGTGTCACGCGTCAAGTAATGTTGTTGTCGACGTCATCCTATACGAAAGTGAAACCTTTCGGTAATTCCTCATGACAAGTGACACGTGAGATTGCAGCGAGTGCAATTTGGTTCTTGATCTTCAAATCAATTTTTATGATTCATGTCATTTTTTATTTTTTAAATCATTTCTTTTCCTTCATTGAAAAAAATTATTTAGCTTATTTTTTAGCTCAATTTTACGATCGCAAATTTTGTGGAGAGAAAAATTTAGCCAAAACAGCTGCATATTTAGGTACCAGTCATCTTTCCTTAGAAGCCGAAATCCAGCTATTTCTTTAGCTGGAACGACTATTTTTTTTAGACTTCCAGCACAGAAAACTATAAAATCAGAATTTTTATTGTGACTTCATTTGTTTTCATTTCTCATCAATGTTGCAACTTAAAACTAGACCGAATTTGGCGTATTTTTCGGAACCGGCGCGGCGTTTAACATTGGGCAGCGAAGAAAACGGGCCAAAATTTGTAAAGTTCAGTGCTAAAAGAAAGAAAAAATTTAAATTTAGAAATTAGAAATTAAATTTTAAAAAGTGAATGCGTAATATAAATGCGTAATACAAGGGGCCGTTCAAAACCTACGTCACATTGTGGGGTGGGGGAAGATTTTGTGACGTTTTTGTGACGTAGGGGAGCTGCTGTTAACGCAGAATGTGAACTTACACATACAAAATATAAATGTGAATAACAATTTTTTTAAATGCTTGTAAAAATGAAAATTAGTGATTTTATTTTACATGTGCTCTTTTTCCTCTGTTTTCAAGAAACTTCCCCTTTTTCTCATTTTGCATTTAAGTGTAAAATGAATTAATATGACCCAATAAGAAAATCCAACTACTTTTCGTTGAAATTGAATTTTTAAAAATTTTAAAGTCTATTATTACATTTTTTGTTGAAAACTCGTTTGCTTATTTAGGTTGAAAATTAATTTTTTCAACTGAAAATTTAATTATTCTCTATTAGGCTTAAAATTTGATCATTTTTGGTTGAAAATTCAACTACAGTGAGAATTTAACTATTTCATGACTGGTTGAAAATTGACCGTTTCTAATTGAGAATACAATAATTTGGTTAAGAATTAACTTTTTTTTAAAAAGTTATTGTTGTTTTGCCTTCAAAAGTTGTTATTTTGGGGTTCAAAATTCTATTATTTTCATAGAAAATTCAGCTATTGGGTCAAAAATGTACTTTTTGTTAAAATTAAATTTTTTTGTAGAAGATTCGAAAATTTGTTAAAAAGTCATATTTTTTATTGAAAATTCAACTATTTTGTTACAAATTCATATTTTCCGATTCAAAATTAAACTATTTGTTTGGCAATTTAAATATTTGGTGGTAAAAATGCAACTGCTTGGTTAAAAATTAATCTGTTCTGGTTCAAGATTTAATTTTTTCTTAAGAATTCATCTTTTTTGGTGGAACTTGATTGTTTTTCATTTAATAATAAAATCTTTTTTTGGTTGAAAATCAACTGTCACATTTTTCGTCGAAAATTCGTCCTTTTGGGTTGAAAATTCACCTGTCTTTTAAAACAATCATTTTTTAGTTTGAAAGTTCAACAATTTGGCATAAAAATGCAACTATGTGGTTAAAAGTTAAATTTTTGTTAAAACTTTAATTTTTTTTTTAGAAAGTTCAACAAATTTCTTTCAAAGTCATCCTTTTTTATTGAAACTATCTTTTTCAAAAATCATCTTTTTGGTTACAATTTTTTTTTCTCTTTTGGTAGAAATTTGATCGTTTGAGGTAAAATACAACTGGTTGGTTAAAAGCTAATCTGTTTTGGTTTAGGCTTCAATTATTTGTTAAGCATTCGTCCTGTTTGTTTCAAAGTTCAATCATTTGGTAGATAATTAATTGTTTAAATTCAACAATTAGGTAGAAAATTCATTTTAGTAAGTCGAAAATTCAACCATTTTGTTCAAAATGTAATATATTTCGACTTGAAATTTTAGCGTTTCATATTGAATTCAATATGATTTTGAGAGAGCTGGAATTTTAGGCTGTGAAATCTATTGAAATATTATGTTAGTATGTTTTTGGTTTTATTTTAGGAGTTTGTCAAATGACATCGAAGAAAAAATTGATATAACGTGACGTACTTTTTGAACCGTCCCTAAGATAGTACATTTGATAGACATTTTTTCTTCTTCAGACATTAATAATAAAATCATTCTCAATTTATTCCATTAATACTAAGTTATATTATAATTTGAACACACAATCTTCCTATCCCTCATACATAATCTATCAGATCTATGTACTTATATCTCATATCCAATGAACACATCTGATAACACTATACGAAGGAATATTCATAAGATCAAAAGAAAAATTGTAAAATACGAACTGTCTACCATTACGGGATCTTCCGTAAGAATAACCCCTTTTCCAGCCCGTTCAGAGCTAACTTTACGGAAAATTCCATAATACTAGCCCTAGCGCTATACTTGACCGTTAGTATTACAGAAAAATCAGGAATACTAGTCAGTCCGTAAAAAATATCTTGCATTGGAAACTTTCCTTCTTTGTTTTAAATCTCATAACAGAACTTCAGCTTTAATATATTCATTGCTCATCGAACTGGTTTATTATACCCGATTACCATATCGTCTACTATGCACTATAGCTGGTCTTATTTTCATTATAAAATTTACCAGTCATGAAAAGTTTTCTTCTGCTAAATAAAATCACTCCCCCATACACTTTTGGTCTTTTGCCTTTAGCAGGACCAACCTGATAAATTTCGATGCATTATTTCTTATGCACGCTACCAGTCAGGCAGGTTTTATCCTCCCATGCTCGTGTCGATGACGTCAGATACATATATAGATTCACAACTCCGGCTGGACACTGGCATTCGGTTTTGTGTTCCAAAAAACGCAGGAAGTCTTAATTGACTAAATTTTCTAATTCAATTTCGTCAAGGTCGCTACAACACATTGCAAAATTATTCACATAGGGGCCGTTCAAAAACTACGTCACTCTATTTTAAACATCCCCCACCCCCCAACACACCCTCTTCATCGTAGATCTTGAACCTCCCAGTATGACGTCACAAATATAAACTCCCCCCCCCCATTTTTCAAGTCGAAATTTTTATTCGATTTCATTTGATAAACACCTCAAATTAAAGAGAACATTATATTTTAACAGACTTCGAACAGTTGTATTTACAACCGAATAGTTGACTTTTCAAGGAAAATGGTCGAATTTTCGAACAAAATAGAATTAACTTCAACAGCAAACAGTTTTATTTTTTAACCAAATACTCGAATCCTCAAGCTCAGAAAACGAATTTTTTTATAAGACAGTTGAATTTTTAACTAAGAATTTTACTACCAAAAACGATGCATTTTCAATCCAAAAATTCAAAAAGACAAATTTTCTATAAAACAGTTGAATTTTCAAACAAAAAAGATGACTGTTTAACAAAATAGTCGAATTTTCCAAAAAATAATTACATTTTCAAGAAAATAGTTGAACTAAAAGCCAAAAATAAGCATTTTTTTAGATGACAGTGAAATTATTAATCCATAAAGACCACTTTTCCTTCCGAAACGACAAATTTTCAACAAAACTGTTGAATTTTCAGAACAATAATTAAATTTTCAACAAAGATGATTAATTTTCACAACAAAAAAATTTTATACAAGAAGTTCAGCATTCAACCAATTAGTTGAATTTTCAATTAACAAATATTAATTCTAAACGAAAAATATAATAGTTGATATTTAAAAAAGAAAAAGATTTGAATTTTAAATTAAAAACAATCCAATTTGACCAAAAAGATGTGTTCTCAACAAAAAATGTAACAAACAAAAAAGAAGAGGACGTTAACATTGAATAATTTTTACTAAAGGAGATAAATTTTCGAACAAAAAAGCGAAATTTTCAAGAAAAGAACTAAATTTTCAACCAGAAAATATTTGTAGTCCAGATAGAAAAGAAATGTCAAACAAATTGTTGAGTTTTCAAACCGAAAAAGGGAATCCTGCAGAAAACAGTTGAATTTTCAACAAAAAAGTTCCTTTTCAACAAAACCGTTTATTTTTTAACTTGAAAATATAGAATTTTAACACAAAAGTTAATTTTAAACAAAATAGTTTACTTTTCTATGAAAATAATGGAATTTTTCACCCAGAAAGGCGAATTTTTAACCAAACAGTTGAATTTTTAATCCAAAAGATCAAATTTCCTACAAAACAGTTGCATTTTCAATACAAGATGCTCTCAAAACTTAAATAAATAAATAAAATAAATAGAAAACTAAATTCTTCTAAATAAAATATTGAATTCAATATGGAACACTGAAGATTCAATGTCGAAATATATTGCATTTTTAACAAAATAGGTGAATTTTCAACCAAAAAACATTAATTTTTCAAGAAAATATTGGAATCTTCAAGCCAAAAAGACGAATTGTATAAAAAAGAAAAAAAACAGTTGAATTTTTAACCAAGAACTTTTCTACAAAAATGGACTTTTAATACAAATAAAATGAATTTTCAATAAAAAAGACGAATTTTCAACACAGCAGTTGAATTTTCGAACAAAAAATAGTCGAATTTATAACAAAATAATTAAATGTTTAACAAAATAGTTTGATTTTCAACTAATATTATGAATTTTCAACAACAAAAAAAAGAATATTTAACAAAGAACTTTGAAATTTCAACTAGGAAAGAGTTTTTAGTCAACAGAAAAAAAATGTAAATAAATTGTTGAATTTTTTAACCAAAAAGTGTTAATTCTCTAGAAAACATTTGAATTTTCAACCCGAAAATATAAATTTTGTACACAAAAGTTTCTTTGAAACCAAATGGTCAAATTAAAAAAAGATTAAACTTAAACCAAAAAACTGTTCTTTTGGCAAAAAAATAGTTGAATTATCAGGACAAAAAGACGAATTTTTTAGAAGACAGTTGAATTTCTAATCTAAAAGGACGAGTTTTCAAAAAAAAAATACAATATTGAACACAACAGTTAAATTTTCAAAATATAATTAAACCCCCAACGAAATGCTTAAATCTTTAACAAAATAATTAAATTTTAAACATTATGGTTGGATTTTCCAGTAAAATGATGAATCTTTAACAAAAAAGAATAATTTTTATCAAATAAGGTTGAAAACTCAACTGGGAAAGATTTTTTCTGCCAAGAGAGAAAAAAATGTCAACTAAATATTAAATTTTCAAACCAAAAAGACAAATTTTCTATAAAACAGTTGAATTTTCAACTAAAAACGATTAATTTTTTTCAATTTTCATTTATAAAATTAATTTTCAACCAAAAAAGAACGAATTTGCAATAAAAAAGTTAAATCTTCAATTAGTAAAATGTTTAACAAAGTAGTTCAAGTTTCAAGCAAGTAGATGAACTTTCAACCAAAAACAATGGATTCCTAATAAAAAATGTAATAATTGAATTTTCAACTAACAACGATCAGTTTTAACTAAAAATTAGTTGTTACATTTTTAGTTGAAAAAATTAATTTAAAAAAAACTTATTTTCAACGAAATTGTTCAATCTGCAACCAACTAGTCGTATTTTTAACAAAAAGAGACGTATTGTGAACCAGAAATGTGTTAGTAGACTTTTCAATAGAAAAGAGTTAACTTTCAACGAAAACTGGTTGGATTTTCTTATTGGGTTCTATTAATTCAGCTCGCAATTAACAGGAAAAACGATAAAAAGGGGAAATTTCTTGAAAACAAGGAAAAAAATAGTCATTCTTTAAAAAAGGGGGAAAGACGAAAATTGGGGAAAGATTGTGAAGTCTGTATTTGGACGCTTTATTTGTAAAATAAACTCACTAATTTTCATTTTTGTAAGCATTTAAAAAAATTGTTATTCATATCGTCCATGTGTGATGCCACATTCTGCGTAACTCCTTCCCCTAATACGTCACAAATCGTCACAAAGCCTTTAAGCTCCCTGGCAGTGTGACGTGGTTGTTGAACGACCTGCTTTGAATAATTTTTTTTACTACATTATTAAATCATAAAATGGTATGAGGAAAATTTTTTCCAAGCCAAAAAAGGAAAGATTTATTATCTAGTTTGATCCTAGTCGTAAAATTTGAGGTAATGTCACGCCTACTAGTTAAAAGGACCGACGGTCGTATAACAGAATTTTTTTTTGTTCGATGATAGACGGGTACATAAATATGACATTACATCAGCCGGGACGACATTAAATAACAAAATATATTTTCGTTCGGACTTTCATGCCTCCTGCGGTTTTGTGCGCCAGTATGAAATCATGCAGAGGTTTTGGTCTATGGCCAAGAATAATATTTCTTCGAAGGCTTCCCTTAATCGACGCGAAGAGAAAGACAGCCGAAGCAGAGCAAGAGAGAAATGTAGACGAGAAAGAAAATGAGGGAGGAGAATAACTAAAAGTAAAGTGAAAAGCGCTGAAAAATAAAATGATTTATCGGCTTGAAATCATATTTTAGTCCTGTGCACATCATTCGTTACGCGGAGTTTAAAAAGCGTCCAAATTAACACTTTTAAAATGAATGCCAGAGTTTGTTTGACTGATGAAATGAAAATAAGCGGCTCTTTGGATTTCAAAATAGCACTTCATCACTTCTTCGTTGTTAAGTTTCAGAATTTCAGTTTAAATCGTTTAAACACAAGTGTTTAGACTTCGAGGTTTATTTCATATTTATTCATTCAGTCATTATAATTTAACTTAAATCTTAGGGTCCGTCAATAAACTACGTCATTAATTTGAGGGGGGAGGGCGTATGTCGAACTAACGTTAAAAACCTAGATAACGTTTAGTACATTTCCTTTTTTTCAAGAATTTTTCTTTTTCTCCTGTTTGCAAGAAAATTTCCCCTTTTCTCGTTTTTTCGCTTAAATGCGAACTGAAATAATAGAAGGCAACAAGAAATTTTAATAAGAAAATTTGATTCCGAATTCATTTCGTTTAGTGGAAGTTTCTTCTATTTGGTTGTAAATTTAATTATTTCGGTGAAAATGCAACTATTTTGTTACAAAGTCATCTTTTTTGGGTCAAAATTCAACTATTTGGTTAAAAGTTGAACCACTTTGTTGAAAATTTTTTTATTTTGTTGTGGAATTATCTATTTGGTTGAAAATTTAACTGTTTTCCTGAAAATGAATTTATTTTTTGACTGAAAATTAAATACTGTAATTGAAAAGTTAACTACCTATTGCATTTCTGATGGAAAATTTCTCTCTTTTAGTTAAAAATTCATGTATTTTGTTCAAAATTCATCTTTTTTTGGTACAAAATTAATCTTCTTGGTTGAAAATGAATCTTTTTGGTTGAAAATGCGGTTGAAAATGCAACTACTTGGTTAAAATTAGAAGTCTTGTGTTGAAAATGCATTAAAAAATTTTTTTTAAAGATTTATCATTTTGGTTAAATATTCATCTCTTTGGTTAAAAATGCGTTTTCTTTTTGGTTGACAATTACTTTTTCAACTGAAAATGTAACTTTTCCGTTTTTGATTGAAAATGGGTTCTTCTTTTCATTTATAATTGATTTTTTCTAGTTAAAACTTCTACTTTTTGGTTGAAAATTCAAATAATTTGTTGAACATGCTTGTTAAAAAGTAATATGATTAGTCAAAAATTTAACTATTTGGTTGAAAGTTAAACTACTTTGTTCAAATTCATTTTTTTGCTTAAGGATTCATCTCTTTTGTTGAATTCTAACTATTTTCTCGAAAATGCGTTTATTTTTGGTTGAAAATTAATTATTGTAACAGAAATTTTTGTATTACATTTCTGGTTTAAAAATTTCTTCTTTTAGATAAAAATTCATCTGTTTGGCTAAAAATTAATGTATTTTGTTGAAAAGTCGTCTTTTTGGTGGAAAATTAATTTTTTTGTAGCAAATTAAGTTTCTTTGTTGGAAATTCCACTACTTGGTTAAAAGTTAAAACCCTTTGTTGAAAATTTAATTTGTTCGTTTTGGATTTATCATTTTAGTTAAAAATTAACCTCTTTGGTTGAAAATGTGTTATATTTTTGTTTAGAAATTACTTTTTTAAATAAAAATGTAACTATTCCAATTTTTGTCGAAAATTGATATTTTTAATTAAAAATTGATAATTTCTAGTTGAAAATTCTACTTTTTGGTTCAAAATTTAATTATTTTGTTGAAAATGCTACTATTTTGTCAAAAATACATATTTTTTTGTCAAAAATAGAACTCTTTCGTCAAAAATGCATTTGTTAGTTTAAGGTTTATCATTTTAGTTAAAAATTTATCTCTGTGGTTGAAAATTCATTTTTTTATTATTGAGAATTAATGTTTTGACCGAAAATGGAACTATTTCGCTTTTGGTTGAAAATTGACATTTTTAATTCAAAATTAAAAATTCAAATATTTGGTTGGAAATTCATTTATGTTGTTAGAAGTTCAACTTTTTTGATAGAAAATTGCTCATCTTCGTTGAAAATTAATTTTTTTGTTTGAGGATTCAACTATTTTGGTAAAAATTCATATTTTCGGGATTCCAATTCATCTTTTTTGTAGAAAATTGGTCTTTTTGGCGTCAAAGTTCAATAATTTTGTAGGAAATCAAACTATTTATTTGAAAGTTAACTTTTGTGTTGAGAACTCATATATGTAATTGGTTGAAATTTCGACTATTTTGCTAGCTATTTTGGTAGCAAATTCACCTACTTGGTCAAGAATAAAAGTGTTTATTCGAAAATGTAATTATTTAGTAGAAAATTATGTTTTATTGTTGATAAATCATATTTTGGGGTGGAAAATTTCAGTTTTGTAGATAATTCATCTTTTTGACTTCGAAATTCAGCAGTTTTGTTAAAAACTCATTTTTTCCAAGATTCTCCCCTTTGGTTCAAAATTTATCTTCTTTGTTTAAAATTCGTTTTTATTCGGTTTAAAGTTCATTTTTCATATGAAAATTTAACTGTTCCATTTTTCGTTGAAAATTAATTTTTTATGATTTAAAAATTAAACTGGTAGAAATCTCATGTATTTTGTTTAAAATTCGTCTTTCTGTGTAGAAAATGAATCTTATTTGTTAAAAATTTATATTCTTGGTTGAGAATTTAACTATTGTGTAAAAAATTGGCCTTTTTTGGTTGAATACAAATGATTGAAAATTCTTTTTTTTAGGTTGTCAACTTATCTTTTTTGTTAAAAATTAAACTGTGTAGTTGAAAATTCATGTATCTTGATCGAAAAAAATTCGTTTTTTTAGGTTGTCAACTTATCTTTTTTGTTGAAAATTAATCTGTGTAGTTGAAAATTCATCTGTCTTGATTGAAAATTAACTTTATTGTTTAAAAAGTTATCATTACCAGCTTAAGAATCCAATTTTTTGTAAAACATTCGACCTCTTAGTTTGAAAACTCAATTCTTTTATTGAAAATGTCTTTTTTAGTACGAACTGAATCTTCTTTGTTTAGAATTCATCTTTCTGGTTGAAAATTCATCTTTTGGTAGAAAATGAATCTTCTTAGTTAAAAACTATTTAGTAGCAAATTTACCTATTTTGTTAAAAGTTCAATTATTTTGTTGTAAATTCGTCTCTTTTACTTAAAATTTCCCAAATTTGGTTATTACTGCAACTGTTTCGTTAAAAATGAATTTTTTGTTGTTGAAAATATATTTTCGATTTAAAATCTAAGAAATGTAAAGACCATGGCTACGTAACTTTAACTCGCTTCTAAGTTGTTTAAAAATTGCGTATCTTACACTTTTACCGATGACTGCTTCATTCTTTTTATAACTTGCTTGCATTACAGAAGATGAAAAAATTATGTACAGCGTTAAAGAAGTTTAAAGAGTTTAGTTGGAACATCGAATCCTACGTGAATAATAAAAAAAGTTGATAAAATATCTAACAAAGTAAAATGCTATCAAAAATGATAAAAAAGTACTTATTTCCGACCTTGAGTTCTCCAATCTTTGTTAAATAGTACAGAGCAGATAATGAAGAATTTTTGTATTGGCATTAGGGTCTTATGAATATATTTAATTAAAAACGTGCATTTCATAAAAGGTAATTCTTCACAACAATTAAAATAATTGCGTCAATTAAATCCGACATTAAAAAAAAACAGTAAAAACGTCACAGAACGAGAGCAGATAATCTCGCAGCAGCCAGAAATTTTTCAAAGTACGCAAATAGTCTCCATCGTAACAAAATCTCACGGTTAATCTTTTCTGTGCTACCAACAAGGTCACTGTCGCAGTACACATCAAGAAAACCGTGAAATGCAGCGCCAGCGAATATTTTTCTGAACGTTAGCCAAACATCGCATTACAAGAAACATAATACAAACACGCACCTCAGAAATAATTTTCAAGCGCAATTAAAACAATTGACAGGAAAAACTTTTTACCCTGAGGCGAATTTATTTTATCGTCTTTCTTTGTCTTTTGTTTTCAGTTTAAAAACGTTCAGTTTGCATTTTGTAAACGGTTTATCAATTTGAAGATCAAGTATCCACGTTGCAGTGCATATGAAATGTTTGATTGAAAAAAATTGTTGTCAGACAGTTGGTAAAAAATGAATACTCTCCTTACGTGTTAGTTGGGAATATTTTGTGAGAAAGCGAAAATGGTAAATGGATACGAATCTATGGAGACGGAGGAGAATCACGAAGATGCCGCAGAGAGGAACCAACAGGTCTCTTTGGCGAACGCCTCTGAAGACAATACTTCCACCCAACCCCCGGCGACAACGACTATCGGGACCATAGCTCTCCAAAGTGGAGATACTCGTCTGGTCATTGCTCTTCTTCAAGTAAGGGACAATAATAAATTAAGGAACGATTTAAAAATTGCATATATTTATTTTGTTATAAACTAAAGAGAGACCAATTCCACTTCAAATCAGGCAAAGTTTCAAGAAAAGTCTACTGTCCGTCCAAAAAGTTTAGGCAGCTCGATTTTTGTGCAGATTTTCATGAAAATCTCAGCAAAGAAAAATTCTAAAAATATGAGACAACATGTATGTGGCAGGTGAAGGTTTTGCCAATATTGAATACCGAGTTTCAAAATTTTCAGATGATTAGCGATTATTTCCGGGCGAGTGAAACGTGAAAAAGCATAATAATCCTACAAGGATGACTTGCTAGACTGCTACGATGCCAGCATTATCCCTGTTCACCGAGGCTTTATAGCACGTATGCATACTCCGTGGTGTCAGAAACACCTAGAGCTTTAGCACTTTTTGCATCAGTGACCATTCAATTTCTCGTTGAAAGCTCCTCCAAGAATATTCTTGACATTTCTGAAAAATATTCTACCTGAGGAAATATTTAGCCGTCCGAGGACTTTTATGATAACCGTTATATTTAAATAAGGAATTCACATAGGGGCGAGTCACCTTTAGACAGCAACCCTCTCTTCAAATTTTGATTCTATGTTATGTACCTAATGACTAAAAACGTTTTTCATGCAATAAAATTCCAAGAAATTCAAGATTTCTACAAAACACTCCATTTATTTATGTTGCATGTGAAATATTTGGAAATGGGTCACAACCACTTTAAAATGAATGTCACTCAGTTTCCCGTTTAATCTTACACTTGCTTTGTTGATAGCATAAATATTATATGGTTCTTATCGCTTGTAGAAGCCATTTATTGACTTCGCACTCTTTCAAGGCTTCCTAGAGTTAACTTCTATCCACCTTGTCAAACGCTTTTCTAGTACATGATATTCCTGGCATAAATCCACTTCAGACTTCCTATATCTTTTCTTCTGTTATTTTCATCACCCTACGATGAGTATTTTTTGCATCTATTCGACTTGCGGTACTTATTGAGCTGGTACTTCTGCAATTATTAGATTCGTTTTTATCTCCCTTTTCTTTGTATATTGGTACGATAATAACTTTTTTTCCAGTTACCTTGGACTTCTTTCATCTCGATAGATAAATTTATGAATTCATACGTTTCGTGAGGTATGTAATCACCACTGTATTAAAGAATTTTGGCTTTAATTCTGTGTATACTAGCAGCCTTGTCATTTTTCAAGTTCTTAATTGTATTCCCAACCTCAGAGACACTGACTCCCTCAATTGGGTTTTCGAACGTTTCGTGTTCTATATCGCACTTTTGGTACCTCACAGCTTCACCTCCCAATAATTCCTTAAAAAAGTCTCTCAAAGCATCTAGTATCGCGTCTGTATTATATAGCATTATCCCTTGCTATATCTCATGCTGACTCACTCTGTACTTTTACCTCCCTTCATATTGATCAATGCTCATTTATAAAACAGTTTCTTGCTTCCATCGAAATCGTTTTTCATTTTCTTATCTTCTCCTGTTTTAATTTTATCTCTACTTTCCTTGAATAGTAGTTTAACTTTCCTCTTTTTGTATCTGTAATCATTTTCAAGTATATTTCTCTCCCCATCGCAAAAGCCTTGTTGTTCAACTTTCTTTTATAGGCTTCTTTTCTTTCGTGGGCGGTTGCTTGGATTTTCTCATTCCACCACGCATCACCAGACATTCTTCCTTCAACCGCGGTACCACACGATTTAGTCGTAGTTCTAACAATGACATTCCGGATATTGTCGATACGCTCCCGGTTTCTGTAGATTTTCAATCTTGATTCGTGTTTGTTTTCTTTTTTTTGGTTCTCTTTCTTCTCCATCCCTCACCTAATTTTATTTTGGAGACCAGAAGGTAATGATCAGTATTGCATTCAGAATCCCTCATGATCCAAGTACATGTGGATCATTTTATGTATAAACCAAGTATTTATAATGCATAGGTCCTTTTCTAAGCATAAGCTAACTAATTTTACTTCATAACCATTTGTTTTTGGATCCCCAAAATTACCTAACACCCTTTTTCACCATGACGTTGGACGCCAACCGATATTTTCATATCTCCTAGTAGAATGATTCTTTCACCAAGATCGCAAGTACTTATCGTATCATATAAAGTGTCCCAGTAGGCGTATTCACTTCGCTACTGTCACCATCAACTGGGACGGAGGGCGCTATGAAACATAATCTTCTGATTCCTACTTTTATGGTAACCCACAACAATCTAGGAGATACAAATTCGTTATCCCTGACATGCTGACCCGCTCTCTCATTCGTAATCAAACCGACCCCTTGAATGCCATGTAATTCACCATCTACTTCTGACCACAACACAAGCCCGCCTTTCAGCTCCCCATTTTCTATTTTTTTTTCTAATGTCGATTCCTTTTTTTTTTTGCTTTGTTTTAGGTGCACACAAATATCTAGCTTTCTTACGTGCATAGTTTATCATGATTCTCTCACCTAAGATCAATCACCCCTTTAGCATGCGAAACACCTAGACTTCATTGAGCGCCTGAAACTTTACCTTTGCCTTTACTGGGTGAATGCCTTTTGTCAATCTAAGTTGTATTTTATTCCGAAGCTATTTCATTGTTAGTATCATTCATTATATGGAGTGTATGCTCAACTGCCACCTTCGCGTGAGAAATGTATTTTGCGAGTCAAAATCATGTCCAAATTAAGGTGTTAGTTGTTGTAGGGTGGAGATTATTGTTATGGCGTCAGCCCCGCCAGTTTTGCCAACGTTTAGTTGAATTTTTAACAAAACAGTCAAGACAGAATAAGCATAGCAGAACAGGAAAGAATTGAATAACAAAGTATTTCATGCGAATTCCGGTTTTATTTATGAAGAAGATGACTTCTTTCCCCCACCCCCTTCCAACCAGCAAAAACTGTTTAATATTGAATGATGTCAAAATTTCATCAATAGTGGTTATTTTGTATGAATACATGTTTCGGTGATTATTTTTCATATTCTGTTCATTAATTCTTAGATATAATTTTTAATGTCTTCAGTTTTAGCGATTCATTGATAATGATTTATTCAAGAGTTATTAAAAAAAAATATTTTTTATTTTTCATGATTGCATATTAATTATAATCATATAACATATTAACATATTTGCATTCAAAATTTTGAAGAAGCTTCTCAACATTTTTATTCAAAGTCTTCGATAATCTATATTTTATTTTATATTCCCTGCAACATTTTCAAGCTTTACGTTATTTTTCAATATTTTTAAAACCTCTGCATACGTTCTAAACTTATCGAATTTTTCTATGAACTTTCCTCATCCTGAAAAATTGAAAAAATTTGCTTTAATATCTTAGACATGTATTTTTGAAATTTATAAACATCTGCATTTCGTTTGAAACATTTTGGACTCTTCTCAAGATTTAAATTATTTTCTACTTTTTCCAAAACTTTCAAAACTTCTTAATATCTTTCGAAATCATTATGTCTTTCTTAAAAAATCTTTAAATTCTTTGAAGTAAAAAATTTCCCTAAAATCATCCAGAATCTTTATTGACATGTCATGACATCTTCAAATCTTTATATAAACCGGTAACGACAGTGTATGTACTTCGTAAAACAATATATTCTTAGATTTTTCAACAATTTAATTATTCTGATCTCTTTAGAAGTGCAAAAATGTTTAAAAACTATAATATGGTAGCAAAATCTTGCATCTTCTATCAATAATGTTGAGACGCCTTCAGAAATAAGTATCTTCGTGAAATAAAATTGGTTAGTTGGAAATTTTCATTAACTAAAATGATGTTGCAGAAAATTCTTGATAATTATTATTAATAGATGAGCAAAATGAAGCGATTGACTAAAAGTCATCCACGGAGTGTCGGAACCCATCAGGTTTTCGACAAAAATGTAGGCGAGATCTCGTGACAATAAATTTTTATGAAAAGGATAAACATGTGAATTGATTTTCTTGTTATCACAATAATGAAAAATATCATACTCTCGAAACTTTATTCACATGTTTAAATTTGTATTTTCGGTTAATTCCAAGCTTTTCAGGTTTAATTTATAAAAATGAATAAATCGATTTTCAACTATGCATAAATCTTCTTAAGTATTGAATTAACTATTCTAGCCCGCATTATGAATAGTTTCAATAATTATTTTAAAATTCCATCCTAAAATAGTAATTCAACATAACCTAACAAAAAACGTGTGGGGCAGACTTGAACTGATTTTTAAAATCATCAGTGCTATAATTTTGAACTCTACTCTCGTTTTTATATTTTCAACTTAACTTTTGTTATGTCTGCAAATCTCAAAAATTTAGAAAATGGTGTTAATATTGTTTAGAAATTTTTCATCCTAAATTTGTAGGTTTGAACAGTTGCGTGACGAGACATTTTGCGTAGTTTAAGAAAATGATTCCTAAACGAAGTTGACTAAAATTTTGAAACTTTTCTAAATTGTGCTTTGATATAAGTACTCGACTGAGATCATTCTAGAAAATATCTACCATTCAAAGGAAAAGTGGAAAATGACTAGAACTTAATGTAGTCAACTTTTTAGCTACCGTCCATATAATATATCATAATTATATTAATTCCAAGAAGGTGATATTCAGTTAGAGATGAGTAAATTTGACTAATACGTAGAACGGTTCAATCAAATCACGCGATTGTCCAACATTTATCACGTCATCTCCAAATATAAAAACAAGAATTATTATACTCCTCATCTGTTTCTCCTTACTTTATTCACGTCGCAACCTTCAGAAAAATTTCCGTGACAAATTCCTGAGTTTATGTTACTGAAATTGTTCTAATAGAATTGGAGCAAAGAGAGTCAATAAAATATTAGTAAAGAATTTTCAGTGTCTATTTACACCGAAAAAATTCGGCTATTCGTGCCGAAATTGCAGCACAAATAGTCCCTTCCCAAATGTTTCCAGATGATCCATTTGATACATTTTTGAGAATTTTCAAACAATTATATATGTTTTATTTGAATCTCTTTAGCCTTTTAGACTTTAAGATATTCTGATGACCCGACCATTGATTATTGGCGTCCGATAGGGATCCTAGAGTGCAGTTTAGATATCGTATAAGTCGCTGTTATTTTAATTTTTGAGGTTTTAAGAAAAGGCTTCTCTTCTATGTTAAAACCTATTTAAATTAAATATTTTGCATAACAAATTAAACTGAATAATTAACTAAATTAAAAAAAAATAATCATAATTTCCTATAACTGATATTGCAATATTAGCTTTATTCGAAAATTGGTAATACATTTATTACATTTATTACATTTCAAGTTAAAATTACCAATTAAATTATTAATATGTATCCAACGGTTTCACAACGTAAAAGATTCTTTTGTCATATTGTAGTAAACATGACTGTGAGCAAATAGTCTCATTATCAACGAGACTGAAATACAAACACAATGATGTAGTTATGAAGTTTTTGAGGTAAAGAAATTAATTTTGTTGAAAATTGATTCAGTTACTCGTTTTATTCCTAAAATTTGGAAAAATCTTCCAAAATAAAAAAATTGTCATGAAATCTACCATATTTTAATCGACATTTTCAGAAATCTATTGAATTCTTTCGAATTTTCTTTCATAATTAACTTTTCCAAATAAATTTAATTTATAATTTCCCTGGGAACTAAAAAGAAAGTTTTTTGTTTCCTTAAAACTTTTCAAAATTCTTAGACAGCTTTAGAATTTTTTTCAATATCTTCAAGAGCTTACATTTTCTTTCAAAATTTGAAGAATATTCTCGAGTTTTAAATAATTTTCGAATCTTTTAAAAGTTCTAAACCGTCTAAATATCTTTTAAAGTTATACAGATTTGTTCTGAAATTTAGAAAAAATTTTGCATGTGTTTCTAAAAATTTTAAAAATCGCCTTAGAAGCTTTGGGACTCTTGTTTGTCAGTTTTTCATATCATTCGTAATGTTCTAAAATGTTCCGAAAAATTCTTTCAAGATTCATAGTCATTTCAATTTCCCCAAAAATCTTAAGCACATTTTCTTATTTTCTTAAAAACTTTGAAAAGTTTACACTCTTTCAATTATTGTATATATATTTTTAATGTTTTTAAAAATGATCTTAAGCAAAGCATTTTCTAACTAAATTCTTTTATGCAAAAATATGCGTCTAAACATGAATATTTCCGGCTTGTGTTGTTTTAAAAAAAATTTATTGTAATGTTATTTTTTACGACTGAAACAAAAAATTAAGCGTCCTATCAGAAAGTGATGATGAAAAATTTGTAAATCTTTCTTGAGTGGACAATTTTTGTATTTTCATCTTCTTTCGTAGCTTGTTCAGTGTGTTCAAAATTTGTTATGTTTCTCTTTTCAATGTGGTTCTTACACGAATAAAACAAAAGCTACGCGACCAATCAAAAAGTGATTGATAACAAATTTTTAGATCTTTTTCAAAAGCAAAAATTTTTTACATTCATTACTTTTCGTATTTTGTGTAGTTTTCCAGCAAAGTCGAATTTTCGATTCTTCATTATTTTGCTTTTTGGCGATTAAAACCAGAACTGTTGGTCAAATAATTTGAATATTCAATTTTTCAAAAAAATTCAAAAAGTTGTTATGATAATCTTGTAGGACTTTCCAAGAGCAATATTTTTCTTGCCTGTACTTTTTTTCATATCGTGCTCTAACTTTTTGAATTTTCATCCAAAATGGCTGGTTAGCAAGCTCGACACCATTGTAAACCCTGTTTTTTTTAATTCAATGGAGTCTCGAAAAGTGAAAATTTGAAGAAATCCAGGATAGTCATTTTTCACAGAAAACTAATATTTTCTGATGAAGGAAAAAAGAAAGATGAAGTAAAGAGTGGTGTAAGTCAACCAGATAAACATCCCACTCCTTTCCTTAATTGTCTCCGTCACCGACGAAAAAAGCGTCTTTCAATCAGAAACATAACCCTCTCTCCTCAAAATCTTAGAAATAGTGGAATTATTCTGGAGAAGAGACGAGATGACGACTAGTATATATACTGGCATATTTTATAGAGCATTCTTCAGTTAACATACATACACGATTTGCTACTTCCATCAGATTCTTCAAGAATAGAAAAAAATGAGGGTCCATGGTACTCTCGTATTCGCTCTGGCGGTTTTTGTCAATTATATTGGTAAATATATAATATTATCAAATATGTCTATAATTTCTTCAAATATTATTATTTTTTATTCATTATTCCTCACAGCAATAGGATATACCGGAATATCCCATTCGATCCCATTTATGTCCCAGGTTGACCCACGGATATCCCAGGGATAACACGACGGACATCTTGCAAGAAGGAAATATGGATATCCCGATTTCCAGCTTGCAGGATATACGACGAGTTATCCCTGGGATATCTCAGGGATAAACTAGGAAATAAATGGGTTTGAATGGGATATTCCGGTATATTTTATTGCCGTGTGGGTTCATTTTTTTCAAATAGCAGCTGAACCACAGTGCATATTTGCTTCCTATCAAAAATTTTAGAAATTGAAACCTTTTGTTCTATTCATGTATAAATATTGAACACTCTTTCATTATATAAAAATATACGCTACTCGTTAATTCAAATTTAACACTTATTGCTCTATTATTAAATTTCCTAAATTAGCATATTTCCCTTTGAATTCTTATTTCCTTTAAATTTTAAGGGTCCAGATCCAAACACGGAACCTTTAATTCCTCAAAGATACGGTTCCGAACCTGGACTTTTTGAGTTATGTAGAGTTTGGGTCCGGACTGGACCCTTCATGGACCATGTAGGACTTAAAAATTGTATAAGATTTGAAAATTAGAGGTTTCAGTCTGTGGTTTAAACAGAAATTTTCGTTAAATTGAAATGATTATTGCCTTGCTTTATCTGAAAGTTGGAAAGCAGACTGAAAAATTAAGAAAAAACCACGACTTCCCAAATCTGTTCCAAGAGAAAATTGCTATGAACAATAATAAGTTGTATAATAAATTCATTTGAAAATCTGATTATCAGTTTTGAGTAATATTTCATGTATGAAAGTCAAAAAGTAAGTTTCATTTTATTTAGGACCAATTTTGAAGAGAAATCTCGAAGGCCAATTCGATATAAGTATGTTCTTTTTTTCAAAACGAAAATTTTTATATTTATTTTTTTGTTGGTTCAAACAAATTTGGGGATCATATGCATATGCCGTAAGTTCTACAGAGCACAAAACCCTACTCCAGTAGAAAAACTTACCGCGGCGCGTAAACTGCCGCAATTTGAAATTAACTTACTTCGCGGCAGTGATGGTAACGGGCCGCTACTTTTTCAACAGCGTGTGTATCGAAAAGCGCGTGTCAAAATGAAATTGAAAAATAATATAAATAATGATACAGACAAATAATTTTGAATTTTTTACACTTTGAAAATAATTAATTAGGTTGCATTTTCCAAATAGCTGATTAATCTGAATAATTTATTATGAATGTAATATTACATGTCTATATTTCATCATTTCAAATAAACCCGCGCTTTTCGGTAGATGCAGAGTTGAAAAGGTAGCGTTCCATCACCATCACTGCTTCGCGGTCCCCTTAGGACATTTTTCAATCGGGCCAGTAACTTCAGGATTCGTATAAAAATTTTTCTAATAAATAATTCCTATATTTTTTATTGCAGAATCACGTCCAATGTCGCTCTCTCCACGTGATACAGCTGGTTCGACATCCAGCTCGACGTCTGGCTCGACATCCAGCTCGACATTCGGCTCGGCGCCCGACTCGACCTCCAGTAATTCAAAAACTAATATAAAATTTTATATCAATATTAGAACCAATATGAACAAATATTCCACCTACACATTAATTGACTTTGCTGAAATTCGTTGTATATATAATTTTTTGAACTAATGAATAATTGGCATAGTGAATCCCGGGATATCAAACCGTTGCATATCATTCGAGTTATCAACTGCAGATCAAAATGATTCTTCTACTCATCCAAAATTATTTGTACAACATTCACGCATAATATTTCTGAAAGAGGAATGTTTTAGAAGATTTTGAATATCAGGGTGGGAGAAAAATTCCAATTTTCATATATTAAGCTATAAATCGGTATCACTCGCGGAATTCTTCCTTTTACGTTTAAAAATGTTTCGTTATTTATTTTTACAACCTAATAAGACCAATACAACATGTTTTTGAGAACGGTGAACTTTTAACAAAAAAAAATGAATGTTCAACTCAAAGCAATCAATTTTCAAACAACTACTTCAATTTTCAACCAAACAAGATAAATTGTCAACCAAAAAATTAATTGTTGAATCTTCAGTTGCAAACCCTATTTTCAACTAAATAAACCATTTTTCAACAAAATATTTAAATTTTCAACCAAAGAGATAAATTTTCCACTAAAATGATTAATATTAACTGAAGTAGTTAAATTTGGAGTCAAAAAAATTATTTTGTAACACAATAGTTGAATTTTCAACCAAATCAGTTTTCAGCCAAAAAGTTAGTTTCAAACCAAACAGTTGAATTTTCGACTAAAGTAGATAACCGTTATGCCCAAAATGAAATATTTTCAACAAAGCAGTTGGACTTTCAATAAAAAAAAAACTTTCTGATAAAATGAATCAACTTTCAACCAAAAAATTAATTATTCAACTCAATACTAAGATTTTTAACAGAAAAAAAGATGAATTCTTAAGCGAAAACATAATAATAGTACAAATTAGTAATGGTGCAAATTCAATTGGTTATAACGCCTAAACTTGAAAATGGTTAGTTCTATGAACAATTTTATGAAATATAAAAGTTTTGTTTTAAGATACAACAAATTGTGCAGTAGGGTTATCACTTGGGTAAAATAATTTCTGTCGCTTACTATTAAAAGGAATTATTTTTGAAAAAATCATTTGCTCACCAATAAAATTGAGAAAAAGACAAAATTACCTTTTTCATAAATGTCTATATTTTTCCATGTATTTTGTTAATTTCAATTGGTATAATTTTCAATCATTCATACTGGCAGTTTTTCTTTAAATAATACCTGATGAGGACGTCATAATTAACCTTGAAACATGTTGGTTTGCTAGTAGTATAAAAGAGACGGAGAGAGAGTTTGGATTGTAAATTTTGTTTCTGCTCTGATTTCGGTGCACAAAATTATCCATAAGGAAATAGATTTCATTTCAATCTTACATTTTTTCAATTAGAGATACTATGCCTTAATTTTTCGAACGAAATCTTCTTTTATTTAAATTTTGTACAAAATATGTTTCAAATATTAGCAATTTCAGAAATCTATGGATTTTCAGATTGTTTCTTCTTCTATTTAGCGAATTCAATCATATAAATAGATTTGTTTAGAATATTTAGAAAACTAAATTATTTAAAGCATTTGATATATAGATATATTCGATAACTACACGATTGACTTACATTAAAAAATTTCTTCCGATATTTCAGCTAACTTCTTTGGACGTTTACATACCTCAGCTATGTCTGTAGTTCCTGAGAACGCCATACTTCTGGTTAATGTGAAACCAAAAGATAGCATTTTCTACAAGGAAGGAACTACATTATATCAAATCATAGGTGATGCATATTTCTTGAAAAGGGGTGGATCAATCATAGGATTTAGTTACGGTTTTGCTCCCCAGCCTATTCGTGCAATGCGTGATTGTCAGGGTTTTCCTTTTACATATACAATTAGCAGCGAGCATCGCCAGATAATTTTTGATGAAGACTTTGAGAAACTTGGTATAACAAACATTATGCCAATGGATCCCAGACGAAAAAAACTTAGGAGTGATCAGCACAGAGCTCAAATAGAGAAGAATGATGGCTTGAAGGTCATTAAAATGGAATAAAGAGTAAACATGTATTTTTTTTTAATGTAAAAGTCATTTCTAATAGACAATTACCCGATGTTAAGATTTTAATCCAACTTCGGATGGAAGATTGTATTTTGAAATGAGAAAAATATACCATTGAGCCGAATAAATACATGAAAAACATGTACTTTTATTTTTACTCTTATTGATTTAACTATAATATTATTTAAGCAGAATTATTCACTTCAGGAAACACAAATATTAATCAATTTCACATTTTCTGTTCTTCAGCACCGAAAAATGTTTTCATGGTTTGCCCTAACGAAAAATATTTTTAAAAATGAATGCTACTAAGAATATATTTTTGTTAGTTATTACTTGCAAACTGGTCTAAGTGAAACGAAAGTTCAATTGGGGTTCGATTATGATTCCTAATAAAGCCCCACTAAAGAATCGACATTTTTTTTATTTTGAAAGTCCAAAGAGAGTTAAAGCACTATAAAATGGAGTAACTAACACGTATGACGTAACGATACGTAAAAAACATAAGGCTTATGATACCCTGATTTGTATATCTATCGTACATACAATTTCAATCTGTACAATATTTATGCATTCAAAGGAGAAAAACAAAATGATGAAATACAAATTTCTCAATAAATAAGTTGGTTCCCACCGAATCTTGATGACTTTCATAATAAAATGTTGAATGATTAACTGTACTTTTCATCGCTGAAATGGTTTCAGTACCCCACACCTTTTTTGTTAGGAGCGATGACATATTCGAAAATCGAGTAATATTAGGAAACGTACCTTGAGACTTTTGCATAAAAACATTAACAGTAACTGCATAATTGATTTAAGTGGCAGTTTTTGAATAGTAATATTCAAATAAATAGGTGAATCCTCCCACAGACAAAATTATTTTTCTGCATAATTTATTATGAATTATATAAAACATTTCATCATTTTTCTACAAATACTGTTAAATATGTACTTGAATTTTCAATATTTTTGAACGCATATTTAACTATTTGGTGGAAAATTAACTCTTGGGTTGAAAATTCATAATTTTGGTTTTGTGAATTCAAATACTTTCTAGATGATTTGCCTTTTTAGTGAAAAAATTCAACAATCTAGTGGAAATATTTTTTCATAATTGAAAAATCTTTCCCAGTTGAAAATTCAACTAACTTGCTGAAATATCTTCTATTTGGTTTAAACATATCTCTTTTGGTGGAAATGTTATGTTTTTCCTGTTAAAAGTACAACTTCCTGTTGAAATCTCATTTAAATATCAACTATTATATTTTCTCTTGAGAATTATTGTGTTTTGATTACAAATTTGAAAACTTGGTTAAAAGCTGAAGTTCTAAGTAGGAAAGGAATTTTTTTAATATTCATCAATTTAGTTGAAATATCAATTATTCTGTTGAATTAATTTGTTAAAAATGCAACTATTTTGTGAAAAGATGTAGTTACTTTTTTGAACATTTAACTGTTCTGTTAAACAGTCGTATTTTCTGATAAATATTTCGTGACTTTTTATTGAAAATTCAATTGTCATAAAGAATAAAGTTAAAATTAGTTCAAAAATTAGAAACTAAACAAGTGGCTGCATGGAAGCCTCTCCTATAAATAAATCTCCCCTTAGATGTGTTGAATTTTACTTTCAAGTTTTGGTATTTTTTAACACTATATGTAAAAAATTATAAAATTAAAACTGAAAGAAGAACAAATGTTAATCAATTTGCTCAGGCTTGCAACATTTTATAACATGAAAAATTAATGAAAAGATAGCAAAAATGTAATCCGTATACTGGCATTTTAAAGAATGTTATTTTCTCCAGATATTTGTACTTCATCATTCTGATTTATCTTTTTTGAAGGCATACACATATTATAGTTTTGGAATTTACGGACAATTCAGGAAATTATAAATAACTTGTATGGTAAACTATTTTATCATTTATATTTGCTTCACCTGCCGCAGGGAGTTAAGAATATTGATATGAATTATCGCGAAAATTTTTAAATTTCGGCATTGTGTGTAGAAAAAAAAACATCAGCCTATTCGCAGAGAAATTTATGAGGCATATTCAAGCAATTTTAAAGAGAGAAGTCTATGTTGGATACATTTTCAATTATCTTCATTTATAATTTTGCATAGCAAATGGCATATATGTTCATATATTGAAACCACTTTTTTACAGAAAAGTACAGAAAAATATCTTATAATACAGAATGGATCCATATCACAATGTCATCACTCGTTACCTAATAAAGCAAGAATTTTTTTTTAATTTTACGCCGAAATTGATCCCATTTTATTAATCTTAGTAAAATTTCAACGTATATATTATATCCAATTGAAGATAATTATGTATTTAAAAACTTTATTTTTGATAAATATTATAACTGATTATAATATTAATATTCTAATTTTTTATCATTATCATATCATTCAGTCATATCCCTTTCGTGGTAAGCGTGAATCACGCGGCGAGGAAGGGTGTACTGTAGGGAAGGGTGTATAGATTTTCAAATTAATCTGGAATTCTTATGTTGTTTCTTTAAACAAGACGTTCATTCCGCAATACTCCTCCGACTCAGGTTGCTGATCAATCTCTCTAGCGATCACCTCAAGTGGAGAGCCTCGCAAAGTCATCATGTAAAGTTCCCCACTCGGACTCATTAGTATCCAAGGTCTATTGTTCCAGGCGTCATTTACTCCTCCGACACTTTTTTTCATGCATTTTTTATGAACTATTTGTCTCCACACTCTCCTGTTTTGAATTATCTCTCTAGCTCCCACCACATCCATGCACTTTCTCATGCAAGCTCTTGTGTTTCTGGGGCTTCTTATGTCTCTTCGAATTAGGGTCTCATTCACACACTCTAATCATTCTTTCCGCGGTCTGCCTCTGGGCACACTGCCGTTTATTTCACCTTGTTACACGTGTTTCGTCATTCGTTCGTCTTTCATTCCCTCAACTTGCCCAAACCATCTTGACGAATTTCTTTCACATATGCCAGCTAGCGTCTCCTCTACCAAAAATTCTTGAAGTATTATCTCATTACTCACTTTGTCCATAAACGTTTTACCGCACATCGCACGCAGGAATTTCATGTTAATCGCATCAATTTCACTCTCACCCTTTTCTTGGTAGGTCCAGTTCTGGCTTTCGTACATCACAGTTTGTATGAAGATAGAATTATGGATTCACCTTTTAACTTTACTTGATATATATTTACTGTTTATAATGGGTCCTGCTCTACCGATAACCTTCTTGCACTCGTTTATACGCCTATCACACTCTCTATGTACCTTTTCGTCATTTGTGAATATGCTACTAATGTATATGTACTTATCAACTTGTTCTATTCTTTCATCGTTTAGGGCAATGTTGCATATTGTGTTCTCATCCTTTCCTTCAGACACCATAATTTTTGTTTTATTCAAACCAATTTTGAGGCTTATGTTCTTCATGCTTGTATTTATTTTTCCTCAAATTGTTCGCAAGTTTTCGATTGACGCTGTCATAACTTACAAACGCCAACCAACGTACCCTCACTATCCTGAGATCCACATTTTCTTCCATTCTTACAAGGAACCTAAGGTAGGTTAAAACCTCCGATTTTACCCTCCTTGATATATTTTGTGGTAGTTAAAAAAGTTAGCGACACATTTTTTTCTGCTAATATTCGGTTTAAAGATGGTGAAACCCACCCCTAAATATTTCACATAGAAAAAAAATGGAGTCTTTTTGTCGAAATCTTGAAGTTTTCAGAATGTTATCACACGGAAAACGTTTCTAGTCATAAAGCACATAACATAGAATTAACGTTTTAGAAGAGGGTTGCTTCTCATGTATATTTTTCTATAATATTTTTTCCCTATAATATATATATATAGTTAAAAGTTTGTCATAAGGACAACCGCAGGACTTCGCCGGGAGCAGGTGCTAATCTTAAAAATTGCACTTGCTCCCAGCGAAATCGCGGTAAAATTTCAGCTGTAACCAGAAAAAAATCTTATCAGATAATGGTAGTCAGTTTTTATCACCTCTTTGGGGAGCGGCATTGCAAAAGAAAGGTATAAAACCCTTATTTAGTTCAATTAGGCATCCCTAAAGCAACTCTACTGAAAGAGTGATGAGGGAATTTGGCCGATTGTTTAGGATTTTTTGTTCGGACACTTATACTCGTTGGGCGAAACATTTGCCAGACATTGAATCTTTGTTAAATATTACAGCACATAGTAGTACCAGCTTCTCTCCGCCTGAGTTGCATTTTAGTGTGAAACCACATGACAAAATCCAGAAGATAATTTCATTCCCAGAATTGAAAGATATTTCTCATGATGCTAAAATTATGTCGCCAAATGTAAAATTATTGAATTGTTTTGAAAGAAGGAGGCTTGCTCAGAAAACCTGTTTTGGGGTGGAATTGAGGATCGGTGATTTAGATTTACTGAACATTTCTGGAAAATCCGACGCATTCAACAAAGTAACTCGTAAAGTTCTCCACGTCTATTACGGTCCATATCGAATCAGTAGGAACTTTGGGGATAACGCGTTTTAATTGGTTGATAAAGACGATCCTGAGAGAATAATTGGCAATTATAATCAGTGCAGTTTAAAAAAATGTTACAATCGCAAAGGAATAATGAATGCTTCAGTGATAACAAGCAAAATTCACTGGGGACATTAGGCTGCTGATTGTTTGATTCTGAAATAATACTTGTTTGGAACAATTTTATAAATCTGTAATCAAGATATGTAGATTAAGGGACAAAATATGTAGCTAATATGAATAGCAAATGATTATACGAAACTGTAGGGTGGTCTCCCCTGTACATATTCAGGGTCCTCATATGCTACTTTCTCACAGAGTTCTGTTTTAGATTTTCCATTATTTTTTGTACATGTTTCTAATTTTTTATAGATAATTTTAATTACTTAGCAAACTTTGTGAAGATGATTTTTCTTGAATAAGCAACAGCTTGAATAAGTATAAATTCAGTCCCTGAAGAAGTTTATTTCAATTTTATAGCTTTTTTCCTTAGGCAAAAGATTAGCGAAAAGTGAGCCACCATATATCAGTAAAAAATTACTAATTCAATTAGTCAAGATATTTCCTAATGCAATAGTAGAAACCAACTAATTCCTTAACAAAAATAAATAAATTCACTTAGGACTATATATAATCATTGATAAAAGGTTATAAAAATATAAAACGTGAAAAATAGGAAAGTTTAATAAAATGATGGGATGTTGTAACGTCATCAGCTCTATTGAAAAAATAAGGAGGTCATATTATAACATTTTGAACATGATGCAGATTTTCTCCAAATAAAAAACAAAGTTTATTATAAAAACAGCAAAGTTTATAAAAATTAGATTTTTTTAGAATCTTAAAATGACAATGAATTTATTCCTCGCGGGAACAAAATTGGTAAAATAAAATTTTTTAAATAAAATTTAATATTTTCAACTCTACTAAGACAATGAGAAGATCCTGCTTTGAAATTGTGAATGTGAACTATCCTCTTTTTCTTTTCAAAATATTGCTGTCGGGTTTGTTGCATCAATTTAAGAAAAAAAAAAAAATTTCTGATCACAACCGATCAATGGGCTATAATTTGATTATACATATTCAGATTTCATATCCACTACTTTTCAACATTTAAAAAAAGTATATTGTTCAAAAGACTGTGAATAACTACTGGCTTATCGTATGAGAAAATATCTTAAGAGTAAAAGGTTTAATCTTGTGTTGAAGATATTTAAAAATTTTCAAAAATAATTAATTCTAGTCATTGAGAGTTTTTATGTATAACTTTCATTTATTTAAAACAGATTTCATCAAGAATTAGTTGATAGTAGGTATAGGGTTTGCAACATTTTTAGGGGAAATTATGGCATTGGTTAGCCTAGATGATTTTTCATTTACAAATGGAAAGACAAGACGATTTCTTCTTGTGAATTGAAATTTTTTAACAGCAATGCATGGAGATAAGTTTTTATTAGAACGAAGATTTTCTTGTTGCTTCAAAGAGATCTAATCCCGATATAGTTAATGTACCAGTTTTAAATTATTCTGGGCAATAGATTCTGAGATATATCTGTGATACTAAGAAAAGATACTGAACTCTTTTCTTAATAAATAATAAAATTGCTAAAGAAATTGTTCAAATACAAACTGACCAGGATTTTAAAGGATAACCAAGATATCTCCAAAATGAACTCTCTAAAATAAAATTATGCAAGTAAAAAAATACATTTTAAAATAAAAGATCGTTTTCTTTTAAAACTAACAAGGTTGGAAATAGAAAGAAACTGAAAATTAAAAAATTTAAAATTAGTCAAAGTAGGTGTCGAGCGCCTACGAGGAAGGGTTTCGTAGCCTATCAAGACGTTCACTTAAGTCTTACAGAATCTTAAAACAAATTTTTTTTCAATTTTGTGAAATTTTTTGAAATAAAATGTTATTGATAGAAAAATTTAATAAAACAATTTACTAGGACCATACCTTCTATTACATATACATCAATAAGAAATAATTAAAATGCTATCACAGAGGATTTTCTAAGACTATGGAGATACTTCCAGTTTCTAAAATCATTCTGATAATTATGATTGTCTGTTACTTCAATTCTATCCTCACAAAGCTTAAAGAAAAGGAATTTTTGTATACAGTTTCTGGCGCTGTTTTGGAAAATAACACTCTTATTTTACTTGAGTTTACAACCTATCCATTTTGTATAAAATGTAGCCGTGGGGCCGCCAGTTTCCTATTTAATTCCATGGGTGTATCCAAGAGAAGGACCAAGTCATCCGCGTAGCTAGCAATAAAATTTGTAGTACACTATTTACAGAGAGACCTCTACAATCTTGATTCACTAAACAAGTTTCAAAGTCACTATTGCATAAAGAAAATAAGAGAGGGTTTGCTACATCTCCCTGTAGAGCGCCCTGCGATACCTTAACAAATTCGATTGTATTGTGATTTGTTCTTATACAAGGATACGCATTTTCGTAAAGATTTCTTAGAATATTTATTATTTTTAAGCTTAAACGAAGATTATGTAGCTTGTTCCGTAACAGATCATGTGGAACTGATGAAAATGCGCTTTTAAGATTTAAAAATGCATCGTATACTGCACTTTTTCGGTGTCTTAAGTGTATTTTGATTACGGAATTCAGGATAAAAAAGGTTATCCAGGCACCTTGACCCTTTCTAAAACCATATTAAAATTCGGGAATTGCATTATGGTCTTAGCTCCAAGCATTTAGTCTATCAGTTAAAATTTGCGTAAACATTTTTGCAATGCTATTCACCAAAGTTATCGGTCTATAGTTTTCGGGAATGTTGGCATCACCTTTTTTAAGTAGCATAGTCGTAGTCAGGCACCTCCAAGCATTTGGAACTTTTTCAGTCTCCTAGATTTTGTTGAATAGTTGTTCCAAATAGAGTAACCAGCTCTCAGGCAGTCCTTTGAACAAATTATAGCAAATTAGGTCCAGCAAAGGGTGAGAACGACATATTTCAAAAGGCCGACTAATTATTTTAATAGAAAATAAGTCTCGAAGCCAGTTGTATCACGTGTCTGCATTGATAGTGTTAGGTACGACAAATTTTTTACGCCTTCTATTGATAATAGACCAAAAGTTTGATGAGTCATGTGCAGAAGCTATTTTATCAACAATATTATTTACATAATCGTTTCTCTTATTCTGTTAAATTTCCAAATATCTTTATATATCACTGAAATCTGCCGCACAAATCCTATCATTATTATCATTTCTCTGAAAGGTCTGAAACACTACGACCATGCCACTTCTAGGCACATGACAATCCTTGTCGAACCAAGGCTTGTCAGCGGATCTAATCCCCATGTTACCTAACATGTTATGAGCCATATCTAATGCCTTCGCAGTATTGAAAAACAGCTATTACATTATCGTTCAAGAAGTTAACATCTCCATTCACACGTGTAATCTCATCTTGCCATCTCATGCTTTCGGCAAAATCTATAGATTTCCTGTTATCAAGCATTAGATTTACATCTCTTGAGGCATTCCCTTGACTTTGTTTATAATACTCGGCGTGGTAAACAAAATTCAAAGTCAGAGAGACAAACAGGAGATTAGACATTGTCGAAACTGGTAACACTTTAAAATCATTTAACAATGCGAGCCCGTCAACCGAGGCCCATACGAGATCAATTACACTTGAACCTAAACGTCGTTTACATGTGAAATTCGCAGGTGAATTTTCTCCAGATCCACAATTCGGAAGACAATACATATTGTCGCCCATAAACAGAGGCGATTGCTCATCTCTATTATTTATAACAGTCATTCAATGTCCTAACAGCAGAAGAGTTGTAGCAGTTCAGAAAGATACTTTCGTCAAGCTCATTAAGCGAACCTAATCTACAATTACAATCACCTCCAATGACTATAGATACCTGCGAATACATATCGCGTAGTGAGGATGACAAAATATCAAAGCCTTCCAAAAATTTATTAACATTTGAAAGAGGTGAGATTTAAAAACCCCCCAATATGAACTCTGTCGATTCGCGTCGAACCTTGAGTGGAATAATATCTTGAGACGAGTGTATTAAATGTACAGAATATACCCGACTATTCAAAGCTACTGAAATACTACCTTTTGCTCTGCTTTTGGTTGCATCTCTCCAAGCTGGCAAATGGAATAGCTGCATATACCTGGAGATATTTAAAATATGCAAATTCATTGTTTCTAACCAAGTTTCATATGCGCACAATATGTCCTGGGACTCAAATGTATTTTCAATATCCTTCAGATTAGAGAAGCCATGCAGGTTCTAGAAAATGATCTCAGAAGATAAATCAGGACGCACTTCAACTTAAGACTTGAAGCCAGAAAATTTGAGCTGTGCTGTCGAATCATTTTTCAGTGGGGGTTGAGAATCAAGAAGGGGGTCCATTTAATCCCCAGCCAGGAAGGACTTCATACTTTTATTGTGCTTATCCCCCGTCAGAAGGTCTCTATTCGACATTCGGCCTCTCTTTTTTACTTTACTGCCACCTTCTCGCTGCGCTACAACATCACTGGAGTCGTCCTGAATCCTGCGCTTTTTGTTACCTTCGATTAGGGATTCTACCTCATCAGATGCTATGCCTTTATCATCAACGAATAGCTTATTTCTTCAAATATTGGGATGGATTTCGACTATCTTTAAGCGCTCTTCCTGGGTACGAAGTTCTTTACGCTGCTCCCTTTTCACCTTGGAACGATCATTTGCTATGAAAAGATTTAAGCTTTTTAAACTACGAAAGTTTAGTGAGGACATGTTTCACCCATCTTGCTGCAATGAACTTGATAAGAACAGGACGATTACTTTTATTTTTTTCTAGTCTAGTAGCATCCGCGATTGCCACCTCAGGTAAATCCAAATTAACGCTCTCGAATGTTGATGTTATTGTAGCGAGCAGGCCTTTTTGATTGTCATCGTCCTCAATTCCAAAAATAACAATGTTATTCGCTCTCTCTCTCTCTACGTTCTACGTTATCTAGTTTCCTTTCCATTCCAGCCGCTTTCTCAGATAATATCCCCATATTAGATTTAATTTCTTTCGGAATATCGCAAGACTTTCAAACTTTTGAGCTCCTCCAGGCTCTTTGTGAACTTCTTAATAGCTTCCTTCAGATCAAAGTCATCCATTTTTACCACACACTTCAAAAAACATTAAACCAAATAACCAGAACTTGCACGTCTAAACGCAAAAAAAATAATGTACTTTGCAATATGATCCGAAATTATCGGTTTCACAATTCAATTATAAATACTACAAGACAACGTACACGATTTCGAGTGTTGACCGGAGCGTACACAAAACGCGTTTTTAATTATTCATTGGAATTATTTTCCTTAAAAAAAAATCAATTAAGTCGTTGAAACCTCCCTATCGGAAACTTTCCCTACCCCACTCCACCTACTTTCCCCACCCATAACTCCCCCTCCTCGGAAAACAGTACGACGGACGGACACCTGACCGAAATTATAAGGGTTCCAGCCTGTGGCTACAAAATTCTAAAAATTTTGGAAAAACAACGAGTTTTAGTGTTATTTATAATTAAATAAATATTACAAAAATTTTGGAATAAGAAAACTGAATAAGTTACAAAAAAAGAACTACAAAATTAAAAAAAATTTAATTTCCCTGTCTACGTGTTTGTCATAATTATATCAATATGGCCATATTTCCAAAAAGTCCTCTGACTAAAAAATTTTTTTAAATAATTACACAATTATTTAAAAAATTTCAAACTTTGTCAATAATAAGGCTGAAAACTCCCAAATTGTTATATTACTATTACAGAAGCGAATATAATGGAAAAAACATTATAAATAATTAACTATGCAAAAATAATTAAATACATTACCAAGACAAAATTTTCAAACAAAACATTAAAAATAAATTTTTATCTCTCTCTCTCTCTCTCTCTCTCTCTCTATCCTTTTTGTGCGTTTTTCGAATACGTGCCAGTTATGATTACATTTTTTTTATTCGAAGATTTCTTCTTGATAATTCATTTATTTAGATTTACATAATTAATTACATTTAATTTTTTTCAATTAAATTCGCCGCTGTGATGGTATCGTAAAAAATTGTGAGTTTTCAGCTGCACTGTTTCAATCGTTTTGTCAGCTTTTTTATAAATTATTTCGTAATTTTTTAAGTTTCTCTGTTAAAAGACTTTTTAAAAATATGTTTTTATTTATATAGTTGTAAAGAATAGAAAGGCCGGGAGATTTTTCAAATTTTCATTCTACATATATGAAACAATTGGTTTTTTCAGCCTTTATCACTTTTACTTCACGAAAATATAAATATAAATTAAAGATATTTTATATAATTATTTTAATATTTATATTTTAACAGGAACAGTATGAATCCAAACAAAATTCCGAAGGGTATACGTTCATCTCGTGAGTAGTAAATAAATAGTATAATATATAACATAGTATAATAAATAGTAAATAAATAAATAACTAAGTTATGATAAAAAAGAAAAGCAGTTTGAAATCTTTTGCAAAATGATCTGGGAACCATACCGTACGGCCAGGGATTGAAAAAATCAGAGAGATTTTCCTCAAAAATGAAAAATAATGCTAGCGACAAAATTTGTGATGCACCTTAGGACATATCGAAGCGTATTTATGATTTTTTTGGAAAAATATCTCGCAAAACACAGGTTTTAAAATCACAAATTAATTTTGTTCTTCAAATAAACAAATAAAAAATTACCAGTCTTTGGTTTTTCCCTGAAATTTAAAAAAATTACGAATCAAAACGATCTAAAACAGTTCTCTCTATTGTTATTAGCAACTGAATTACGGTAAAAAAGTAGCTCTACATTATTAATTCAAAAATCCTAAAAAATTAAAAAAAATTCGAAATAAAACTTTGCACGTCTTTTTATAATACCAAACATTGTTAATAGCTCACAGTAGAGTAAGATCTGATACATGATTCCTCACTATGGTGGTCCAAAGTTTTTTTTTCATGCATATGGTTGAGTTTATTTGAATCCACAAAAAAATAAATGCGACAAAACATATGACAATTAGAGGTTTCGCAAGCCCCATGAAGTTTAACACGTATTTCCCATAAGAAAAAGAACGTTCTTGTAATTTTTATTCCGAATCATCAATATTAGGTGAATCGAATTGAAACTCAACATTTCACAAATAATTATAACAATAAAAACTTTTTTTTCAATATCACCCCCATAAGTCTGTTTTTTAGGATCCAAAAAAGCCCTATAAGTAAGAACTGGGGATTTTGCCAGTTTTTGGCGCTAATTATGATTTTTGGCCGGTTTTTAAATACAAATTGTTCATGAGACATAAAATGCTACTTTCTACTGATGATTAAATGTTGATATGATTTGTTAGAATAATTTATTATGGTTTCTAGCAATTTTCTCTTAGAATAGAGTTGGAAAGTCGCGATTTTTTCCGAATTTTTCAACTTGTTTTCAACTTTTTGATCACAGAGAGGTAATAATAATTGCAATTTAACATAGCTATTTGCTTTAACGAATTATTATTGTTTGTTACTACCCTATCGTATATTAATGCTAGATAGTTTGGTTTTTTCTGAAATTTTTAACTTTTTATCTAATTTTCATTCAGGGAGGTGATAATTGATATAAGTTAAAAAGAAAATTGTTCAGGGAATTTATTTTGCTTCCGAAGTACCTTCTTTCAGATAGTTGCTAGAAAGATGTAGTTTTTTCTTCTACAATTTTTAACTTTTCTCTGGCTTTTCATTTATGAACAAATTAAAATTGAAGAGAATCATTTTTTAAACAATGTCTCTCTTTTTTGTGATCATATTTTGCTGAAAGTAGTTGTTCCGAGCCTGTTTCTAAATAATATTAATATTTATCATTTGTTTCTAACTACAAAGTCAAAGAAAAGCTAACAATTTCAGGAAAATACCGTTTGTGAAGTTGTATTAATTATCTCAAAAAGTTGAAAATTTGAGAAAAAGTCGCAACTTTCTAACAATATTCAGAGAGAATACTATTGAAAATACTACTTACTTGTCTAGGCAATTATGTTTGTTAACTTGAATTGACTTTAACTTCACTTTAATTGAAAAGTTGGAAATAAGTTTAAAAATCCGGAAAAAGCCGTGAGTTTCCAACTCTATTCTAAGAGAAATTCGCTAAGAAGAGTAATAAACTGCTTAAACAATTTAAATCAACATCTCATTATCAGTAGATAGTAGCATTTTATGTAATATAAATCGTTTGTACTTAAAAAACCGCAAAAAATCATAATTAGCGCCATAAAATAGATAAACCCAATTTTTCAGTTATTATGTTTCTTTGGGACCCTAGAAAACAGACTCACGAGGATGATATTTGAAAAATAAGTTGTGATACATATCCTACAGCTAAATGTGAAGAGAAATGTTAAGTTTCAATTGGATTCACTTAATATTGACGATGCTGAATAAAATTTACAAAAACGTTTTTTTTTCTTATGGGAAATGCATAGGTACGTGTTTAACTTCACATGGCTTGCGGAATCTCTAACTATAATTTTTCAACCAAAAAAAAAAGCGTTTCTTTTTTGTGACTTCGTACAAATTTGGGAGTGATATGCATGCAAATTTTAGGGGAAAGATTTTGGTCCACCCTACCCCTCTTCCGCGAAGTGCGGAATAAGTATCCGTACTAAACCGGGGGCAATTTCAAAAAGCAGAGTGATTATTTAGGACAAGCTATGCCAGAGTAGTCGTTTCATACGTACACTGTGAGAGAGGTGTTTCTAAAAATGGAGGTATCGAGACGTGTAATAATTTCCAGTTGGAATAATTTCGAATAGGAAATAATATGCAAAAAATGCACCCAAATTTTTAAATATATTATATTATTATATTTACCTATAGAATTGAGGAAGACAGCTAAAGTTAGGAACAAAGTAACCGTAAAAATCTTCATATTCTTTTAATATTGGAAACTGCCACGTAGAAAATTCCGTGTACTTATTATATACTAGGCGCTATCTCCTTCGACATTCGAAATGATTTCATTGTATGGCAGATTGGAAAAGTTAAGTTTATTTTTATAAGATATTTGCGTTTTATAAATCTATTGCCTACAAGTATAGTATCGCGTTTCGTTATCATTTATACATACAAAAAACACGCCTTACAAAGGATTACATAATCAGTCCGAGAAGAGGTATATATCTCCCTCCTCTCCATACCAACACCTTTTGACGACATTTTCAATTCCTATCAGATGCAAATTTTTCCTCTTTCAATCACATAAAAAGCCTCAGAGTCATGGCTTGAATAGTTTTTATAGGTTTCTGGAGAATCAGATTAATACCGATACGAGAGTATAAGAATTTTCTACGAAACCCTAAAAATACTTTATTCCAAATTTTCCCTAATTTTTTGGAAACTTGGTATGAGTCGGTTTCAGGGAAAGCTGATTTTGGAATTCACATCGGAAGTTACACATTCAAATTTTCAAATCCAATATCGAGCCAGCAGGTCACCGAAAATTAACAAAAATCAAACTTGCAGTTGATTAGCATAAATGCCTTATAGTATGTTAGGAATAGTACATTATTACTATTAAGATATTGAAGTTACATGTGTTTCATGTTTTATTTCAAATTCAAAGTTTGAACGAAGCTTTATTATGCCCAGTTTCCATTCATCACCGGAAACTCACAGTCAACCAGATATTCAATCCATTTCGAGGCTACTATATTGTTTGTATTATTCTTTTTTTAGAGACGCCAAACTATCAACTTGATGCGAGAAATACATTTTGCAAGATAGAGTCATGTCCCAAATAATCAGCCAAATCGTCGTAAGATGGTGAGTCCAAAATAATTAGCCAAGTCATCGTTAGGTGCTGAGCCGGTTATAACGTCAGTCCCACCCAGCTTCAGTCAATGGAGTGTCAGTGATGTGTACTTTTCCCTTAATTTTCCGAAAACTTCCCCAAATTTCATGCATGCCACAATTTCCCAATACATTCAGAAATTCCTATAATTTTCCATAAATTTTCATAAGTTGCAACAAAACCAAAAGAAATGTCCACAAATTTTCATAAATTGCCATAAGTTTTATAGTTTCCCAGCATTCTCCCAACATTCTCATTCTTAGAAATGTCACATGAAATCTTATTATATTCCTTAATTGAAATTTTTTAATCTCTTCAAACATCCTGGTAATCCTTTGAAATACCCACCAATATTTCCAATATTTAGAAATCTTTAAAAATCCCTTGAAATTTTTTTTAATTACTTGAAATCTCGTGAAATTATATGAAATCCGACATTTCTTGAAATTCCTTAAAAATATTTGAAGTCTTATAAAATACTTTGAATTGTTGCGAAATTTATTAAAATGCATTATTGAATTCCTTCAAAATTCCTTGAACTAACTGAAATCCTCGGAGTTCAAAAACTTTAATGTTTGGGTTGAAAATTTATGTAGTTTGTTAAAAATTTGTCTTTTTGGTAGAAAATTAATCTACTTGGTGGAAAATTTATCTTTTTGGTTGAAAATTCAAATATTTGGCTAAAAATTGATGTATTTTGTTGAAGATTTCTTTTTCGGGTTAAAAACTAATTTTTTAACATAAAATTGAACTATTTCATTAAAAATGAAGTTTTTTTATTAAACACTCGTATTTTCGGATTGAAAATTCAACGGTTTTGTCTGAAAAATTTGTTCTTCTCTTTTAAAAATGCAACAATTTGGTAGAAAATTCAAAAGTTTTGTAAAAGGTTCATTGTTTCAATGAAAATTAATTTTTTATTGAAAAATTATCTACTTTTTTTAAAACTCGTCTTTTTTGTAGAAAATTAATCTTCTTGGTTGAAAATTGAACTATTTTGTTGAAAATGTATGTTTTTTGTTGAAAATTCGTCTTTTTGGTTTGACTTAACTAGTTTTTTTTTAAGTTAAAAATTTATCTATTCGGTTGAAAGTTGAACATATTGTTAAAAAATTATTTTATTTGTTGATCGTTTTTAGCTTAAGATTCAACCATTTGGTTGAAAAATAACTTTGTTGTTGAAAATTTAACTGTTAATCAAAAAACTTATCTTTTTGGCTGAAAAAGTTAAACTGTTTTAAGTATATTTTTACGTTAAGAAACTAAATAGATTTTTCTAAGGCCTAACTGTATAGGCCTGAAGAAGATCTATTAAAATTCAACTGTTTTGTTGAAATTTCGTATTTTTGTGTGAAAAATTCTATTGGTTTAGTTAAAAATTTAACTATTTGGTTGCAAATGAACTTTTTTAATGGAAATTCACATTTTTGAAGAAATTCCATTTTGAAGAATTTGCCTTTTTGGTTGGATAATTCAATAGTTTTGTGAGCATTTCCTTTCTTTCTTGGATGAAAAATCGTTCTTGATTGAAAATTCATCTCTTTTGGTAGAAATTTGTTCATTTTTTGGTTATAATTTCAACGGTTTATTTAAAAATTAATCTGTTTTGGATTAGGATTAATCTATTCTGTTAAAAATTCATATGTTTTGGTTAAATTTTTATTGATTTTTTGTTTGTTAATAATTCAACTCTTCGTTTGTAAATGCATTTTTGTAGGTTAAAGCAAATGTTGAATGTTCAAGTTTTTTTTGTTTCAATTCAACTCGTCTTTTTGGATAGAAAATATTTTTCTCCAGATTGGAAATTGACGTTTGCTGGTAGACAATTTTGTTGTTGTAAATTTATCTTTCTTGGTTTGATAATAATTAAACTGTCTTCTAAAAAATTATTTTTCTTGGCTTGAAGATTCAACTAGTTGCTTCAAAATGCAACTGTTTGTGTTTCTTGTGTTGTTCTTTTGAGCGCTCATCAAATTAAATCGAAAAAAAAAAATAATTGAACAGGGCAGCGGGATAATTTAATGCTGAGCATTAAATTATGCGTGTATAGCCTACAGGAATGACTGAATCTGAAAAATGTTTCTTGTATACTTTATCTTTTAAAACGTCGAACAAATTGTCAAATATGTATATATCATAATTCTATACTACCACATAGGTTTATTAAATACACTAATCGATTTATCCCATCATAACGAAATATGCTACATGCCCAAAATTAAGAAAGTTTTTCTTTTAAGAACATTAGGAATATTTATAAATCTGCGCATATCTAACTTAATTTGGTCATCTTACATTTCTAAATACATCAATCAATTTATCTTGTCAAACTAAAATTATCAAATTATATTAACTAAATACCGCCCAGTGTTAACAATTTTAATTAATACACACACACAGGCGCGAATATTCTTTAATCACCTTATCTTCGGAAAATTTTATGACAACATTTTGCTAAGTTTAGTGAAATATTAAAATAAAGTTCATTAAAATAATAAAATATACCAGAATACCAACAGCTGGGTATTATTTGTTACCACACAGAAAAAAATATTGTTTCATTTTGAACAAAGAAATGGCGTCAAAATTTACTGAAACAAAATTGAACCATAATCGATTCATATTGAGTAAGACGAATGTTTGAAGCGATTCAATTGTTGCTTGGTTCTTACATTGTTCAAAAGAGCAAACATAACTGGAGTTCAAAATGAGTTTACAAGAAAATGACCTAAAACAAAATTGAATCTCTAGTTTTTTCTGTGTACTGCCCTCATTACACATTAAAAAACATTCCTATGCATAACGTGTGTACGTGTGACCATTAAGGTGGTTCTTATTAATACTTATTTATGTTTATTCCATATTTCAGTATAGTTTTCAGAATTCGTCAAAGAATAAGAATCAATGATAAATTCTGTTTGAGCCACTTTTATGGGTTCCCAAAGAAAATATTATAAGTGCGAAATTTGAATTTCACGTAATATTACGGGTACTCAAAAGCTTTTCGAAAGCTTTTTTTCATAAGTAATTACTATTTGGTAACTTAGGATCACCCAGTCATTTTCAACTAATTTTCAATCGTTCAAACAAATTTTATTTGCTTAAACATTTGTTTTTTCAGGTAAGTCACGAAATAAACGCATTTTGTAGCCGTTATGTGTATTTTATCCAATGAGAACAGTAAAGTAAATTGTTTAAATAATTTTCAAGTTATTCAAATAGTAGCTCTTTGTTAAAGTATATAGTTTACCTAAAAAAGGGAGAAACATTTTATTTCGCCAAATTTTAGACAGATTTTAATATTTTCAAGTGATAATTTGTTCTCTAAGACTACTTGTTAATGTTTAAACAAACCTAAATTATTTCAACAATTTTATTATGCCTTAATTTAATATAATATAAATATAATTGTGAAAGTATTCAAACAAATTATTAGTATTATTAGTATAGTAAATTAATTAGTATGGTTAACTATATCGGGCGATGGGACATCATCAACCCAGAAGATATGAATCATTCCATTAAATAAAGAAAGGGAATCGCACGATAATAAGTGTGAAGCTGGATTTGTCACAAACAAAAGTGATTTATTTACAATTTGCTTATTCTAGCTCAAATACAATAAATTTACTTAGATTCCTAGCTAAATATAGAAAAAATTATCACACTTTTATTCTGGTGATCGCACACGCAGGTAGGAGCGCTCAGCTCTGGCTGAGACCTCTAGCTGTAGTAGCGGATGATGCGATATTCCTGGCGGAGATGCTCAAAACGTTAGAGAAGTACGCAGATAAGAATATGATGGAGGTGAATGTGGAAAAGAGTAAAATAATGATATTTAGAAAAGGGGGGCGAAGAAAGAAGGATGAAAGTTGGAAATTTAAGGGAAAGAGTCTAGAAATAGTGGATAGATATAAATATCTTGGATTCTGGTTCTCGACAGGCATGACTTATAGGAAACATTTGCAGAATATCGGAAAGAAAGCGAAGATAGCAGCGAATGCAACATGGGGGATAATGAAAAGGGCGAGAGTAAAAGGGTTGAATAGAAGATTATATTTAATGAACGCATTAGTAAAGTCGGGCTTCATGTATGGGGTAGAAATATGGGGATGGGGAAGAAGGGAGGAAATGGAAAAGGCTTCATGCCCATCGCGAATACCGACCGAACTGGCAACCGGAGTTTTCATTTAGTTGGAATATTTCTTTTTGCATCTTTCGTACACAAATGATGTACATAAACGTACTTTACTGTCGGCTCTTGCATTTCTCAAAGTTTCAAGCCGATATTTCACGTATCAAAAAAGTTAATAGGTTCAAAAAATGCACCCAGTTTTCATTTTGTCGAAAATAATTTTTTGCGAAATTCCTCCTCGAATAAAGTACGTAAAAGTAGTTTATTGTCTTCTCATACATTTAACAAAGTTTCAACCCGATATTTTATTTAGAAAAAAAGTTCTTAGATTCAGAAAAAATTTCAGAAAATTCAAAAAGTGAGGCCGGTAAAGTAGGTATTTATGCGTGTCACATGCCCTTAAACGATAAAAGACTTTTCATACGTTTCAATAATTAATTATTATCAATTATTCTGCGACATTTTTACAAAGGTTTCGTAATAAGTCACACCCATCATTGAGTTTTACACTCAGAAAAGGATTTGGACGAATAAACAAAATTTTGGTTGAATCGACCCTAGAATATGGTTGTTATATGGAGAACAGAATATTTGGTGGACACAAAAAAAATTTTTGCTTAGTACAATTTGGTTGATTGTACCATATCTTTTGGTCGATACAAGCAAATATTTTCGTTGGTACAAGTAAAACTTTTGGTTAATCCAAGCAAATATTTTGCTCGATACAAAAGAATATTTTAGTTCATTCAAATAAGTGTTTTTGATGGTCTAGAGTTTGTTTGATTTAACCAAAACTTGTAGTTCATCTAACCATAAATGACCCAGCACAATCTACATTGTAAGTGGCTTACCATGGAATTGTGTCATCTTGTGTGAATTATTTAGTAGTAAATTATTTAAATTATTATTATTATTATATTATTATTTAAAGTAACAATATAAACTAACAAAAAGATTCAACCAAAAACTTTCATTGATTGAAGCAAACGAATTTGGTCAACTAAACGAAAATTTTGTTCATTTAACTAAAATATTTTCTGAAATCAACCAAATGCGGCCAACAAAACGATTTTGTTGAATGAAGAAAATTTTTTGTTGTTGTGTATCTTATCTTTCCCCTTTGAACAAAAAACGTTCTCAAAAATCAAATTTTTAATTTAGAAACAAAAAGAAAACTTTTTCCCGAGATATGTCAGTGCTGAATTCAGGCGTGAAAAGTTTGACTGAAAAATATTTTGAAGTTCCGAGAAAATGGAGGGGAAAGTTTTTTTTCGCTTGAGGTGTAAGTTTTCTCGACTCTCGGCGGTGACTTAAATTCTAATTTTCAATTAATTACAGAACAGCTGGAAGAATGAGATTATACAAAAAATCTTTTTCAAATTTGTTATTTTTATTGTCCATCTTCTCGATCAGAACGCAGACTACGTGTCTTATCAAAAAATGGTTGAAAGAAAATTTGTAGATCTGATTTGGTTCATTCTATATCTATAATTAAAATGAAATTTAAGAATTTAGGGATAATCGGGATATTGTTATAAAGTTTCCTACAATAATAAGAGATGATGGTATTTCTGTATGTATTATTATAAACTTGAGCGAGCAAAAAATTGGTATTCACGTTTAGAAAAAGTCTTATATACTGTTTGAAAATTGTGAGTGTGAAAAAGTGATAATGATCGATAACAAATTTTGTAAAATATATCAGCAGTAGTAAATATTTTAAGAATCATAAGTTATAAGATGTGTGCGAAATTCTAGTGTTCTTAAATAACAATGCGTATTGAAATGAAAGCCGCTAGTAATATCTGCAACCGGGATTTGCGAGAATTCTAAAAGACTATACCAAAAACGCCCGAAGGTTTCCGAGCTGTTCCGTCTATAGCCGAGTACGCGACGATCAAACCAGCAGACCGACTGCACCCAGCTCGTGACCTCCGATTTCCCGCTAAAAGTTTCATACATATTTGTATGTAGCACAAAAATGCTTGAAATTTTTACCATATAAGGCTTTCTATTGAAAACAATTCAGTTTCAAATTGTTTAGTTTTGAATATGTGATTTATAATTGCTTATTCTGAAATGTTTTTAATTAAAATTTTTTTAATTAAATGGGTTAAAAATTGAATATTTTAGACTGAAACAATATTTGAATAGGATTTTAAATTGAATAAAAACGTTTAATTATGAATATATTAATTTCAAGTTATTTTCACATTGAATTAAATAGTTTAAAGAGTTTCAATCAGACATTTCAATTCGCTTAATTATTAAGGCTTTCGTATTGAAAAAGTTGAAGTTTCAACGTTAAAATCTGCAAATTGTTTAATTTTGAACAGATTTAGAATCTTATTTTAAAATAATGATTGTGCAATTTTTAACACTCCAACTACAGTTCAATTTTAAAAATCATTAATTAATTTATATTTACAGTTGATCAACTTAAAACATTTTTTATAAACAAATTCAAATTTTAAACGCTTTTATTTTTTTATTCTCAAAATCTTCAAAACTGAATTTTTAAATTCTTTCAATTAAAAATTTACATTTAACAATGAATACATCAAATTGAAAATTTGTAAAGGTAAATATTTTAGAATTAAGCGTTGTAAACTGAATGATGTAGTAATTGGAACAGTTAACAATTAAACTTAACATTTAAAAAAAAATTTGAAATCGAACTTATTTTTAATTGAATTATATTATGTGATATGATATTTGTGATATTCCACGTGATTTGATAGATTATTCTTCTACAAATTTGTAAAATTTCCTGTGAAAAAATAAATTCACTGTCATTTCTCAGTTTTTCCCGGTCTCTAAAAATTCCCGGTCATTTCCCGGTTTTCAGTTCAGTTCACGAAGGTTCAGATATAGATTATTGAAAAGATGAAATCCAGTAAATGATAGTGTTATTTGAGGAAAAATGTTGTTATAGGATTATCTCCTTCGGAGCTTAGTAAACACTGGAAAAATCGTGCTACCTAATAAGAAATTAAATTACGTTCTATGTCTGCTCTAAGAGTAAGTGAAATATTGACAATTTGAAATTGTATTGAAAATTTAGAGTCTCACTTTGCCATAATTATTATTTTATTTTAATTACTTTAAATAATGAATAATTATTCAATATTTTATTCATATTAATTTTAAAGTGAAATGTTCGAAATTTTTGTCTGATATAATTGCACATTTTTCAGAACATTCGAACGAAGGCTCAAGAGGGTTACAGTCCAATATGTCAAAGGCATTTTTCGTTAAGAATTGAATTTTTTAGTAGTAATTATAATTTTCCTAGAAGCTTGCTTCATCCAGAAATTTCTTGTCCTTCTATAAAGTTACTTTCAGAAATTAAGGAACAACATTATTTGATTTTATATATAAAAATTATACCGTTCGTACACAGTTATATATTTATAAGGTCAGAGAAAAATATTATTCATAATTAACTCGCGTAATTGTTGTATACTTATTATAGTGGTCTAGAAACATCGTTATTTTTTTCTTCTAACATGGCTCGATCCCTTGAAAATGTTTCCTTTTTGTGTCAAAATGTCCCTTGAATATTGGCAGAATTAATAAATATATATATTTAGGTACCTCTTAATCCCATTATTTGCAAAAAATTGCTTATGTTATTTTAGTTTCCGCTGTTAATGTATTTTTTTATACTTTATAGAATACAAAGGGATAAAATGCATATGTACCGAAGTCAAATAATCCATTAATAGTGGCAATTAAAAAAGCAATTTTGTGCAAAACTGGCCAATATTCAGGGGACAGTTTGACACTAAAAGGAGCAATTTGTAGGGCAGCTATTTTTTTTTAATATTATGTAATACTTTGAAGGGATGTAGAATCAGAATTATTGCTCTAAAAAATACGATACTTATTACTTGAGTGGCTTAATATTCAGGCAAATTACACCTTGGAAAAATCTATTGATACCTGGGAAAAAACCACTGATTATTAGTATAAATTTCCATGCTACTTTTTTAAATGAGCTGATAATTACTTTTACATTTTCTAAAATAAAAAAACTGAAACTCCAAAATTGTCGCTTCATTGGAAAAAATATATTTTTTTAAATCTTTCAATCTTTCAATTCAGTTCTTATGTTTCTGAAAACAAATTTTTCATGCAAATGTTCATCGTATTAATAGTTTATTTTCCCTTTGATGATGATTTTTCCGATTGAATAATTTACTATATATGCATATAAATGATAAATATAAATATTTAATAAAGTCCGGGGCACCTGCAATTTTTGACCCAGCACTATTAGTTTCTCACAAGTAGTGATATGTTTCACTAGTTAGTATATAAGGGCAGAAAGAATCATAAGTTTAAACGTAATGCGTGCGATTTATAGACACAAAAGAGGTTTATGTATGCGTATAGGTATTAGTATAGGATTCGTAAAGAAACCACACACGGAAAAAATAAGTTGTCGAAACTTTACTTGACTAGTCACCCATTTTAGGATAGGCTACTTTTTTTTAGAATCTCGTATAATTTTTATTGAAGAACCGCAGAATTTATCGAAAAAGTGAAGAAAGTCATAGAATTATTGGAATACAATCTACGAACATCAGTTCTTGAATTTGTATTCAGCAGATTTTGACAAAGTACTAGACAAGCATTCAATTTTTTATAAAAAGTCCTCCAGATTCCAAAAGATTGTATATACAATAACTCCCAGCACAGAAGCGAATAACTGATTTACGAGTTGAAGAATTCGTTGACTGCCGGCTACGTTATCTATATATACACAATGACAGCCACATTGGACGCTTGCGTTAACATGTAGTGACGTTCATATATAAAGTGGTGTACGGAAGTCTGAATAAAGTCACAGTAACTGGCAATGGACAAATTTACGCGGAGTTAAATAATAATAATAACATTCAATAATATAACATTAATAATAACATTCAATAATTACATTCAAAATTGACTAATTTCAAATTACAAGCGTTAATAAAAGTTTAAAGCTTTCAACATAAAAAGGGATTTTATTTCATAAAATTTAATTTCCATGCGTTGAAACGGGGGCCAGGTATTTTTCACACGGCCCTGCAGTGCCGTGCTTCGGCTCTTTGCTGAGATTTTTGCAAAATATTCCATATGTTAGGTTAGCCGTGGGGTTTAGTTGTTACGGATAAGTTGCGTTCGCTGAGTTAGACATAGGTGTTGAGTAGTTCGAATCCCACCACAGAATTTCTTTCAATTTTTCATAGGGTCAAATATATGTGTGTGTGTGCAGTGTTCAAACTGTGTAAAAATAAATATAACTTAAGCAGAAGTCTATGTGGATAACTATACCATCATATAATAAAACCTCGAAATAATTTTTTCAAATTTGGCAACACTGTCTTCTAAAAACTCGTCAGGAGTCATCGAAAGTTTCATTGACTGGCTTCGGAGCATTAGCGTATGTGTGTTTCAGGAACTCCATTCCTCTGGTCTTCACCTTTTCATTGAAAGTCTTTTTTACGTTCTACGATTCTTCCTACTTTTTAAATATGTATCAATCAAAGTTTCTAACGAGGATACTTCCAATTTGTAACATACATTTGGCCCTATCCTAGAGTGGTTGATTCAGTCATTTAAAATTTCAACAACTAATTTTTTCCGTGCAAGTTGTTGTCCTCCAGACAAGCGATGTAACCATTACGATGAAACCATAAGAAGTACGCAGTCTGCGGCAACGCCGCTCAGCCGTGATCACGTGATCACGGCGTCTATCTGTATTTTACTATTTGAATAGTGAATGAAATTCACTAATTAGAAATAGTGAAGCTTTCACTATTTTCCCAGTAAAAGTCTACTAATTCAATAGTGAAAACCTAAAAAATCACTATTTCACTAGTGAACCATTCAGTCACTAATTCAATTAGTGAATTTTCACTATCTTAGGTTTAGAGAGAACACTTTTTTTGGTTGAACATGAAATTTATTGGCTGAAAGTGAAAGTTTAAATTTAAACTTGTACATACAAAAATGACTATGTAGTAGAAAATGACATTTTTGTTGAAAATTCATCTTTTTGGTTATAAATGTAATAATTTAGTTAAAAATACATTTTTTTGTATTAGAAATTGAACTGATTAGTTGAAAGTTGAACTAATATGTTAAATATTTACTATTTTTTTAAGACTCACCTCTTTGGTTGAAAGTTAAACATTTTTGTTGAAAATTTGTGTTTTTTTTTTTGCTAAAAGTTAATTTTTATCAGAAAATTTAACTCTTCAATTTTTGGTTAAAAAATGTATTCTTTCAGTTGAAATTGCAACTATTTGGTTCGAAATTCATCTTTCTTGATTTAAAATTTATCTATTTGTTTGAAGATTCAACTTTTTGGGTTAAAAATTCAACTGCGTTTGAAGAAATTCGTCTTTATGGCTTGAAAATTTAATTATTGCGTTAAAAGTTCTACTATTTTCTTAAAAATTCGATATTTTTGCCTGACAGTTCAAGTATTTGATTGTTAATGCAACTGCTTGGTTGAAAATAATTGGTTTAGGTTGAAAATTGATTTGTTTTTGTTGAAAATTCATCTTTTTGGGTCCACATTGTTTTAACTGTTTCAACGTGACAATTGATCACCCATCATGTCACCGAGTCGAAGTTTCGTCGTCAGTTTCAACTTCTTTCACCGTCATCAATGAAGGTGAATGAAGACGAAATGAAGTTAAAGTCTCAATGTCAGCTAATGTATTTTCGTCTTCATTTCGACTTCAAAAGCTGTAGTTATTACCGTTTTTACAAGTTTTGAAGCCGAAATGAAGGTGTAACGATATTTTGATCTTACCTTCATTTCAGCGTTTTTCACAATCATTACCACAATATACATATGCAGGGTGTTTTTTTTATCTTGAGGCATCGAAATATCTCAAGAAATACGCATTCAACGAAAAAAATGTTCGTAATAAAAACTGTTTATTTTCGAGGGGAAAAAGCGAATACGCAAAAATTAACCTCACACCCTGGGGGCGGTAGGAAGGATAAATTAAACATTTCAAATAGGAAACTATATTTTTTATTGTAGATTCAGATTTTCAATTATAAAATACGAAAGTTTTATTCGAAATTTTTTTTTTCGATTCGCGCAATCGAGGTTTGTTCACCGGGGGTGGAATGTGGGTGCGAGTTCCGCATTCCAAATACTGCACCTAGCGCCATTCAAAAATAAATTTAAAATTCTGAAGAAATTAATCTAAAGTCTTTTGGTTTTTGTTTTAATAAAATGGAGAAATAAGAATCTTCGTTTTACTTTTGTTTGGAAGCGCATTCCTTGAATAGTATTAAACAATGTTATTTTTTGCAAATACATCGCCGTCTGGCGCGAATTGAAAACATTTTTCCGAATAAAACTTACGTATTTTTTAATGGAGAATCTGAATCTCCGATAAAAAAATATTGGTTCCCCCAGAGCGTGGGGCGTGGGGTAAAATTTTGCGGAGTTGCTTTTCCTTCTAAAAAATAAAAAGCTTTTATCACGGACATTTTTTTCGTTGGATGCGTATTTCTTAAGATATTTCGATTTCTCAAGATGAAAAAGAAACACCCTGTATATATATCATGGTATTACCTATTGCATTCTAAGCCTTTAATTGTCACGTAAAGCTGATATGTTGAGTCAACGCTTGTATAAAAGTACTGCAATCATAAGAATATTTATACTTTTCTAAATAGTTAAATATTGTATTTGAAATATTTTTTCAGTAGAAACAGCTCCAAACAGAAAGATTAAAACAAAAAATTGCAAAAAGGTGCAAAAAATGAGTTGTGAAATGAATGATAGATATTTTATAAATATTGATTGCTTCTTTATTGAGTAAAAATTCCACATTGTGGTAATCAAAAGTATTATTTAAAAAAATGCAACTTTTATCTATTGACAACTGGTTGAATTAAGTTCAATATTTCAAGTTTTATATGCTTTTAGTTAAGTCTATTACGAAATATATTAATTTTGATATGAATCAGCAAACAAACCAGCAAGACACGTTTGGTGACGATTTTTTTATAGTCGCATTCATTTTCTGGATGTTTGATATCTTCAAACCTTTAATTACTTTGTCTTGTTGAGTAACTTGTTGTTTTTCGGTCAACGCTTCTTGAGAAAAAATCTTATCAGACTCATCGAGTACTATTCCTGAGTCAGTAAGGGGCAAATAGTCTAACTCATCTCTGTTAGCTGTAAAATAATGGCAATTTTACAAATTTACAGTTTTCTTTTGGGTAAACAACTTTTGTCTATGAATTTTTTTCCGTACCTGGCGTCGCTTTTCCCAACATTTATTTTTTTATTGTTATTTTTCATTAAATTATTATTCATTATGTAAAAATTCCACATTATGGCAATCAAAAACATTATTTAAAAAAATTCAACTTTCATCTATTGACAACTGGTTGCTTTTTCAATTTCTGGCTGCTTGCGCTTCTTCGATGTTGAATTTTTCTCACCTTTTTGTATTGATGATTTTGGGCGACGTTTATTCGAACACATATTGTTAATATGTCTGACAAATTCCTCTAGAGTGACTTTCTCCCCTGATATTTTTTCAGCCCAAGCTGCAAACACAAAAATTAGTTAAAATTTTTAATATATATTTTTTTAACTTGTTCAGTCAATGATAATTCACCATGAAGTCCATTGAAGAGACAAATATTAATCATAGGCTTTGAATTTGTTCTGTAATGTGTTGCACTGTAACGTTTCAAAGTATCTCCGTACACTTCATTCAAAGCAACAGTCACCAGTTTTTTTCAACTTTATTTCCCTTCCCCCATTCGGGAACTTCTCTCTATGCAACTTATTTCATCCTTTCTCATGAAAAATTTACAACCGGGTGAAATCTCAACCTGCAATTTTTTTTCAATCAAAATTGAATTTAAATAATTAAATAAATTTCTACAAGTTTTTGGGTCAACTTTGGTACATAATACGTATACATTGAAATTCTAACCTTGTCTTCGCCAGGTGTTAAATGATTGCGAATGATCTGAAAAATGTGAGAAACAAGGTAAAAACACATTCTGAAAATTCAAAAATTATTAGTGTTTATACATCTTACCACATCATCTTTTTGGGATTGTTTTTTTTTCAAATTCTGAGTATACATATCTCTCAATATCTTTGCCCAATGTTCAGCTAAAAGAACGTCTCGCTCTGTAACTATTCCAATAACAGACAATATAAAATGCATATTTCGTATGTAAATTACAGAAATATATTAATAGCAACGAACAACGTTCCAATAATATGCCAAGAATATTCCTTGAAATATTTCCATGTCCCACCCTTATCCCATGCCGTAAGGCCTGATGGCGAGAAAATAGCCTGAGAATATCGCAGGATATTTTCAAATGTTCATTTAGAATAATCTTGTGACATTTTTTTTACTATTGGCCTCATGGGACAGAAGTCGGACATACGAATATTCTTGGAACGTTTTCCGTAATATTCCTGACATATTCCGGAAGAATTGCGTGTTGCTAGGACTTGTCAACATTTACTTTCAAATGGCACCAATCCATCATAAATTGTCAAAGAACTGGGAATATTCTGCTCATTCTGCGTGGAAGGAGAACTAGAGATTTCATCAACGTGGAATGTAGAACTTTCTTCAGCATTAGCATTGTCCATGAGCGAATTTTGCAAAGAATTTTCGTCAGTATTATCTTCACGACAAAAATCCGAACTATTTTTTCTCGAAGCCGTTTGTACAGACATATCCAAAGGAGAGTATGATGATTCAGGAAATTCATCGCTCTGTCCGAAACTGCCAATTCCTGGCAGCTCTACTGACTGCAACATTAACATTGAATGGCATAGACATGTTCTCAAAATTATCAACAGTGAATGGAGATGCTTTTGATTGAGAGATGTTTAGTTCGTTGAATGGAAGGCGAAATGTTTCGGAACAATGTGTTATAGGCGTGTTCGGAACACATTCTGGCGCAGATTCATTGGACAACGCAGCTCCAGCGTTTCTGGAAGACATTCCTGCAGCAATCCGAATTTGCTGAAAAATGAAGTCCAAAAATAGTTTAACAAAACGTTTTGTTTGATCAGTACCATTTTTTGTACACTCAACCAAATTGTAATTTTATAGGCTTGATCGTTTCCATGCAGCTATAAAGCATTGTTTTTCGAAAAATGGACTTACAGGATCTTGAAAATCACTTTCCTCTTGGGCCAAATCATTCGGTTTTCCGATATTACCATTTCGGGGATTTAGTGCCAAAAATTGTTGGCCTGTGGTAATTCTTGCGTATTTTGTTAACAGCTGCAGATCAATTGGGTTTCGTTCCTCAAACAACGTACAATTCTTGCACAATTGTTCTTTTTTTGTCTTCACTATTTTGTTACAAAAGTTGTACGATTATAACTTGTTCCTTGTTTACAGAGAGCAATTTTCGGATAAATAAGTAATTTAAGTAATTTATTAGTATTTTCTCTGACAATCGATAGAACAATTCTGTCACTCACGAAAGAAGAAAATCAAATTTGCTATTTTCGCACAAGGAAAAATAAATTTGAAAATTAGTTCAATATTTCAAGTTTTTTATGTTTTCAGTTAAGTCTATTACGAAATATCTTAATTTTGATATAAATCATCAAACAAACCAGCAAGACATTTTTGGTGACTTTTGGCGTATTGTTCGCCAATTTCTTCGAAAATTCGATATTTTCAAATATCCCTCGATCTTTTTTTATCGTCGCATTCATTTTCTGGATGTTTGATATCTTCAAATCTGCAATTACTTTGTCTTGTTCAGTAACTTGTTGTTTTTCAATCAACGCTTCTTGAGAAAAAATCTTATCAGACACATCCAGTACTATTCCTAAGTCAGTAAGGGGCAAATGGTCCAACTCATCTCTGTTAGCTGTAAAATAATGGCAATTTTATAAATTTATAGATCTTTTTTGGGTAAACAACTTTTGTCTATTAATTTTTTTTCCGGACCTTACGTCGTTTCCCCCAAAATTTAATTTTTTTATTGTTATTTTTCACGATTAAAACAAAAACTATGCATCCTTTCCCAAAATGAATTATTACAAAGTAGCTCTTTTTTGGGTTAACAAATTTTGTCTATTTATTTTTTCGTAGCTTCTTTCAGTTGTCCAGAAATGTCATTTTCTCGATTTAAAATGGTTTTTACGAATAAAAAAAAAGTACGCGTCCTATCCAAAAGTTATTGAGAACAAATTTGTAAATCTTTTTTGGATGCGCAATTTTTGCTGAATTACCTTTTCTTGTACCTTCCAAAGTTTGGCCGTGAAATGGAATTTTTTATTTTTCGTTATTTTTTTGTGCGATAAAAATTTGAATTGTCGATTTCTTAAGAAAATTCAAAAAGGTATCGTGACAATCTCGTAGGGCGTTCAAAAAGCTACTTTTTTCTTCTCGTGACATTTTTTCATATCGTGCGTTCTTCGGCTTAAAATGCTCATTTTCGTTTGGTGGACGGTGGGGGGAGGGGGGTAATTTCGTAAATGCTATAACTCCAATAATTTTTTTTTATTAAGAAAAAGTCATTATAATGCATTGTTTATCATTTCAAGTTTCACTAATAACCATACATCCAATTTTTTAGTTTGAAAAAAAGCGGCCTCAAAAATTTCGAAAATGCTCTAACTTTTTAAATTTTTATCCTCAATGGCTGACTAACAGACGTGACCTTCATTTTAGGACACTTCAAGAGTATATCAAAGCCCAATCTAATATGTCAATTCTTTCGAAAGTTATCGTTCTGACAGACAAAAAAATACAGACATATATGCATACATACATGCAGCCATACATACATCCAGGCAGACACATTCACGAAACCCGGTTTTCTGGTTCAGGAGGTCTCAAAACGTGGATATTTGACCAAAAAAAGGGGGGGGGGGGGTTCTTCTGCACAAATCTAATACCTTCTCTGATGTGAATGTAAAATCTATCATAATATTTGAAAATTGTTAACTGTTTTTTTTAAGAATGAGCCAATCTGTAACCTCAAAGTCATTATATTTTTTAATTCTGACACTTTCAAATCATTAATTCATATTATCCTAGAAGTTCAAAGAATTATTGAAAATTTACAAATTACCTACATACATATATAAAAGTTCCTTTGAAAATTAGTTTCCAGTTATAACATGGAACTGGAAACAACTTCTTAATATGCGATATTTCCCAATTATTGAATTTGCCCCAGTGCACAGTAAAAAAAAAGTTCAAAACGATACTGAAATCAATATTATTTTGATATGGTACAAAACTGCTCGTTGCGAGCTTGCAGTGAGCTCACATACGAAAAAAATCGTGAAAAATTCGTAAAAGTCTAAATTTTCCATTTTTGCTTGCTGACGAGAGTTTTGCAATTTTAATTGATATATTTTTGAGAAAAATTATTACTTACTGCTAATAGCAATTATTTTTGCTTGATGCTTTGTTTTTTTGTTTGTTGTCTTATCCTTCCAGGTGAGTGTTGTCGTTAAACCTGGTTTTCTGGTTTCTTTTGGAAGAGTCGTCGTAGCGATTACATCATTGTGTCCCGAATCCGTCCACCAGATGAGGACCCAAGAATTTTTTCTCCCAGTTCTCGCTGGTTTTTCCATTATCACTGGTATGCTTCTTTAACAGTAAATGAGTGCAGTTCCACCGATTAGGCTTAAGCGGCGTTGCGTGGCTTTGGCGTGGCTTATACGAAGTTTCTGAGGAAACGTGGAAGTAGTGCTGCCAACTTTAAAATTTGCCGCAATCAAGGAAAACTAGAATTCTCTCTTATCGACGACAAGAATCAAGTTGGCAGCACTACATTCATGCTTCCTGAGAAGCTTCGTATAAGCCACACCACTGCCTATAAGTCACGCGCATTATTGTTAGATATTATCAACGTTCTTTATTAATTTTACGGTGATATTTTCACAAGCATTTTTGTTATGACACTTGTGATCGCGATGGCATTTTAACAGAAAGTGCCAGCACTATTCGTATTTCCCAACTCAGTTCTTTAAATGGCGACTGCGCATGCGCATAGAATGATGAACATAAAATAGACTATACATGACGAATGGTGCTAACATTACGCGATTCGTGAAAATTACATCCTGAAAAAACAGTAAAACTTAGCGCTTTTTTGGAAAAATGTCACGAAAGGCATTTGATGATCTCGGCCCACAAAGAAGGCGTCAAGTGCTTCAAGAACATAAAAATTACCTTGGGAACAACATCGAACCTAACTTCAATGAATGGTTAGTGATTATTTTATATAAATACGCAAATGACATCAGAAAATTTCAAATTGTAAACCCTATTGAAAACTCCGACGTCGTAAACTACGTCGAATACTACGTCGTAAAGCACGTCGGTAGATTTCTATGAAATACTGTGCGAGGGGGGCTTTAGAGCACAGAACACAAATTTTTGCTTTTTTGGGTCGAAATTAGAAAATTCCACAATTTTACTCAGAATTAAAAAATTATAACAAAAAATTAAGAATTTTATTTATTTCGTAGATTTCCATATGCAAGTTAGTACGAGGAAGATTTTCGAAGTGCAGAACACAAATTTGGGGTCAAAATGAAAACAATTCTACAATTTTGCTCAAAATTTAATAATTTTAACAAAAATAAAAAAATGTCAATGAAGTCGGCACGAGGTGGGTTTTCGGAGCACAGAACGCACATTTGGGGTGGAAATACAAAAATTCCACAATTTAACGCAAAATAAAAAATTTTTACAAAAATTTGCAAATTTTATTGATTTGGTGAATTTCCATGAAATTTTTTAGTGCGAGGGGGGTGTGGGAGCACAGAAAACAAATTTAAGGTCGAGTTAAAAAAATTCCGCAATTTCACTCAAAACTCAAAAATTTTACCCTAAATCTACCAATTTATTACATTTTTTAATTTTTAATTAAATTGTTGAATTTTGAGCAAAATTGTGTACTTTTTTCATTTTGATCCCTTTGTGTTCTGTGTTCCGAAAAACTTCATCGTCCTTACTTTCACGGAAATCTACCAAATTATTGAAACTCTTAATTTTTTGGCAAAATCTTTGAATTCTGAGTAAAATTGTGGAATTTTCTTATTACGACCCAAAATTTCTGTTGATGTTTGCAAAAATATGTCGGATAATAGAAAATTAAAGGGAGATCTTGATGGCAGGTAGGGGTTATGTGTCATCTGTATAGGGTATATATCTGTATTCCTTACCGGATCTTAATTTCCTCTTCCGGCAGATTTTGCCGGATTTTAATTTTCTCTTGTGGCATATTTTTAATAACGTCATAATTTGCCGTAAATTATTTTAAATTTCCACAAATTTCGTATATTTCCACAAATTTCGTAAATTTCCACAATTTTAGTAAATTTCCACAAATTTCATAAATTTTCACAAACTTCGTAAATTTTCACAAACTTCATAAATTTCCACAAACTTCATAAATTTAAAAAAATTTAATAAATTTCAACAAATTTCATTAATTTCAACAAATTTCATAAATTTTTACAAATTTTATCATTTTTCCAAAAATTTCATAAATTTCCACAATAATGATAGACAGTATCAATGCTGAAATGCTTAAATACGGTGGCGAATACATACCTCACAGGGTGTGCGAATTGATAAATTTATGTATCGAGATCGGGGAAGTCCCAGACGAGTGGTGGAAAGCGATTATCGTACCAATATACAAACGGAAGGGCGATAAATGCAACTGCAATAATTACAGAGGCATCAGCTTATTAAGTACCGTAAATAAAATATACTCAAAAATACTTATCCGCAGAGTAATGGAAATAACAGAAGAAAAGATATGGGAAGTCCAAAGTGGAGTTATGCCAGGAAGATCATGTACGGATTAAATGTTTAGCTTGAGACAGATAACAAAAAAAAGTTTGAAAGTAGGAAAGAAAGTTTATTGTGCGTTTCTTGACCTAGAAAAAGCATTTGACAAGGTAGACAGAAGTAAACTTTGGGAAGTCCTCAAAAAGTACGGAGTGAATGGATGGCTCCTACAAGCAATAAAAACAATATATGCAGGTAGCAAATCGAGTGTAAGAGTTAATGGGAAACTGAGTGACGGGTTCGATATTATACAAGGCGTTAAACAAGGGTGCGTTATGTTCTCATGACTATTTATCATATTTATAGACAAGTGTCTAAGAATGGCCCTCTTCGACGAAGAAGATGTAGATCTTGAGACAGTGAGTGTACCTGAGTTAGCTTTCGCAGACGATAAGGTTGTTATAGCAGAATCAATCGAAGATTTGTAAAGAATGTTGAGTAAACTAAATATAAGCATGAAGAACATGGACCTCAAAATTAACGTAAGTAGAATAGAAATCATAGTGTTTGCAGGAAAAGGTGAGAAAACAATGTACACCATTGTCCTAAATGATGAGAGATTAGAACAAGTGGATAAGTGCATATATCTAGGTAGCGTATTCACTAGTGACAGGAAGATAGATGGGGTGCTAGATTAGGCGCATAAACGAGGGTAAGAAGATTATTGGTAGAGCAGGGTCCATTCTCAGAAGTAAAAATATATAAAAAAAACCTAAAATGGCAATACATAATTTTATATTTGTACCGAATGTGCTAGACGTTAGCGAGACATGGACTTGTCAAGAAACTTGTCAAGAAACTTGTCAAGAAAAGGATAAGAGTAACATTAACGCGATTGGCATGAGACCTCTGCGCACAATATGCGGGAAGACACTGATGGACAAAGTGAGAAACGAAATAATCCACAAAGAATGTGGTGCAAAAGAGATAATACTTGACACATGGGAAAGAAATCAGTTAAGATGGTTCGGACATGTTGAAAGAATGAAAGATGAACGACTAACGAAACAATTGTATAAAGGTAAAGTAAATTGCAGTATGCCCAGAGGCAGACCGCGGAAAGAATGGTTAGAATGGGTGAATGAGACCTTAATCCGAAAAGACGTAAGAAGCTATAGAAACAGGAGAGCTAGCATAAAAAAATGCATGGACGTGAAGGAAGCTAGGAAAGTATGCCAGGACAGAAAAGTGTAGCGACAAATAGTTAATAAAAAGAATGTCAGTAGAGCGAATAAAGCCTGAAACAAAAGACCTTGGATACTAATGGGCCTAAGTGGGGAACCTTACATACTGTAACAACCTTGTGAGGCTCTTCACTTGGGGTGATCGTTAGAGAGATTGATCACCAGCCTGGGTTGGAGCAGTCTTGCGGAACAAACGTGTTATTTAAATAAATAACACGAAAATTCTAGATCAATGTAAAAAATCTATACCTCCTTCCCCACATAACTACTTTCCAACCGAGTGCGTCACGTCTACCCCGAAAGGGAAATGGCTTAATGTTATAATAATAATAATTAATCATAGCAGAGTTGTCTTAGAACTGAAGTTCAAAGGATCGAACTCAAAGCATGCGGCTTAATGTCTCTATTTAGTAAATTAAAAAAAAAAGTGTTTTTTCATTACCATTATAATAAAAATATACCTCCCTGCTAAAAATCCCTCTTGGAATCCTCTTAGAATCCCTCTCAATTTATGAATTTAAGGATTCCTATGATTTTTTAAAAAGGGTTTTGTTCCATGCTTGAAAGAGCATATACTGTGGATCTTATGATGTTGTAAGTGGATCCTATAGGTTTTACAAGGATCTTATAAGGTTTGTAACGGACTTTTATGAAGAACCTAAGAGGAGATTAACGGTTTTTTGTCCTCGCTTACTGGGAGGTTTAAAGGTTTCTATGAGGTTTCTATGTGTGTGTAATATGTATGTGACATGTGAAAAAAAATGTTTTTTGCATTATTGCTGCACTTAGTTCATATTTGAAATAACGCAATTTCACGCACGGGTCCCAAAACATATAATTTCACAATTAAACCCGCTGAAAAGTGACACTCGCTGGAGATTCGAACACTACCTAAACTACCTAATCCGATGTGCCTAGCCGAGGCCTTAGCCAATTGCGCTATCGAACCGCTTGAACGTTCGTTACAAAATCTCGGATATGCTTTTTTGCTGAAAGAGCCAGGTTCTTTCAGGAATATATATTTATTATTTCTTGATTTCAGACATATTATGAGAAGGTGGGTTAAAAAAATGGTAAGGTGCAAATTAAAAAAGAAAATGTTATGAAATAAAATATTTTCGTTTCGTTTGGCCTGACTTTAAACGATATTTAGCCCTGTTGTCGGCGTATTCTTATCCAGTTGTAGTCACTTACTGCACCCGACCATCAGCACAAAACTGGTCTAAGATCGTTACAGAACAGTGCGCCCTTTATGTTCCATTTCTGTAACACGTGTCACATTGTAATGACGTAACAGTTCTATCACTATGTTCTATACTAGTTACATTACAGAATTCCAGAACTGTTACATATCCTTCCAGTAACAGCGTTACAAAGCAGTGTGACCTTTATGTTCCGTTACTGGAACAAGTGTGACATTCTAGTGACATAACAGTTCTGTCAGTGTGTGATATATCAGTCCCATTACAGAATTCCAGAACTGTTACGTATCCTTATAGTGACAATGTTACAGAACAGTGTGACCTTTATGTTCTGTTTCTGGAACACGTGTAATATTCTAGTGAAATAACAGCTCTATCACTCTGTTCTATATTATTTACATTATAGAATTCCAGAACTGCTACATATCCTTACAGTAACAGTGTTACAAAACAGTGTGACCTTTAGGTTCCGTTCTTGGAACTCGTGTGCCATTCTAGTGACAAAACAGTTCTATCACTCTGTTCTACATTAGTTACATTAGTTACATTGAAGAATTCCAGAACTGTTACGTACCCTTACAGTAACAGTGTTACAGAACAATGTGACCTTCATGTTCTGTAATTCATATGGCACACGATTGTAACAATGTTATGTATAAATATTCCCTTTTTGTTATGCAACATTTACAGAACGTGTCCGCTGGGGGGAAGGAGAAACTAGAGTATATTTTTTGAAATATTTTCAAGTGATGAATCTACGCTTGCGGGGCATCCCGCTATTTACCTTCATGCCATCAATGAAATCTCTTCATAGGTAAATGCATTCTGACACTGTATCGTATAGTCAAGTAAAATTAAGAAGGCATATAGTTGTTCATTATAGACGAAATGTTTCATCTGGAGATTCGAAATGTGTAATTGATCAATAATTTTGTGATTTAGTAGGTATAATTCACAGTATAACTCTCGAATTCTTCTTAGATCCACTTAGAGAAATTCAGTTTTAAATAATTTAGCGTTTTAATGTCCATTTAAGATCGCCTTAGATCCTCTTAAGACGGCAATTATATACTCAGTAACTTTTCCAGTAAACGCAGTCTCTTAAATTACCGTTCGATCTACTTAGAGAAATTCCGTATAAAATAATTTAGTTTTTTAGTGTTCACTCAAGTTCCCTTCAGACACCCTCTGAATGAAAATTTTATACTCAGTCGCATTTCCAGTAAACGCAGTCCATTTAAATACCTATTATATCCACTTAGAGAAATTCCGAACAAAAAGTTTAGTGTTTTAATGTCCGTCTAAGATCCCCTTAAATCCTCTTAAGACGGCAATTATACACTTAGTCAGTTTCCCAGTAAACACAGCCTTTTAAATTACTGTTATATCCACTTAGAGAAATTTCGCACAAAAAATAATTGAATGTCTTAATGTCTGCTCAAGATCCCCTTAGATCCTTTTAAGACGAAAATTCTATACTTAGTCAGTTTCCCAGTAAACGCAGCCTTTTAAATCACTGTTATATCCACTTAGAGAAATTTCGCACAAAAAATAATTTAATGTTTTAATGTCTGCTCAAGATCCCCTTATATCCTCTTAAGACGAAAATCCTATACTTAGTCGGTTTTCCAGTAAACGCAGCCTTTTAAATTACTGTTATATCCACTTAGAGAAATTTCGCAAAAAAAATAATTTAATGTTTTAATGTCTGCTTAAGATCCCCTTAGATTGTCTTAAGGCGACAATTCTATACTTAGTCGGTTTTCCAGTAAACGCATCCTCTTAAATCTCTATTAGATCTATCCATTCCGTACAAAATAATTTACCGTTTTAATGCCCATTTAAAATCTCCCTAGATCCTTTTAAGGCAGCAATTATATACTTCTTAACTTTTCCAGCAAACGCAGTCCTATTAAATTCCCATTAGATCCATTTAATAGAATTTCTCGGTTCCGCTTAGATCCTTTTAGAATTATGTCCCTATTAAATTCCTATTAGATACCTTTAAAGAAATGTTCAAAAAGTAATTTCGGATTATAATTTCCACCTAGGTTCCCCGTAGCACCAATTACAAATATTTCGCGAAGTTAACTGCACAACCAGTATCTCCTTAGGAACATATTACAACACATTACTTTCCACGATTCCTCTTTAAATCTCCTTAAAACTCGAACTTCAATCTTAAAGTCTTCCAAACAGATTCTAACGATTCCTAACGGGTATTTTTACCAGGGCTACTTTTTATAATATTGTGTTCAATTTTGTCTACATCGTTTTATTTTTCAAAGAGAACTGACTCTATAACCTAATTATCGAGCGCGAAGTGCGAGTGTCGCAATGAGAATGTAATCGTCAAAGCAGCAGGTGCTTTGAGAACCTTCTTTAAAATGAAATGGAAAAACAATTTCAGTTCAAATTTATGACTGTAGTTTTGCAGGGGTTTAAATCACAGTTTTCGATTTAAGCGCGCAGAGGGCAATGAAAATTTGCCTGCGCAGCGGGTATATTTTTTATTTATGTTATATTGGATATAAAAAATGTCTATTGGCCAAAAAACATTTTTATATGTGAATAAATGAAAAGTAGACAATTTTTAGAAGTTAATATTTTTTAAATAATCAGTTTTGCATTTCAATTCTCTAAAACTGAAAGTTTTTAAACTGAAGACTTAAAAACTCCAAATTTTGTTATTAAAAAGTGAAAAATCGTTTCATTTCAGAGCACTCGTAGCATTATATAATAGATGGATAGAAACCACTTTATATTGTTTAAATGTAGTTTTTGACTGGAATAACGCAGAAAAGTGACGTTTTTTTTTAAATTTGGCAACAAACTTAATTAGATCCTTTGATGTTGATACTTTTCATAACTTACCAATAATTTTTGAAACGATTTTTATTTATTTAAATAATTTTTTGCCAAATATAAACCATTAACACGCACTCTGAGTAACCCACACTATTTAATTTAAATCAAAAAACAACAAGACGATTAAGTAATTAGTTATGTTATTCAGAAAAAGTAAACATTTTGTCATAAAAAAAACTAATAAAATTTGTTGAAAAATTTGCAAAAATTGCACTTTGCTGCATTATTTTAGCCTAAAGTTACATTTAACAATAAAAAGTTGCTTAAACAATTCACAACAAATTTAATCGACCTTCCTGATTCTTCATATTGCCTAATTAGTTTATCTCATTGTGAGGGTACCGATAATTTGCGATAAAATGTGAAAAAAGTTTTGTTCAAACAAAAAAATATTGTTTAACAATTATTAATTTATTCTAAAGAACATAAACTTTTGAATTTGGCCACCAAACATGATATTTTAAAATAAAAATACACAAAAGTTCTATTTACGACCAATATACCGCAAAATAATTAATTCTTGTTTAGAGGGTGGTTTTTGTGGCATTCTGGAAGGTTGCAGGGTAGGGGTAAAAATAAAAAATCAAAGCATATGTGGCACTCGAGGAAGTTTTTTTAAGAGGTTCTTGTAATCTACACTCGTTTTATTAAAAATTACACCTTCGCATCTCATATTATTTTAATAATGTCTGATCGAAAAAAAAGTATTCACTTTTTTTGTGAACCCTCCAAAATGAGATATTCTTCCAAATGAAATTCAAACATCGTTTTTTTTTTAAACACCCTATTGTACAAGCTTACATTTGAGACTGCCAAAATGAATAATTTGAGGGATAATTTAAATTGTAGGTATATAATAAAATTTTAGTTACATAAATGGAATAACTTTTTGAAAGTTTGATAAAATTAATTGGAAATTGGATAATTGTAGATATATTTAGAAATACAATTAGGAATTATACTAATAAAGAATTACTAAGGGATTATTAATCTTATTTTAGCAACTTCCCCAGCACTCTAATTAAATAATTAGTGTTAAAAATACTTATATGTAATTATTATTCGAGGGGTGAACCACTACTGAATTCAAGTTATCATGTGTTTCTGAATTCACTTGAATTCTTTTAAATTCTCTTGAATTCATTAAAATTTTTGTCAACTTTCACGATTCTTTGGAATTTCAATGCATTTTTTTAATTTGCCTTCAATTCAGATCAATTTGTGTCCAATTGAATGAATTCGGCTGTATTCAAGAAATTTCAAATGATTTTTCTTAACCAATTCTAAATTATTTAATTAAACGTAGGTAATTGAAAAGCAAAGAGTCAGTTACTATTGCAATTAATTATTTAAATTTACTTGAATTCTCAATTCATTTAAATTCTACTGAGTTTAATTGAATTTTTGTAAATTCTTTGGATTCTATCACATTCACATCAGTTTTCTGGCCTCTTTGTGAATTATTGATACGTATATTTTCTTCCATTTTCCAAAATTTCCATGTGATATATGGTTTGGTATATAAATAAGAAGGCGGAAAAAAATACATAGACGTAGTAGATCATTCCTGACGTCATAGACCATTTGCCCTTAATGGGTTCGTACTATAATATTTTGGCGATTGATAAAAATTCTCCCCTTTTACAACGTGGATGTTTAAGTAGGTTAATAGGTTAAGCAAATATTCATTCTTGTTATCCTTTTCGTTAATATCGCCCTTTTTCACCTTCATGAAACTAAACTATTGTATCTCCTATATGAGGGGCCGAGGTGAGCCGGAAAAGTGTTGACTACATATATTGTATCGATTATACTTTTTTAGTTTCAGAATTTAAAAAATCGTAAATCCAATCACAAAGTAATTTGAATCCGATTTTATTAGGAAGATTGGATCATAAATGATTAAAATCAATATTTATTTAATATAAATAATTCTTTTTTAATTTTTCACACTTGCAAATTGTATAAGAAATTAATTAGAGAAAAACATCATTTGAATATGGTTAATTTTAACATAATTCAAGTTTCTCTGCCTGTAATGTTTATTGCAGACTGTAATTTGTTAATATGTATCTTATGTTATTTTTAACACGTATTTGAATGTAAAGTACTAATTCCTAAGGGCCGGTGCGACCCGTGTGGATAGTGTGAAGCATTCCACAATCCGGGATGTAGATGCCTGTGGCATTCCACAAGTCGAATTTTGATTGCAATTTTAGCTGTTTTGGACATTGGTGTCACGTTCAAATTACTTTTTCTGTTAAAAAAATGGATTGCGAATAGTAAAATGCAGCATTGCGAAATTGATGATAAAATATTTCGTAAACATAATATGAAAAATTTAGTGATCTCGAAATAAAGAAGTGTTATGATTCTCGAGTCGCCGAGTTTTGGACGTTAAGTGCGGACGGACACGGATAGCGTCGGGAGGGGTGCCGTTCATGATCTTCTCTTAGTCGTCTTTTTACTGCTTTTATCTACTATTTTTCGTTAGGTTTGACGCCGATTATGGGTGTGGACACACACGATGATACCGAATGTCTACATCCAAACTCGACTGTTCATGTACATATTTTGAATTTCAAATAATTTTCCTGGCCAATTTCAAAGAACATCAAGAATATAAATCAATTGAAATATTTCAGAAAATGTCCAAGGTTGATGAAAAATTGATCATAATCATGTCAGTTTCTTAAATCCGCGATGTTAAAGCATTACATATGTATGTGTCTATAAAACTTGTACATTCATGTCCTATAAAGTTTTCGGTATATATTTTTTTATTGAATTCGAATTGGTATTTGTTTTTGCAAGGTACAAGTCTTGAGACATCAAAAAAAATGTTCCAAAGAAAAAAGTTTCTAGAGGTTTAAGGTAATGGGACAATACTGTGTTTTAAAATTAAAAATACATTTTCGTACCTTTAAGTGTATTCCCGCAAGGGAATTGAGAAATTAATGCAATTTTTTTTTAATTCCCTTGCTGGAATACATTGAAAGGTAAGAATATGTATTTGTAATTAAAAAAAAAACACAGTAGCGTCTCAGACCTTAAACCTCTAGAAACTGAATTTTTTAGAATCATAGGTATTTTTTCTTCTTTCTAACCTTGAGTGGCATTAATTTCTCTGATACGTTTTTTAAAAATATTAAAATGATGAGTACTATTATAATTGATACGGTTGGATCTCAGTCGTGTTCCACTTTTTCATAGTTAAATTATCATTAAAATCAATTAAGTGATATTTCCTATTTGTTCATAGATGTATATTAAACCTATATTTGGTTACATTTACAAAGATTATATAAAAAAAACATAATGAAGAATTCTTGTGTAATTGTTTAATTAATTGTATAAACCTTAATTACCCTTTTATTGATATTATTGCTCCTATGATTGAGCAAGGCTTATCAGACGTGCCCCATCGCAACAACAAAAATCGGCGGATATTATTTAAGACCCACTATCATTATTGCACATCTAAAATGGCCCTCTAACAACTTTGGTAGCAAATCAGTTGTAACTCTAAATCTGAACCAAATAATTTATTAATTCACTGAGACTTTTGACCCCCCCCCCAAATTATGTAGAATATTTGTTTTCTGAATAAATAAAGCCGAATCAACCAAATATATGTTTGTCATTTCGTCTCCAATTAATATATTTTTTAGTAATATTAATTTACAGAAACGATTTTTTTATTTATAAAAGAAAGTACTGGTAAAATCAATATGTTGTTCCATTAGACTTAAAGGTATGCATATGAAGTTTATATAGTCACGTGTAGATTGTATTAAACAAGTTCCTATTCTCTAGATTCTAGATGTTAGCTGGGTATATATTCCGGCGTTTCCCTTGGCATCAATTAATTTTTGATCGACCTTTCTATCAATGCAACTGGGTTATTTTCACACCCTAGATTCTTATAAAGTCATTTTGCTAGAATATAAGATTATTAATTTAATAGACCTTACAATAATAGCCTAAATCGAAAATGACTTTATAAATATAAAATTTACTATAGAAAAAAGATAAGTGTTATTTTCAAAAACGAAAAATTTCCTGATGATGAAACTTGATGTAAAGGCAAGGGTTAATACCCACTTCAGGACGTCAAAGTCTAACGAACCGTTGACCGGATTTTCTTTTTTTTTCAATTTATTAATTTACTCATAGAAAATTATTATTGATTTGTTAATATATCTAGCTTACGCTCGATCAAAAAAAAATCAGTTTGATAAAATGACGCTAAATTTGTTTATTTTTGAATGAAGAAGAGTAATATTCATTGTTTATTTGTAGATTGTTTAAAATAATCAAGTGTTTTTCAGAGCAGGTATATTTTTTCAAATAAATTAGAATACGACTGTTTTAATTTTACGAGAGAGAATTTAAGAGCAAATATTATACCTATAAAAAAATTTGCAAGAGTCATTGAGCTTTTTCTTATAATATTTGCTCATTTTTCAATTGTCAGACTGTCAGTAAAATGTTTATGTCCTCTGTTACAGTCTATACATACTCTAGTCAGTATAACGTGCAAAATTGAACTTTGTTCTTCAGAGAGAAAAAATAATTAATACATTATACATTTCACTGCAGCATATGATAAAATTTAGAGTCAAAAAATACTTTATAAATAAATAACACAATTATGATACAAAAATATATTTTCGAATGATATTTATTGTTAAAAATTGACTGAAGAACCTATTATAATACTAGCGAAATATATATATTCCTCTTTATAAACTTTTTTTCATAATAAAAAAAGCAAACATTTTACCTACACCTATTGCATATACATATGTATAAATAAAATTATATGTACTTTATTTAATTCCCTTTAATTCTTCGGAATTTATTTTGAATTCAAATCAAATTATGTCGAGTTTGATGAATTCAGTTATTTTCATCGAACACTTGAATTCTAAAAACTAAAGTAAGGCCTGCTATATTTTAAATGAGTTTTCTGGAATAAATCTGAATGACTTGAACACGACTAATTGAAAAACAAAAGTCAGTAACTGACTCATTTACATACATACTATATAGTTATATTATTCTCAGTTAAATTAACTCGAATTCTTTCAAACTCACTTGAATTCTTTTGAAACCGCATTTGAATTCTATTCAATTCAATTTCATTTTGGTTAATTCTTTGGATTCTTTTGATTTTTTTAAAACTTCGAACTATTTAAATTATGTGTAATGCTTTCGATTCTTTGTATTCTTTGGAATTCTTTAAATTCTTGAATTCAGGTGTACTTAAATCAATATCGGTAGTAGTTCCTCTTTCGAAAAAATTCAAATTCATTGTCAGTTTAAAAGTTAATATTAATTATCGCAAATTACAATCTTAATATGAATATTATAAAAAAAACTTACCTTATCGGAGTACTCAACCACGTCGCGCATATTTCTTGGATATCCACTAACGAGAAAAGTTTTGGCCTCTGGAGACATTTTTATTTCAAGCATAAGGACCTCCGTAACAGTTTTGCTGCTTAGTAAACCAAAGTCTTGCAAATCTGTATCTTACAAAAAAACAAACTTCAGTTTCTCATTTTGATTAAATATATCGTTAATAATTTATCTCATATTTCGCAAATGTATATTTTATATTTATTAATTAACAAGCTGCGTTGATGTTTTATTTTTCTTCATATTTTGGATTAATTTTAATAGAACTAATATTTTTCATCCTATAGATGAATAATTTAATTAGTACTCTTTAGATCGTATATATCTTATAAGATTTGTTTATATTGTAGCAGTTATTTCATAAAAATGTATATATACTATATAGTTGCTATATATCTCCAGGTATATGAATTATAGGACTCGTATGTAAAAAGTCATGCAGTTATTATTTAGTTACCGAAACTGTATCTAAATCGATCCACGTGAAATCAATTTTGGTTGGACACGTTTATTCCTCTAGTAAGATGCTTTTCTCACAGTTTTCTTTTCTTTCTTTTATATGTAATTAATTTTTACAAAATAAGTTTTTCATTAGTTACTTTTTTTGTTCGAAAAACGGGGCTAAGTGGGGAAAAAGACGGGCAAAGCGGCACACACGAAATCTTGAACGTCGCGAATTATATTGAATTTTCTGATTGAAAAAAGGGTGGAGACACTCTGGGGTAAAGTGAGACACACGAAATCTTTCCAGTTCATGACTTGCTATTGGGGCCGTTCACAATTCGAGTGATTCTAAAAGGGGGTGGGGGTCAGTAAAAATATCACTGAACATCACTTGGGGTGCGGTGTGTTATTTAAGCCGATTAAGTGATGTTTTTAATTATAAATTTATTTTTCAGAAAGATTATATTATTAATTAATTTAATTTTAATTGATAAATTAATTTATTAGTTAATTTTCATAATTATTTATATAATCGGTTTTGATTCCTTTAGAATCGAACCGAAGGGCCTATAATAAAGCCACCGAATGCGTCCTCGGGTTGCGGATAGAGGGTCCCTGTACCAAGGGTTTCTGCTGAATATGGTAACAATTAATAATAAGCAGTCGCGGAAAATTGTTCACGGATGGTCCCGAAGGAATAACCCCTAAGCGAAGGCGTAACAACCGTGCCGAAAGCTGAATGGCACCTGGGCGAGGTGTCTTGGGATGCCGGGCGACCTCTCAGAGTATCCAGCCTTATCCTTGCATGCGGAGCTCTACAAGGACGGCAAACCCTTTCCTTAGCTGCTTGTGGGAATAACAATAACACCATCAAACCACCAAAAAGTTGTAGATGCGGTTTAAAACGATCGAACGCGCAGAGCATCCGACAATCGGTCGGCAAACAGTGCCGATCACCTTAGAGTTCGGGGTGCTGGAAATAATAATTTAAATGGAAACACGACGACGAACCAGCGAAACGTACACATTGAGTGGACGGATCAACTCAAGGATGACGTAGTAGACTGCTACGATGCCAGCATTATCCCTGTTCGAAGAGACTTTATGGCGCGTATTCACACTCTGTGTTGCCAGAAACACCCATAGCTTCAGCACGTTTTGCATCAGTCCTTGCGAAATCAACACGCCTACCTCTTGAAAAATGGATGTGTACGCGGAGCGCTTTCCCAAACGCTGCTTGAACAAGCTGCAGATGAAGATGAGGAAGCGACATTAAGTCCAGCCGCGGAATGCAGACACTTTGTGAGAGATGATAGCGATTTCAGGACAAAGAAGAACATTGACATACAGGTTCCTCCTAAGCCCCAATATCTGGCTGAAATGGATGCCTCCCTTCGTGAGGATATCTCGGAAGAGTCCGACTTCTGCACAATCAATTGTTCAGTTTATGATGCTGCGAGAGGATTGGCTAATTCAAATCGAAGACCAAAACCGACGATAGAACAAAAGACCAAAGGACGGTTGTATCAACTGAACAAGAAAATTGTGTGGGCAAGACAGAATGCATCCCGTATACAGTGTGTGATTGACTACATAACATCTGGCAGGCCGTTCACGGATAGGGTTCTCAAGTTCGCTCAAGAACTAAGGATCTTCAATCATACACTGAACAAGTCAAAGCTGCTGACAATCAAGCAGCACATTGTTGACAAAATACGGGTTTTATCTGATGTAAGGAGGAGAATACAGAAGAGGGCGAGATGGATAATGGAGAATCAACAGTTTCGCGCTGACCCATCTCGCCTCTTCAGTGATCACCCTGTTTCTCTCAAAAATCCACCCAAGCCCAGCGAAGTAGATACTTTTTGCAGAGAGATATATAAGATTCCAAAAACACTGGACTTGAAAGAAGAAACTGATAATATCATCCGCTTCAAGGAGTTTTGCGACAAGCTCGTAACATCTCAGGAAGAATGTCCATCAATCACTGCCGAAGAGGTGAAAAAAGCACTTAGAGGCACGAAGAACTTTTTCGCTGCAGGACTAGATGGTATCAAGAACTTCTGTTGGAAGAAGTTTACTTCTACGCACCATCATTTTGCCCGCATATTCACCTCATATTTAAAGTCGGAAACGCCTATTCCGCAGTGGCTGGTATTAGGACGCACTATACTCCTACCGAAAAAGAGGCAAATTGTCCAACCCAGAAAATTACAGGCCAATAACTCGTTTGAACACACTGTATAAGATTTTTACAGCTATCCTGAACAATAGGATTGTCCGAAGAATTCAGCCTGTATGGCGAGAGATGTACGAACAACGTGGTTCGAAAAAAGTGGAAAGCTTGAAGGTGCATCCACACATAGTGAGATGCATAGAGAGATTGATGCCCCTTTGGAAAACTAAATTTACTATCTCCTCTGGAAATTATCGTGTGACAACGAACAACGTCACCTTCCAGAGGGGCGTCCTTCAGGGCGATACCATGAGCCCTTTGCTTTCTTGCATCACACTTCTGCCTCTATTTCTCGCACTACGAAATTCTTTTGGATACCTCTGTGGTGACATTACCCATCGCGAGCATAATGTCACTCATGTATTTTATATAGATATCCTGAAGATCTATGCCTCTGGTAAAAGCAAACTTCAAACTACTATAAATATCGTCAAGAAGTACACAGGAGAGATTGGGATGGACCCTGTGCTTGTGGATATAAGCGTTATTGGACATATTAACACTGGAGAGAGCTATACATACCTGGGCGTGCCTGAAAGCCGCATTCAGGACGTAACATCCGTAAAGGAGTCTCTCCGAAGGAGATACAAGCATCTTCTTCGACAGATTTGGTCTTCAAATCTGTCGGCGTTGAACAAGGTATATGCGACTAACATGCTTGCCGTCCCCGTTCTACTCTACTCGTTTGAAGTGGTTCACTGGACGCAGAACAAGCTTGCGGCCCTTCATATCACTACACGTAAGATCATGCATATGCGTGAAAGCTTGCATATCAATTCGTCTGTTCCGCGTATACATCTCACGCCGTAAATGCGGACGCGGATTTCTGAATCTCCAATGTCTTCATAACCGAATTGTTCTAAGTACAGCTTACATCGTTGCAAATGGAAAAGATCCTCTCCTAAAGCACCGGAGAAGTTCTTTGTGCCTCTAAGTGCTTTTTTCACCTCTTCGGCAGTGATTGATGGACATTCCTCCTCAGAATTTATGAGGTTGTCGCAAAATTCCTTGAAGCGGATGATATTGCCAGTATCTTCTTTCAACTTTAGTGTTTTCTGGATCTTGTATACCTCTCTCTAAAACGTCTTTACCTATATATATAGTAATTTGGATCGAATAATTTCATAAAATTAATGTTCAAAAAATATTTTTAAACGAACCTGAAAAATTTAAGTACGCCCCCCTTCACCAGGTTTGAATAATATAAACTGTTTCAAATTCATTATACGTAGATGTGAAGGACCACCCTTGTATAAACCCTTATGTAGGGACATAAAAGTGCACAGTTGTCCAAGTGTCTGGTTACCTTCCAAGGATTGAAAGGGCTCCATGTCGAACCCAACCTTGGGGGCCATTAGTAAATTTTGAGAAGACTCGAAAATGAGTCAGCGATCTCCTATTTTGACTCGTCAAAATAGCCGTACGCCCTTGTTACACACTATACTGTATGTGTATGAGTAGCAGGTGTAACGTTTCATATAGCGGGCGTGAAGTTTTATGTAGCGGGCGTAAAGTTTCATGACGGCCCGGCGTCGGAGTGCACACGTGCGAACGTCACTGGGCTGAAAGCGGCCACATTACGCCTGCTTCACGTGCATGCGATGGCGCGTTTTCAAGGGGTGTCGGACAAAAAGAGATTTTCATATATCTATAATAATTTGGAAGAAATAATTTCATGGAAATAATATTCAAAATATTTATAAACTAACTTTTAAAATGTTGGTATGCTTCATTTCTCCAGGTTTGAATATTGTTGACTGTTCACAATTTATTATACGTAGATATAAAGGACCACCCTCGTATAAACCCTCACGTAAGGACATAAACGTGCACAGTTGGGCAAGTAACATCTGTGCACGTGCACAGTTGGGCAAGGGACATCTTTGCACGTGGACAGTTGTGCAAGTGACAACGGTGCACGTGCATAGTTGGACAAGTGATATCTGTGCACGTGCACAGTTGGGCAAGTGACATGTGTGCACATTCACAGTTAGGAAAATGGCATTTGTGCACGTGTACAGTTAGGAATGTGACATATGTGCACGCCTACGTGCACAGGAGCCCATTTGTGCACGTCGAAATTTCGACGTGCACAGTTGTCACTTGGACAACTGTGCACGTGCACATATGGTACTTGGACAACTGTGCACGTCGACATTTCAACGTGCACATTTGTCACTTCAACAACTGTGCACGTGCACAGTTATCCAAGTGACGACTGTGCACGTGCACAGATGGCACGTGCTCAGTTGACACGTGCACAGTTGTCCGCCTGACCAAAGACGTGCAAAGTTGTCAGTCTGGCCATCTACGTGCACAGTTAGGCACGTGCAAAGTTGTTACGTGCAAAGTTGACCCAATCCCGTCTGACTACAGTTATGTCATGACATTGTTTGGGACTGAAATGTATACTTTTCCAAGGTGAAATATACCAAATAAAACCTCAAGAAATGCAAAGAGATCGTGAAGTGAAATTTTCTTCGATCGTTTTTGTATATTCAAAAATATTGGAGAAAACTAATTTTTTTTTTTTATTTCGTTCTTACAATCAGTTTAGAAAAAAATAAATCGTGTTCAAATTCCCTTTTATTATAACTTTTCGCCCTCATCTGTGGACCTTCATCACAAACAAACATCTGTTACAAGAGTAGACATAATTAATAATAATAAAAATAAAAACATATAAAAATAAATTAGATGTATAAAACAAATTTTGACCTAAGAGGCAATTTTCAGAGTCAATCATAATATACGTCGAAGCGAATGGCAAAATTTAAATATTCGTAGTACGTCAGTTCATTATGAAAAGTAAAAAGTATTGTGAAATTATAAAGATAAAAAAAATTTCTCGATATGCCCAAAAGAGTTCAAATTTTTGTATTGAAAGTGCTGTAAGAAAGCTAACAAAATGATGTGACGTAGACAACAAATAAATGAACATAAGGCCTAAGAAAGTTTTAGTGATATATGGACAAAATCAATTCCAAATGAAAAGTCCGCTCAATACAATAGGAATTCAAATTAATTGATGACGCTATTATAATATTGATTCACATTGAGAATTTCAGTTTTTAAAGTAATACATACTTTTATATATTTATTCATGAAAATTGATTCCAGAATTTTCCTTTTATAAGATTTTTTTTCCTCAGCAAGAATTTCAATGTTTTCACAATCGATATTAAAATAACGATCAAAATTTCAAGAATGTTGTGAGAGGCCACTTTTGAGCTAATCTTTGACTTAAATTAGCATGCCGTTATTCTTCCTGCATTGGAATTCTTTATGATTGATTTGCAAGATATTACTTGTGCACTTTAGATTAAAACGATGAACTTCAAAAAGCAAGATGCACAATTTAAAAATTATCTTTTTCAAGGACCTAATTTTACTATCATTATCGAAGAATACTTCAATTTTAAACAAAGTGTTGAATCGTTTAATTAGTAACGGTGCAATAAGGCTTGAATTCATTATTTTTAAGCTTTCAATTACAAATCATATAATTTTCAACGTTTTTATAATTATTAAACTTTGAACGCTGATAATCTTAAAAAATGCTTTAATTTTGACCGCTAAAAATGACAGTGGATGTTTTTCTTTTGGTGTTCAGAAATCTTATTTTTCAACAATAAAATCTATCCACTTACTTTCAATGTCATTTGACACTATCTGATATGATATCTCTTAATAAAAGGTCAATTCTGAAATAGTTTCATTTTTAAAGCCTTGAAACTAAAGTCATTTAGTTTGAGAAGTTTAAATTAGCAAATATTTCTTTGTAAGTTTTTTAATTTTTAAATGCTCAATCGTTTGTAATGTTAGATTTTTTTATTAGATGAAACTAATTTAAAATGTACATTTTTTTATGTTTTTTGTAGAAATATCACATTTTGACAGGCATAACATTTGAACTCAATCAATTTTAATTGATTAACATGAAGTTTCAATTTGAAAAATTTAAAAACTCTTCAAATCTAGGAAATCCCACCAGAGTTCCTCAAGTCTTATGAAATTCCTATTGATACACTTCAAAATATTATAGAATCACTTTAAATCTTTACAATCCATTAAAAGTAAATCAAATCCCATAAAAACCCTCAAAATTCCATGATACCTGATAATGTTTTCTAAAATTCTGAAAAATTTCTTAAACTACCTTGAGAGATTTTAAAATCCTTCAAAATTGTCGAAATATTTGTTAATCTAAATGAATCCATTAAAATCCTTCAAAAATCCCTTGGAATATTTAAAAATATCATAAAACCTTATAGGTTTTCTAAAATCCTTCAAAATCTTCCGAAATTCTAGGAAACTCTTTGAAACCGCATACAATTTTTTAATTTCTTCAAATCATTAAAATCCTTTGCAATTCCTTCAAATTTTCTAAATCCTTTAAAAATTTCTTGAAATAATTAGAAATACCCTGAAATATTTCAAATCCTTTGAAAACTTTTAAAATACCAAGAAATTATTTAGGCGCTTGAAAATTCATGGGAATCTTTCAAATTACCCTAAAATCTTTCGAATGCTTTGAAATTCTTAAATTCTTTCAAATTTTGGAAATCCATTGCAAATATGTATTTGATCATCTTTTAAAGTTTCTGAAATCCTTTTATATCCTTCAATTCTTGTTACAAATTCTCTGAAATCCTTGAAAATGTTATAAGATCCGTTAGCATCCCACGAATTGTTATGAAATTTAGTGATATTCCTTGAAACCTCTTGAAATATTGGAAGTCCTACAAAATCTTCTAAGATCTCGCAAAATCATTGAAATACCTTATTGAAGGCGTTTAAAATCACTTAGAATGACTGAAATGCTTGAAAATCTGATAAATTTCCTTGAAAATATTATAAAATCTTCTTAAATCTTTTAAAATTCAAGGAAATTATGTACAACCGCATATCAACCGAAATATTTGAAATTATCTCGAAATATAATAAATTTTACGAAGACCCTTAATTTTTGTGAAATGCTTTGCATTTTAGACTAGTAGTCGAATCGACATCCTGAGACGTGTGCAAGAAAATGTGTTCCGGAGCTATTCCGCCATTCGATTACTAATTACACTGGAACCTGGACTTATGCATGGTCTGAGCCATGTCGCTCAGTGACCTTCGACACAAACCGAGAGACTCTCAATGTAAACAGACAGGGCCGCGTGCATAATTTCTGTTTGATTTCGACGCGTGACGCAACCTGATGCAACTAACGCGCTGAGAGTGTGGACCTCATGATGTTTATCACGCTTGACTGAGCACCACCTTTTTTTGGTCCCGCAGCATTTTGACGAATGAATAATAATATGTCCATTTTTTAAACCTCAAGATATTTCCAGGAAACTAAGTTTTTTTATGTAAGAGAAAAGAACCCTAAGTTCGAAAAAAGTCCGACAAAATTTGTTAATGAATTGATTTATATTCAGAATTTGACTGCTGATAAGAAACTTATTGCCCGCACAGAGCGCGAATCATGATTGCTAGTATAAATAAATATTAAATGTGTAAAATGATATGAAAAGCAATTGGTCTATTTAATTAGTCATAGGTCTCTATGTTTATACAATTTTCTGGCGCCTCCTCGCCCCAGGTCACTTCTTTGGATCCGCGACTGTAGAAAGCAAAAGAAGTAGATTTTGTCTTGAGATCCCGCGAGGTATGTAGGTTCTCTTCGCTCCACCGGTGAGGGAAAACACGACTTAGTAAGCTCGTGTAAATGCGTAATGCTTGAGGGAATCCGGTGCAGTTCCGGTGGTTGACGTCATGCGGCATATTCCGCCCGAAGAAGTAGTTTCCACCTTAGCTTGGCATCAGCGGCAGAGGGAATGTGTGCAGTGTGTTCTCTGTGCAGTCGAGTCTTGAGAAGAAGGAAGAGGGATGTAACGGGTAAAACCAGCCAGCTAGCTAGGCAGTCAACTTCAGCCACCCACCCTTTCCTACAGTCAGAGTGCACTTCGCAGATAGAACGGCGGTATCGGGGACGAAAACGGAAGGGAGGAATGCTATCCAGGGGTTAAGATGTGGAGCCTCATATCCGCAAGCTCTTCCGCCCCGTTTAGTTTAAATTATTATAAACAGCTCCGGAAAGCAAACCCACCAACTATCTAGCCGAGAGAACGATCCTTTCGACTATCTTAACCCTTTCCCAACCTACAAATGCCAGGCTAAGAAAGAAATTCCTTTCTTTACCTCAGCTTCACTTACCACCATTTCACTCTTCACTTTGCGACCGTTCAAAAACTACGTCACACTCCCTGGTTGCGGAGGAAAGGGAGATATTTCTTGACGATTTTTGATGTAGGGGGAGGTATTGACAGAGCATGTGCCATCATGCATGGAAAACACATTTGCATACAAATTTTTTTAAGAGCTTGAAAAAATTTTAATTATTGATTTTTTTCACAAGAAGAGAATCTACATACAGACTTTACACTCTTTTCCCTAATCACCTGTTTCCCCTTGTTTTGAAATTCCTATTTTTTCTCTGTTTTCTAGAAGGCTGAGGATATTCGTACGACCGGCTGGACGAATAGCAAAAGCAGTGAACGCGTTCGGCCGAAAGGCACTAGCGACGTGACTGGCCGAAAGCCAGATATAGTTTTGCTGTTGGTCCTGCTAGTACGGCCCATAAGACGTAACCTCTGTATATGATTATAAAATAATAATTTGTGTTGTAAATAATTATTAATTAGTTTGACCTATCCGTTAAGGGTGCAGTAGTTGTAAGATCAAATAAATTACATGACTAAACAATTTTGTTAAGTAGTCATATTTTTATTTTTGGCTTGATATATAGATCCCCACTTGTAATTAAAATCAAATGTAGATTCCTACTTGTAGTTTCAGTATAAAATATATAATTTAGCACATTGGTTATCAACGAAAGGAAATAAATCATAAATTGAAGAATAAATACAATTAAATATAATTAAAATAAAGTACAAAGAAGTAAATAAAAAGGTAGAATAAAATACAATCTAGGTGATAAAAAATCAAATTATTATAAAGTTTTTGAAAAATAGACAGTTTGAATGTCACTTTCGATTTTAGTCAATCGATCGAATCGAATTTGACACAGCAAGCATTAGTTTCTGAATTTAAAACTTGTAGCGTAAATCATTTTTAAACCAACAAAGTACCTGAGAATATTTCAAGATTTTCATTATTTAAATCAAATTATCAATATTTTTCTTACTCAAATAATTTTATAAAAAACTAGTATTTTTTTAAGAATGAATGAAGTATGAAGCATCTGACACTTTATTATCCGCAAACAAAAAACGTAATTACCCGTATCAACTGAGTCCCGCGCTCAATACAGATATGGTGCTGCCATCAACCGTAATTTAGACTAACGGAGAAAATACAAAAATACCACTTACTGTTAACATACTTATACATAATAATGAATTAAAATATGATAACCAAGTAGAATTTTATTGATAAAACAAACACAATTTTTTATACTAAAATATTAATTCCAAAAGTACTTTCCAAACCGGCCGGACTACAAACTAGTACTTTATTATTCCTACGAACAGCCGTACAAATAGCCACTATATTTTATTCTGGCCGGCCGTACGAATAGACACTTCGTTTCAACAAGCTTCCCCTTTTTCTTCTCCTTCTCATTTTTTTCGCTCAAATGCACATTACTTTGTTAACACTATATTTTATTGGTTGAAAGTTTATCTACTTTGTTAAACATTTATTTTATTGATTCAATATTGATCTACTTTGTTAAAAATTCGTTTTCTTTCGTTCGGAAATTAATTTTTCAAATGGAAATTTAGCTATTCCATTTTTGGTTGAAAATTTATTCTTTGTAGTTAAAAATTTTTTTGTAAATTTAGCTTTTTATTGTAGAAACTCAATGTTACTGATTGCTTATTTAACTACTTGGTTGAAAATGAAAACATTTGTTCAAAATTCATTTTATTAGTTGAACATCTATCTCTTTGGTTGAAATTTTTATTGGTTGTAATGTAACTCTACTTTAAATCCACAGTGAGGCATGTAGTTATCAAATTTTACTATCCTCCCTCCAATTTGCCTGGTTTTCTAGAAAATTCGTCTTTTTGGCTCAAAAGTTCACCTTTTTTATGAAAAATTCTCCTTTTGGGGTTGAAAATTCCATTATTTTGATAGAAAGTTCAACTATTTGGTTGAAAGTTAACTTTTTGGTTTGCAGATTTATATTCCCGCGTAGACAATTCAACTGTTATTTTAGGAAATTCACCTTTTTGGTTTAAAAATTCCACAAATTGGCGGACATTTTTTCTCTCTCTTGAAGGGAAAAGCTTTCTTGGTTTGAAATTAATCACTTTTGTTGAAAATTGTATAATTTTTCGTTACAAGTTAATCTGTTTTGCTTGAGGATTACATAATTTTTTCGAAATTTGTATTTCTTGTCGACTATTTTATTTTTAAAATTAAATCCAAGTATTTTTCTTTGAAAATTAATTGCTATAAATAAAGTGATTTTCGATAATATTTTTGTAAGAATATCTCTTGATGCGATTTTGTCACAGCCTTAGTATATATTTTTGTATATTTTAAAAATAAAAAACAGGGATTTATAAGTGCATTGTGCATAATTACTAATAATACCAGGATCTCAAAAAATTACACGATTTTTGGAAAAAAATGTCATCATTAATTATGTGATAAAATTAATTAAAAATTTAATGTCATTAAAAATTGAGTTTCATACGGTGGAGAATTTATTTATGTGTAAGTACATGCAGAGGCAATCCGCTCTATCAATTGTTTTTACATTCTCACGAGAGAAGGTATTAGAGTTGTGTAAAATTTAACCCCCCCCCCCCGCCGTTTTTTGTCAAATGTCTACGTTTTGAGACCTTCTGAACCCAAAAAACAGGTTTTGGCGAATGTGTCTTTCTGTCTTTCTGTATGTATGTATGTATGTATGTATATGGGTGAGTGTGTATGTATGTTTTTAGTCTGTCAGCATGATAACTTTGGAAATAATTCACAGATTGGATTGGGCTTTGATGCACTCTTCAAGTGCCCTGGAATGAAGCTCAGGTTTGTGAGCCAGCCGTTTTCGATAAAAATTCAAAAAGTGAGGACATTTTGAAAATTGTTGAGACAACTTTTTTTCAAGATTTGAAAATTCTATGTACAGCTATTAGTAGTATTTGGATAAACAATTTATCCTGATGAATTTTTCTGATAAAGTGAATATTACCGGAGTTATAGTATTTTCAAAATTACAAAAAACAGACGAAAATGAACATTTTAAGCCAAAAAACGCACGACATAAAAAAATTCAAGAGAAGAAAAACTTTGTTTTTTGAACACCCTACAGTACTTGTGATGACAACTTTTTGAATTTTTTTAAAAAGCAAAAATTCAAATTTTGATAGCACAAAAAAAATACTGAAAAATATAAAATTCCATTTCGTGGTCAAACTATGCAAAATATGAAGAAAGATGCAAAAAAAACTTGCGCATATAAAAAAGGTCTACAAATTTTCAATGATCGCTTTTTGATAGAATGCGTAGTTTTTGTTTTATTCGTAAAAAATAGCATTAAAAATAGAAAAATTAAATTTTCGGAAAAACTGTGCAAGGTACGTACTGTAGTTTTTCACCATTATGTAACACTAAGCTAGACCCCCCCCCCCCTCCAAAACAGTGTTACGTAATTTATGCACGACCCCTAAGTCAGAGCATTTTCGAAAATTTTGAGACCATTTTTTTTAAGGTTCAAATATTCTATGTGCGACTATTCGCAGTACTTGAAAAGACGAACAAATTATCCTCACAACTTTTTTCGATAAAAAGTAAATTATTAGATTTATAGCATTTGCAAAATCAAAACACGAAAAATAAAATTTTCAAGCCAAACAAAGAACGATATGAAAAAAGACAAGAAAAGAAAAACGTAGCTTTATGAAAGCCCTGTAAAATTATCTTAACAAGTTTTTTAATTTTCTTGAAAAATCGAAAATTTTAACTTTTTGATAAACATTTCTGGTTTTAACCACAAAAAAAATAATGAAAAATCAAAAACCCCATTTTGCGGTTCAAATGCGCACAATTCGAGAAATACATATATATTGACAAAAATTCTGCACCCAAAAAAGATCTACAAATTTCGTAGTAATCACTTTTTGATAGGATGCGTGGTTTTTGTTTTATTCTTAGAAAACAATATTAAAAATAAAAAATACAATTTTTGGACAAACGACACAAGCTACGACAAAAAAGGAAAGGAAAAATGTTTTTCAACAAAGAAAAAGAAAACTACAAATTTATTATTAATTATTAAATTCTCATCCAGAGAAGATATTAGATTTCTGCAAAATTTGACCCCCGCGGTTTTTGTCAAATGTCCACATTTTGAGACCCTCTGAACCCGAAAAACAGTTTTTTACGAATGTGCCTGACTGTGTATGTGTGTATGTATGTATGCGTGTATATATGTATGTAGATTTTTAGTTTGTCAGCACGATAACTTTCGAAACAATTGACTGATTGTATTGGCCTTTGGTATACTCTTTTAGTCTCCTAAACTAAAGGTCAAGTTTGTCAGCCAGCCATTTTGGATGAAAATTTAAAAAGTGAGCCGGGAATAGCGAGCACATGAAGTGCGAAAACCTAGAGAAACCGAGCTTAGAGCGTCAGGCAAGTGTGTCCAAGCGCGTAGCGCGAGGTAAATGCATTATCGAGCGCGAAGCGCGAGATGAATACCTAATCGTGCGCGAAGCGTGAGATTCAACAGTTGCGCGCCCAAGGCGCTCTGAAACTTGCGAGCGGAGCGAGCCACGCGCGAAGTGCGCTCCCAAGGTTTTCAAAGCGTGTTTACCAGCAGAACGCGATTTTTTAAAATTATATTTGAGAGGCGCTCAGACGCAATAAAGATATAGAGGGCGGGCGCACTATGTTACAGGATGTCATTGTTAAAAATGCGACCGAAGTGTGTGGTATGGCAAAGTCTGGCGATGCGTGGTGAAACGATGAAATTCAGGCAGCCTGGCAAGAAAAGACAAAAGCGTACAAGAGAGCATAAAACAACACAGGTCTTAGCGATGAGGAGAGAAATGGACTTGAAAATGATTACTGACACAAAAAGAGGAAAGTTAAACGACTAGTGAAGGAAATTAAAGATAAAATCAGAACATAAGAAGGGAAGAAAATACAAAACGACTTCAAAGGAACCATTAAACTATTATTTAAAGAGATGAAGGGAAGTAAAAGTACAGAGTTTGTCAGCATGAGAAACAGCAAAAGTGAAATGCTATCTGATACAGACGGGATAGTAAACGCCCTAAAAGACTCTCTTAGGGAATTATTAGAATGTGAAACTATAGGGCAACAGAACTACGACATAGAACATAATGCATCAGAAAAGCCAATTGAGAAAGTCTGTGTCCCTGCGGTCAGAGATATAATTAAGAACTTAAAAAACGGTAAGGCTGCTGGTATAGGCAGCATTAGCGATTAAATGCTTAAATACGGTGGCGAGTACATACCTCAAAGGTTGTGCCAATTAATAAATGTATGTATCGAGATGGGACAAAAGAAAGGGAGATAAAAGCAACTGCAATAATTACAGGGGTATCAGCTTAGTAAGTACTGTGAGTAAAATATACTCAAAAATACGTATTCGTAGGCTAATGAAAATAACAGAAGAAAATTTATGGGAAGTCCAAAGTGGATGTATGCCAGGAAGATCATTTACAGATCAAATATTTAGCTTAAGACAGATCACAGAAAAACGTTCGAGAGTAGGAGAGAAAGTTTTCTGTGCATTTATTGACCTGGACAAAGCATTTGACAAGGTAAATAGAAATAAACTTTGGGAAGTCCTTAAAGAGTATAAAGTCAATGGATGGGTCCTTCAAGCAATAAAAACAATATATGCAGGTAGTAAAGCAGGTGTGACGGTGAACGGGAAACTGAGTGACTGGTTCGATATTATGCAGGGTGTGAAACAAGGATGCGTTATGTCCTCATGACTATTCATCAGGTTTATGGATAAATGTCTAAGAATGGCGCTCTTCGACGAAGAAGATGTAGATTTCAAAACAGTGAAGGTACGTGGGTTAGCTTTAGCAGATGACAAGAGTATTATGGCAGAATCAATCCAGGATTTGCAAAGAATATTAAATAAACTGAATACAAGCACGAAGAACATGGGCCTCAAAATTAACTCAAATAAAAAAAATCATGATATTTGAAGGAAAAAGTGAGAAAATAATGTGCAACATTGTCCTAAATTATGAGGGATCAGAACAAGTTGATAAGTACATATACCCTGGTAGCCTACTCACTAGTGATGGGAAGATCGCTGGGCAGTCAGATAGGCGCATATACAACGGTCGGAGGGTTATCGGTAGAGAAGGGTCCATTCTCAGAAGTGAAAATATATCAACAGAGGCTAAAATGGCAATACATAACTCTATATTTGTGCCGACTGTACTATGCGGTAGCCAGACATGGACATGTCAAGAAAAGGACACGAGTAAAATGAACGCGATTGGCATAAAACCTGTGCTCACAATATGTGGGAAAATACTGATGGACAAAGTCCGAAATGAGATAATCCTCAAAGAATGTGATACAGGAGAGACACTAGCTGACATACAGGAAAGAAATATTTTAAGATGTTTAGGACATGTTGAAAGAATGAAAGATGAACGAGTGATCAAACAAGTGTATAAAGGTAAAGTACATGGCTTGCATGAAAAAATGCATGGACGTGCAGGAAGCTAGAGAAGTATGCCAGCACAGAAAAGTGTGGCGACAAATAGTTTATAAACTGAGTGACAGGAGAGTGAATGATGCCTAAAAAAAAGAACTTAGATACATAATTTCACTTAAAAGAATTTGTCCTCCTATTTTCATGATAACTCACCCTATTTCTGCTGTTTCGAGAGCATTTTGGGCAGTGAAGCCTGTTAAAATATTATGTTTGTATATTTCGTTTTTTATTTTAGGCGTTTGTCACAAGAAATCCAAGAAAAAATTTTGATTCAAAAGGGGGAATAGAACAAAAATAAAAAATAAATGAAAATTGTAAGCACATCACAATAAACGTTGCAGAAAAAGATTCCATCTTGGAGAGGGCACTATAGTGCGCTATGTGGCTTGCATCATGATTTGAAAGCTTCCAGATTTTTGCACTAAAATGGAACCTTGTCTCTTGGAGAGTTTGATATATTTCGTTGGAGGCATAATACTTAATAAAAACTTGAAAATCAATTGTCGAAAAGAAATAGAAAAAAGTTCCTGACGCCAGTATGCGACCTTCGCGCCATTCGTCGAAATGTGATGTTCCTACCGAGGTACCATGCTATGAAAAATTGGTCAACTTTTTTTTCCTGAGGCAGTCGAGTGGGACAAAACTCGGGAATAGAATCCCATTCAATTGAAAACGAGAAAAATTTTCTACAAGAACTCGACGGAGGTCTAATCTGACTTTATAACTCGCGCTTGAGACTTCAGGCGCGTGACCTTGCCAAACTCGACAGGAGGCGTGAGGAAGATGTGAATAATGAAAAAGTCGATTTGTAACAAGTGCATCAGCATACTATTAAATTTCGTATAATTATATATGACATAGCTACTTAGTGTAATTAGGCATTCCATAAAATTAGTTACACTATTTGTCTAAAATTGATAGCCGTTCATGGAGTGCGCAAGCACCTTTAGACAGTAAGTGCAATAGATCAGAATTTCACTATCTATCTATTCTAGCCACTTTATAAAACGGATAACGTGCTATCGAACACATAGTGTAATAAAGATCAATGCATATAATTTTCAGCAATCATCAAAGGAATTCAAAGTGGTATGTCAGGCATGTATAAGGAATGTATGATGACGATTATCAGTTGAGAGAGAGACGCCTAAAACGAAACACCTTGGATAGTAATGGGCCCGCGTGGAGAGCTTCACATGGTAACGATGTGAAGCTATTCACCTGGGGCGCTTGCTAGATAAATTGATCAGTGAGCAGTGTTGTGTAACGAACGTGTTATTTAAATAAACTACACATAAATTCTAAATTGATCTAAAAATCTATACCTTTTCCCTCTCCTCATACCTATCTTACTTTGCTTATGTGAAATCCTTGAACCCCCACAAAATAATAAGGATAGAATCGAGCGAATCACGCTTATCCCGAAAGAGATTCGGCTGAAGGCTCATAACCTTGAAAACTCGCCTGAAAAAATCAATTCGAAATACTAGCTCAAGAAATGATTATCGGGGTCAATTTTTTTTCCTCTTGAAAGTTCAAACCCATATCCGAAGCAGAAAGTCCCTGTGGATCGTCGACACTTGCGATAAATATGTTAAATTTCTTAAACATTGCATTTCCAAAGCAGCAGAAAAAAACAGAACTGGCGCGATATTAAAAATAGAAAAATTATTCTAACAGACGAAAGAGTGATGAATTTTATAAAGTTTTAATAAATAATTTAAGACCATAAAAATGTATTTTATTGAAAAATATATTTTCATAAAAACAATAAAGAAGGAAAAATACATTGAATGTAAAATAATGACTAAAAAAATTCCGAAATAAACTCCTATTTCTGTTGGAATAATTCTTCTATTTTGAATATCGCGTCCGTTCTGTTTATTTTTCTTTAGCTGCTTTAAAGATGCAATATTTAACGAACTTAACATATTTATCGCAAGTGTTGACGATCCGCAGGGACTTTCTGCCTCGAATATGGATTTAGGCTTCCAAAAGAAAAAGTCTTGCCTCCCGATAATCATCAGCCTTAATGGTATTTCGATAATAATAATAAATAATAATCACTTAAACATAGGTTTTGATTCCTTTTAAATATCCTTCTGATCACTATTTCTCCAAATTACGATATAAATTTGCAGAATAAACATGTTATATTGTTTCAAAATAATTTTACTTTACACGCATGAATGCTCTTGTTTCAATACAAAAAAAATCTGCCCCCCGCGCAGGCACATTCTCGTCGTGCGCTTCGCGCGCGGCTCACTTCGCTCGCAAGTTTGAGCGCGCCTAGGGCGCGCAAGTGTTGGTTTTCGCGCTTCGCGCTCGATAATGTATTTATCTCGCGCTTCGCGCTTGATGACGTTTTTACCTCGCGCTACGCGCTCGGTATTTGTATTTCCCCCCACATTTGTGCCCAGACCTTTTAAAATTAAAGGTCAAATCATCGACAACTGTAATTTGGTGATTGTCAATTCTCTTTTGTTAAACCTCCTTTGGCTTTAAGGAACACATTCTCATCACGTATCTCGTGCTTCGCACTCGATTTTTTCCAAAATCTGAACTTTTTCACGTTATGTTCAACATTATTATATCAAATGTATATCATATTTATTTCTGTATCTCAAGCTGGTACTGCTTATTCAGGTTTTGCAAAATAATGTACAAATGTTATTTTTCATGACTACTTCAATATTTCCTCCTTATTTTGCACTAATTTTAATCCATTTTTTAGATGACAGTTGCTCCCAGTGGGACCCTGCGGTGGTTGTTAACCTTTAGTTTTTAATTATATATATGATATAAATATAAAGTATTTATACTTATCGTTATCTCATTTGTCTCGCTAAAGTAGGTCACATATTTTTAGGATGGACTGGGGAAGCGCGAATTATTATTTTGAGCTGTCTTGTATTTCAGAAATCTTCTTTCATATTTCAAAGCTTAAAAGAACGCAAAAAACAATGCCATAGATTAATGCTAAGTAATATAGCACATGCACTGAAAAAATGGTCGGTTGGGACAACTAATAAAGTCCTTACCATTAGGTGTACAAATAAGTTCTACCCGTTTTAAGCGAAATTTTTTTATTTATAAAAATCTAACAAAATGCAAGTATAATATAATATCGTGGCCATTGGCTACTACTAAATTTCGCCAACGCTCAGGCAATTGATAGATTCCGTCGCAAAAGAAGGCTCATCTTTTGACGCTATAAAGTCATCCGCCATTTTTCGCACTTCAACCTCAATTTGAATTTGGTGCTCAGCTGAGCTGTTTTGTAACGAGCAAAAAAAGTGGTAATTGGCTGGGGCAGTGCCTGGAGAGTAAGCCGGATGCGGCAGAATTTTCCATTTCAATTCTTCTATGGATTGGCGGACCACGGAACTTCTATGTGGCCTACCGTTGTTGTGCTGTAATATTACTGATCTTCTTTCATGCCCAGAATATGATCTCTTTTCTTAGATTTTTTTTTGCTAAACGGTTTAGTTAAAAAGAGTGACACTGACGTACGTTATCAGAGTGTGACAAGCTGCTGAAGATTTAGGTTAGGAAAGGCGTTTCTTTGCTTAATAGAGAGAAATGACTCGATCGGGACGAAACTCATTGTTTCGTAATCAGAGATCATTTATGTTTCATAAAAGGAAGAAAAATCTTCATCTAGTACCTAGTAATTCGAGAAATATCGCTCACGATTATAGGAACGTCTCAAAAGCATATAGTTGCTTGAGTAATTACGATCGCTGACTAAGGCTAGGACGACTCTGTTAACATTTTATATTGATGTATCTTCGCACATAATAACTTAATTAGTTTAAAAAAGGTTTCAAATGAAATCGCAGCAGTGATCATAAGATAATTCAGTGCTTAAAACTGGAAGGAAGGTGATGTAAAATGCCAGCATGGCGGCTTCTTTAATTGTCAACAATTTAGTTTATTTCATTTTAAAGTGAAATCATAATATAATATTTGGAAATCATGATTAGTGGGACACCGGTACTTTTTTACTTTTAGTTGCTCATAGGTGAAAAGTGAAATGAAAGATATTGTAAAAACCATGTTTATTACATTCTAGGATGTTTAATATCTTAAAAAGTATTATTAGTTTTTCAAATATTACTACCTAAAGAATTTCATGAATATTTGAAGTCAGTGAAGTATCTTCCTGTCACGATTACTGGGCCATTTACCTCAGTTTGACATATAATTTAGTAGAAAAAATAATTCTTGCCCCAGATATTATATCAAATTTGGTTTAGTTGTTCATAATACTCATTATTCATAATGACTGTTGAAAGTTGCTGACATATTTTCCGGATGGAATATCATTATCATTCTTATTTTCATTGAAAGGCCGTACTATACGTGTACTGGAATTTTGGTAGGAATAGCCGGATTTTTTATACGAATAGCGGGACCTGGAAAAGGTAATATTTGTACCGTAATTTCGGTACAAATGGCGGGATTTTTTCGGTGTACGTAGACACTGTCTTTTAAAAATAACAGTTGTACAGTTAGAGCAACATAAATTGGTGCCCGAAAGTCTACTATGATGAATCTAGCTTCTTGCACTCAATTAGATTGATGCTATAAATATAATGAATTTCTCAAAAATACATTTTTTAAATTGTGTATAGACAGCGAGCTTCCTATTAACTATTAGAAGTGGGAAGCCATAAATTTCTCTCTTACAGAGGATATTAAACAATTCGCATACCAGCTGGGACATAGCAAGTTCAAATGTGTATTCGCAATGAATGAATTAAGTATTTTATTAAGTTCAGACATAAAATATGATCAAAATAGTAATGCAGACGGTAATCCGAGATCGAAAACGATAGGTTTCATAAGTCGATCTTGCTAACGGGTTAAGAATAACAATACGATAGTCATACTGCGATCATATGAGAATTCAAGAAAGATTTATCGATTCTTTATCCTGTAAAGAAGTAGGAAACTGCTAACTGCAATAGGCAGAGATCATCTGTAGGATAGAGCGGGTCAGGACCGACCGTCGGGGCAAGAACGATTTTGCAAATAACATTGCCATTCGTTATCCATTTTGATTTTTATTCGCAAGTTGTAAAAGAAAAATTATGGAGAAAACCGTTATGACAGATAAAGAATGGAAGATACTTTGGCAGGAATATAACGTTTGCAACATTAATTTACATAATTATAACATGAAAATTTGATCTGCTAGTAGATGAAACATTATTCTATCAAGTAATTATAATAAAAGCACTATGGTTTAAAACAATTTCATGTTTGCAGCATTAAACATATCTCGCCATACTTTGTTCAAAATGTTCACAATTTATACGATCTTTACGATTATGTAATTGTGTCACTTCTTTGACGTGATATATGAGGTTCTGAAGTAGAATGAAAAAAGTTTGCGTAATTTAAATAGCACCTTATATAACAGTATTCAAGGTTTCGAGAATTGTATGTTGTACAACAGAATATTTTATATAATTTATTTATTCATTCATACACAGAATAAGATTCTAATTTGCCTGAATCTTGATTATTCAAAGGTAACTATTTGTGTAAGTCGATTAAGTTCAGCTAATACGATTACTTCTCTGTATTTTGTATTATCGTAATGTAAATGTTTAAATTGGTACGGCTTCAAAACATGAGCTCATATTGGGGTTATCCAGGGGGAAGGCTAGTGCAACCTTTAGACCCCCACCTTTGGACCCCACTAACCCTTCCGAAAGAAAACCTTATCTTATTTCGCCCCTCCTTTTAATTAGCAGAATTAAACAATTTTAAATTCCTAAAATTTGCAAATTGAATCTGTCACATTAGGTCCAAAAATGAATGGTAACGGGGATGAATTAGTTAGCTTATGCTTGGAAAAAGTCTTAATTATTACAAATACTTGGTTCAAATATAAAATTTCTAGGGATGCATTCTCAGAAAAAACGAAGTGTGAATCTAGCGCTAATTTCAGGTTACCATTTTCCTGCAAAAAAAATTAACCTTAGTACTGTGCATGGTACCATTTACACAAGGTATCGTTCCCTCGCACTTAGGTACGAAACGTCACCTGCTGTCAATGGTTTTCACAATTTTGAGGCAAAATAATAGAAGGTAGTTTCGTATCCCAACTCGGAGCGAGATGGAACCCCATCTTGAAATTAGGTGAAAAAAAATTTGTTTCAGTGTTTTTACTGTGCTCATGGATATTTTTAAAGATTGTAGTTTGAAAAAATAAGATGAGGGAAAAAATATATGTATGCAACAAAGTCGTGCAATTAAGCTTTTTTGTATTTTGCGCACCTTAATATGTGATGTTGCAATTTATACAGACAATAAATTTATTTTTATTTTATTTTTTAGTTCAAAAATGGTCTTACAACATTTTCATCCGAATTTGGTACAGAAAATAAAATTTCTTTACACTTTTTTTTCATTGACTTGATTTCCTTGTGACAATGAACCATTTTCATGCGACGGTGGACAAATTCTACATTACATAACAAGGTTAAGAAAAAGGTAACAACGAACCTCATTTTCTCTGAATATAGAGAAAACGGCTCAGCGAAAAATTCTGTAAGCAATCGAATATTCTACTGTTTCATTGAAGTATTCATACTAGTTTGTATCTTGTTTTTCGTTTCAAATGACGTCACATATTTGTAATATGTATCGAATAGGCGAAAATTGTTGTTATCAGATGATTATTTTTCATAAATCTTCGCTTCCAATTTAAAAGTGTACAATCGGTACAGATTTTTGATATATGTACATAATATCAGGGAAAATCCCGAGTAAAAATAATTCAACTTGGCTAACTCTTCAATTACTCTCCAATCAAGACATAACAATTTGTCTAAATCATCAAAGCCTTAATCATTGGCACCAATTATTTCTTGATCAAGTCAATGACCCAAAGGATGATGTTCTATAATTCCGCCAAAACTACCCTCGTAAGCCCCACCTGCCTATTGACCTAGCAGAATTTTTAACAAGGGGTGTTAGGAATTTGTTTGATATATTTTACACAATTATCATAGTGATTGCCTCTACTTATTTTTTGATGAACTCAAGGCAAAGGGTGTAATGTTTTAAGATCGCCGAGAAAGCAACAATTAACTTACTTTTTTTCACGTCATCTTACCAAATATATGTAATTAATGAATTATTTCACATCGGTAGAAATAGGCTAAGATGCAGCTCTCTAGAAAAGCACATACTATATTATATATATTTATATACATTTCCCAAAAATGGCAGGTTATTTCAATCACTAAAAACTTAGTTAAATTATTTTCACGAATGTATTCGTATATTTTTCTACTAAAAATTATTAGCTTAATTTGAAAAAAATAGTAAAATTTGACTATCAGCAAGCGAATTTTAACTCATTGTTGAAGGAAGAAGTCAGTAATCAATTTTACTGATAATTAGTTCAATTTCACTATTTATTAGTCAAATATAACTTACGCAGGTTCGAGAAAAGTTTCCACTTCATTCAATTCAAACAGAAATTTTTTTATATATCCTTTAATATTTGAGGTTTCTTTAGAACAGATATATTTTTCTGATGTAAGAAAGTGGACTTGTTCCACTATCATGATCCTGATTTTTTTAGCAGAAAAAATGTTTCCATATAGATACGTTATTTTACCTTCTGTATAGTAGAGACTCAATCCACTGAAAATAAATAGTAACACGCGATTTATTTTAAACAAAAAATTTGTATTGAATAAAAAATGTGTTTGAAGCTAGAACTAGAGCACTACATTTCAATTATAGGCAACTGAAGACCAATGTGGAAACTTGTCTCTTTTACTACTTTTATTTATTGGAAAATAAATTGGTGGTAAATATGACTACTCAATTTGTTGTGACTAGAATTACTATCGTTACTAATATAATCTACGTAGGATCACTAACGGCGACATGTTGCTGCACTAAACTGGTTAGTTACTTTTATCATCGAATTAGTTGTCGGAGCTAATACCATCTCTACTAATAAAGAGCTTCTTGTCACAACTAACCAGTTTTTTCAGTGTATGAAGACCATTGTGAAATTTAATATTACATATATGTGTTTGACCGAATGAAAAGGTCGCCGGGGCATTTTTGAAGTTAGAACCTCGAAAAAACGCTTTTAGAGAAAAATGTATCTAAATTGGGCGAGTTCGATAAGCGCACATGTTATACTTTTTCTTTGAACCTAAAGCACATCCACTTCCACTAGCTTTCGAGACATGAGTAAAGTGGCAATAATATTCAATATAGATCCTAGTATTATCCTGTCTTAAACCCAAAAATAAAAATGTTGACCTTGAATTATAAATCCGCGGATATCTCCTAAAATTGAAGCGGCTATAAGGGACCTTGTCAAGTTGACGCTCAAATATATGTATGTTTTTTCGAATAGAGCATTGCTGCATATGGGTTGCTTTAAAAATAATTCTGAAACAAATACTAATTTTTGTTCTGGCAAAGTTGGCTACATTCTTTCACATAACAAAAACGGATATAAGGAGAAAATTGTTATAAAAATTTCTTTGCTTTCTTCCTACCGACAAAATGAATACTACAAAAAATATAAATTTTATGTTCTCGGTCGGGAGTGAGTTGCTTCATAAAATAAATTTCTAGAATAGTTAGACAGACTGTGAAACTCTGATGTATTACGCTAACTATCTAAAGATCAATAACTATTTTGAAAAAATCCAGATATGAATTACTAGGATTGTCAATAATGTCACAGATACGAGTAAAGCATATTTTATTAATTAAATATAAGCAAGAGCTAAACTTCAGCATAGAAAATAAAAGCGCTATAGTATAAAATAATTTCATGTATGCAGTGTTAAAAGTATCGCGGCATGCTTTGTGAAAAATGTTGGCAATGGTCTTGCTTCATGTTCATCCGAGTTTGGTTAACCAAATAGAATTGCATTACACTTTTTCTGAATGACTTGATTGTCTTGTGACGATAGCCTATTGCCAAGTGGCGATAGACAATTTCCGCATTACGCGCGGCTTCTTCCGGTAGACGAAGGACCATTTCCACCTGACGATTGGCTTGTTTCGCTTCCTGGAACTTCAACACTCAAAGGAAGTTCCATAGGATAGTCTACTTTGTATATTTCCACTTCCCATGGATGCATTGGTTCAGCTCCTCTTCTATTCTTGTATATTTTAACCCGTTGGTGAGGCTCTTTTGGCATATATACTCCACGAATGAAACCTTCTATCCATACTGCAATGATGGGATCATTCGGTCCAGCTGGAAATAATGCGTAACTTTTATAATGTTTTGGTAATGAGATCCAACCACCAGCTGCATTTTTCGTAAGAAGTTCATTACGAGGAATTGTATACTTTCGATTTGTTGTCATAACCATATAAGGAGATTTGTGACTTTCAGGAGATCCTACCGAATATCCCAACTCTGTAAGAATAAAAAAAATGGGTAATTATAAATATTAGTTACAAAGACTCATGTAGGGAAACGCTTTTAAAATAGTGGACTATCTTATCCTAAGCTTTCTTCACCATTAATGTTGGCGGAAGGGGATAAACAAGGTTCTTAGATTGAACAATTTCGATCAGGAAGTAAACATGATGCAATTACAAATTTCCTCAAAATAAGATATAATATTCCTATATAAGAAATTAATTAAATTATTTTCAAAAGATTTTTATTCAATTTTTTTTTTGCTTGCAATGATTGTTACTTTCAAACACTAGTACAATTAAATAAATTTTCAAATTGTTAGAATTTACTTTTGATCACTTTAGAAAAATCGAATATAATATCTTAATTTGAATGTTTTATTTTATGAAAGGCGTAATATGCAGTAAATTAGGAGAAACAGTGTTCTTAGATCGAACAATTCTGATTGGGTAGTAAATATAATATAATTGAAAATGTACTTGAAATAAGGTATGATATTATATATAATATATAATATACTGTTATACTTACCAAAAAAAGTAAGGAAAACAGCCAAAGTTATGAACAGGGTAACAGCAAACCTCATCTTCTCTGAATATAGAGAAAGCGGCGCAGTGAAAAATTCTGTGAGCGATGGAATATTCTAATGTTTCAGTGGAGTATTTATACCAGTTTCTATCTTATTTTTTGTTCTGATTTACGTCACATATTTGTAATATGTACCACGCAGACGAACATTGTTTTTTCAGATGATTGTATTTCATAAATCTTCTTTCCCACTTTGAAACTGTACAATCTGTAGATATTTTTAATATATGTACACAATATCAGGGACGGACTCAAGTAAATGTAATTCAACTTGGCCGACTCTTCAATTAACCCCCAATCAAGACATAAGTCTGAATCATCAAAGCCTAAATCATTTGCCCCAATTATTTCTTGATCAACTCAATGACCCAGAGGATAATGTTCTATAATTTTCCCAAAACTACCCTCGTGGACCCCATCTGCCTATTGACCTATCTGAGTTTTTCACAAGGGGTTTCATGCATTTGTTTCCTTTATTTTTCACAATTATTAAAGAGGTTGACCCCACTCATTTTTTGATAAACTTGAGGACAAAGTGTATAGTGTTCTAAGATAGCCGAAAAAGCAACTCTGCAGTGACACTAATATCTAATTCATATGATTTCAAGATAATAAAGGATAACTTAGTTTTTTCTTACGCAATCTTACAAAATATGACTAATAGGTTTTTAATTTGATACAGCAGATGTAATTGATGAATTATTTCACATCAGTAGAAATACGGTTCATACGCAGCTTTTTAGAAAAGGTTATACTATATTATATATATTTATATATACTTTCCAAAAAATGGCAGGTCATGTTAATGACTAAAAAATTAGTTAAATTATTTTCACGATTGTACTTGTATATTTTTCTAATAAAAATTATTAATTAAATTGAAGAACAAAAGAGAGTATAATCTGACTATCAGCAAGTGAATTTTAACTAATTGTTGAAGGAAGAAGTCAGTAATAAATTTCACTAATATTTATTTCAATTTTACTATTTATCAGTCAAATATAGCTAACGGAGGTTCAAAGAAAAGTTTCCACTTCATTCAATTCAGCCAGAATATTTTTTAAATGTCCTTTAACTTTTTAGGTTTCTCGAGAACAGATATATCTTTTTCTGATGTAAGAAAGTGGAACAAGTCTTCACTATCTTGATCCCTACCGTATAGTACACACTTTATTCGCTAAAAATGAGCAGTTCAACGCGATTAATTTCGAATGAAAAAATTGTATTGACTACAAAATGTGTTTTAGACTGGAACTAGAGCATTAAATTTCAATTATAGACAACTGAAGAAAATTGTGGAATTTGATATTATATATATGTGGTAGTCTGAATGAAAATGTCGCCAAGGCATTTTTGGAGTTAGAACTTCGAAGAACCGCTCTTCGAGATAAATGCATCTAAATTTGGTGAGTTCCATAAGCGCACGTATTATACTTTTTCTTTGAACATGAAATGTATCCACTTCCAGTTGCTTTTGAGACATGAGTACAGTGCTAATGATATTCAGTATAGGTACTAGTATTATCCCCCCCCCCCTTTGAACCCAAAAATAATAATTTAGACCCCGAAATAAATCAGCGGATATCTCCGAAACTAGAACCGGCTATAAGGGACCTTTTCATGCCGACGCTCAAATATATGTATGTTTTTTTTTGATAGGGCATTGCAGCATGGATTGCTTCAAGAAGAATTTTGAAACAAATGCGAAATTTTGTTCTGGCAAAGTTGGTTGCATTCTTTCAAATAACAAAAACAATTATAAGTGAAAAATCGCTAAAAAAATGCCTTGCTTGCTTCCTGCAGACGAAATGTTTAAAAAATATCAATATTATGTGCTTGTTTAGAGGTTAGTCTCTTCATAAAATAAATGTCTAGAATAGTTAGACAGACTGTGAAACTCTGATGTATTATACTAATATCTAGAGATGATTAAACGTTTGAAAAAATTCCAGATATAAATTGCTAGCAGTGTCAATAATGTCAGAGATATCAGTAAAACATACTTTATTGATCAAATATAAGCAAGAGCTAAACTCTAGCAGAGAAAATGAAGCGCTATAGTATAAAATAATTTCATGAATGCAGCGTTGAAAGTATCGCGCCATGCTTTGGGAAAAATGTTGGCAATGGTCTTACTTCATGTTCATCCGACTTTGGTTAACCAAATAAAATTGCTTTACACTTTTTCTAATTGACTTGATTTTCTTGTGACGATAGCCTATTGCCAAGTGACGATAGACAATTGCCGCATTACGCGCGGCTTCTTCCGGTAGACGAAGGACCATTTCCACTTCTCATGGGAGCATTGGTACAGCACGTCTTTCACTCTTTTATATCTTGACCCGTGGGTGAGGCTTTTGTGGTTCATAAACTCCACGAATGAAACGTTCCACCCATACTGCAATGACGGGACTTCCAATTTGTTGAAATAATCACATAAGGAGATTCGTAACTCTTAGGAGATCCTATTGAACATCCTAACTCTGTAAGAAGGAATGGAAACGTTTATTAAAAATATTATTCATAATGACTTATATAGGAAAATGTTTTTGAAATAGTGGACTATTTTATTACAAGCATTCTTTAACTTTAATGTTGGAGTAACGCTCGAGGCGTTATGTAGCTTTTGAACGGCCCTTTCTGAAAATTAAGATTTTTAAATATAGAAAAATGTATACTGTGATAATAATTATACAATAGAATCAGTTTTTGAGATTGTAGAATTTAATTTTTCTTACTTCTGCCAGACGTCAAACTGTTTACGTGCCTATCAGTGCACGTTGAAAATTAGACCTATGGTGGAAGCCTAGGTTCATTTGTTTTGCATTGCAAATAACAGCATGAAGTTATCCTATTGAAGAACATGACACGCAAAAATGGTACTGTAGAAAAGAGATCCCTAGTTTTTACAGTATACTTCCACAAACTGTGCACGTGCACAGACGGGCACCTCAGGACTTGCACAACTGTCTGCGTCTATTCGAAAATGCTCGAAAGGTACAACTGTACATGTAAACGTGTACATCTGGTGCTTGAACAACTGTGCACGTTTATGTTTATACACACGGGTTTGAATGAGGGTGGTAATATAGAGAAGTCGTGGTTTATCATAAAATTTGATTTTAATGAGAACATGCATGATAAAGGTATGCTCGACATTGTATTCATCTCTTAAGAGCTTTTTAAGGAATACCTTTGAGTGAATAATTTTGAATTCAAGCACCTAAAGGACGGGTGTCTCTCAAACCTAGGAAAATAAGCAAGATTGTTTTCAGAAACTGTTCAATAATCGGTGATATGAAAAATTGTCTGCATGTCATGAGGCTGTTGCTCTATATATCTCATATTTATGTCCTGGATTATCGCAGTTATCTTAAGGGGTGCACAAATTTATATATTCCAAATTTGAGAAGCATCCATACTCGAGGTGTTCACATTAAGATAATTCACTTGCACGTATTCTCTGAAGAGCTCGGAAGAGATGAATATAATGTCGAGCATACCTTCATCATGCATGCTATCGCTCAAATATAAATTTGTAGATAAACTACGATTTTCTTATATCACTGCGGTGCCGATTTGGCATGAATTTGGAAGGATCGTGTGCCTCTTCTCAAAAAAATATTTGACAGATATAAATTTAGAGGACTCTCATTTAAACCCTACTGTATGAACATAATCGTGCACAGTTGTCCAAGTCTTTAGATGGTCATCTGTGCACGTTAGAATTTCAACATGCAGAGTTGTCCAAGAATCATCTATGCACGTGTACGTGTATAGTTGTACCTTTCAAACATTTTAACTTGGACGTGAACAATTGTCTGAGTCTTCAGGTGAGCGTCGGTGCAAGTTGAAATTCAGACGCGCACAGGTGGGCAATATCCCGTAACATGCAGAACATTGGGAAGTACATAGTTCTTAGATTGAACAGTTTCGATAGGAAGGGAAATATAAAGCAATTAGAAATGAACTTAAATTAATAAGGCATTGTCATATGAGATATTATACTGTTATACTTACCAAAAAAAGTAGTCGAAACAGCCAAGGTTAAGAACAGGGTAACAAAGAACTTCATTATCTCTAAACATAGAGAAAACTGTTCAATCTGAAAATTGTGTGAGCAGTGAATGTTATGATAATGTTTCATCAGAGTATTTACACTAGTCACTATCTTATTGGGTCTTTCTTGAAATTTGGAAAATCCCTATTCCTAAATATTTATCTCTCATAAACATTCTTGATCACTTTTAAAGTGTACATGCGGAACAGATTTACGATGTATGTACGTCATGTACAATCATTTACACTGGGTTAATACATCAACGAAATGTGAATAAATTAACAAGATGCGAGAAACAATGTCATAGGGTACGCTATATATAGCACATTATGAGTAGTATAGTTTTGTTAGCTGATTATGTTTTACACGACTGAGTAATCTAAGCCCAGGACATAAGGACATTACATTATATTTAAATTTTCAAATATTTTTGAACGTAAAATGTATTTCACTATAGTAAAATACTTTTTAAATTCACAGGAGATCATACGATTATCTGAGTTAATTGACTTAGAATCTAACAGAAGTATGATAAAACTTCAGCTACGTAGGTGCAAAATGCAGCCAGAGAGTGAAATATAAAAGTATTTTATACATACGTTTTTCGCACAACTGACTAAATATTGCTTCTGACTGCTTGGCAAATTAATCTCCCAATAATTTTTCTTCATAAAAAGTAGGCACTGTCTAGTATAACGGAATCTTCCGTAAAAACAATTGGTCAAGTATAGCGCTAAGGCTAGTATTATGGAATATATGTCCATTGGACATATATGCCTAGGCCTTTTGCATAATCTGTGATAAGTAAAAAAAAGTCATAGTTATTGAAAATATATAAGTTTGTTTGAAACTTATTCTTCAGGTAAATATACTTGATACTTACACAAGCAAATCTACTCCTGGAAAGTACAAAAGTATTGAAAGGCATCAAGTTTAGAGAATTTGAAGGAATGTCTAAACACATAATTATAAGTTGAGCTTTCTTGTGTGGAATTTTTAACCAATTACAATATTAAAAGGCGTAGTTTACTTTCTCATTCTAAAATAAAAAAGTGATATTAGGATACATACGTTTTTTTTGTCATATTCATAATAATATGTTTATGTCACCTCATTGATTAAACATTGGCTCCCAGAAGCACCATCTGGAATTCTTCCTTTCCTTCAATACTGCGAAACAGATAAAAATCAAGAGTCGCAGATCATATTTATAGCGGTAATTTTTCTTTTCATCCGAGTAAAAATATTTGGACTTGAGTTGGATTTAGTTCGACTTGAATTCCACTGTTTTTTATACTGGAAAGCAAGTGTAAACCAGCGTGGTGCTTTTTTTCACGCGGCCGTCCTCGTCTTTCTTCAGCATGTGCTTCCAAGAAAGACGAGGACGGTCGCAAGAAAAAAAGGCAGCCAGCTGGTTTCTCACACTTTCTTTCCAGTATGAAAAACTGTCTTCAAATATCGCCATTTGCACGAAGAGAAAAAGAAGCTCATATGTCTTTCAAATTGTAAATAATTACAAATAGTTCAACTAACTACCTCTAATTTAAATCACTTCTTTATCTTCATTAGAACTGAAGATAGTACACTTGTATATTTATGTACAAAAAATGAACAATTTGTTATATTCTGCAAATTTTTCAACGGCAATTTGTTTAGAAATGTTTAAGGTACCACCAGGAATTTTTTCAGATTTTTCCTATTATTTTTTCAATAAAAAACTATGTTCCAAAGTTCACTGTCTTTAAAAGCTGTCAAATTTCCCTACTTTTTAACAGATTTTCGGGTCTGTAAGCTATGAAATTTTTTTTGGCATATTCGTTTCAGGCATTAACGTACAACATTTTGACCTTTTAAATGAGCCTTCATTCATTGAGCTACCATTTTTTCTTCACTTAGTTTTTTAATGTCAAAGCCAGAGGACTCGAATTTTCTCGCCGATAGTAGTTTTCTACAATTTTCTACGTATATAACGTCCTTTATGTATTATACGTAGAAAACCTCGAGTGACATGTCACAACCCATCTGTGGCTAAACTCTCGGGTATCATGTGGTACCCTGAGATGGCCTTAACCCAAAAGTACTACTCTCGACGTTCATCAACTTTATATCATTCAACGTGCGGCCACAAGGTTAAGAACCCATGATCCGATTACCCATTCTGATGGAGGGCCTTAATGTGTAGTCACAGCCGGAGCTTATTCATAGAAAGAGATAATAGACCCTTTTAAAGCTTTTGAATAGGTCGACCATTCAACAATACCATCGTACTGTGAACTTGCCCTAACTCGTCCATCAATTGATCTCCTAGAAATATTAGATAAAAACTATTAAACTTTATGTTCACATAATTAATTATTACCCTATATCATTTATTTAAAACTTCCAAGAAATTTAAGCCAAAATACAACTCTCTATTATGCAAATTAGACGAGATAGCACAATCATCTGCAATCTCATTTTACTTTAATTGTTAATAATATATTGAAATTTATTTTTCACGTATGTATGGTGAAAATATCAAATTATTCATATAATTTTTTCAAAATTTTCAAATTATTCATTTCAAAGATGTCATTGAAAGTCAAGCCACGGCAGATTGACGCGAATATTATTTTTCAAACTAATGTTCGTACATTAACAAACGTCGAGTTGTCTTATACGCAATAAAGCAAGCCTTATTATGGTATAGGCTATTTTTTTCGATTTTACTTTTAAGAGTAATTTAAAAAAATGTAGAGCTGTTTTGCAGGAGCCTACCCAAGGATGACAGTTTTCTTCATTCATCCTGCAAGTGCCTTAGGGATATTTTTAGCACGCGGGTATGGCTTTATATATATATATATACATATCCGTGTAGAAGTAGTAAGAGGGATCCGACCGGGAGCCGGCCGGATAACCCCAGTTTAAACCGGGCGCTGGCCGGGGATTCTGGCCGGGATCCGGCTAAAAACGTCACGGTAATCTGGTCGGATTCCGGCTTTCATACCGGCCGGGATGCGGTCGGGTAACCCGGCCACAGACCAATTAAAAATGTTTGCTGCAGGCGAGAAATTGGTAACTTGGATTGTCTTTTAAGGCTCATCGTAAAGAATACGGTAAACTTTAAATGTAAAATCAAGTTAACAAATTCTTGCGAGGAAATTAGAGAAGAGTTTCAATCACTAATGCTAGAATCTCCTAGCCATTGTTTTAATTTGGAACAATTTTGAATTACGCGCCAACTGCGGCCAACCAGTGCGCGGCCCGAACGCAAGCGCAGTAGCAAAAGGCGCCCACATTGGCTTCACTGCTAACTATGCGCTGCAACTGTTTAATCGCGTGGGTGTCACCAGAAGTGCATCGTGGTCTCCAAACTCAAAGTTCTATTTGTCACAAGTTCCTTCCAAATTTCTCACCTCAGCTTTTTAACGGATCTCCATGTTTTGAGACCCCGTTAAGTCGAAAATCAAGTTTGGCTATGGCGTCTGCCTGTCTGTATGTCTGTCCATCCTTAAACACGATAACTCTAAAAAAATGAACGGATAAATCGAGCTTCGGCACACTTTTTTTGGATTCTAAAAAAAATAACGAGTTCGTTAACAAACATTCCTTGACCTACGGTTATGGTTTTATCCATCGAAAATGCGATCCAAAAATCGAATATCTCATTTTTACGCAAAACGACAGATGTATGAAAAAATTTTAAAGAAGTATTGAAGCTTTTCAAAATATGTACAATTTTTGTTTCAACCATTTTTTTATAGGATTGATCTTTTTGATTTTATGCGTTGAAAATTAATAAGTCGAAAATTCTTATCAGAGGCCAAACAACGAAGAAGAATTATATCGAAAATACTATGCAAAACATAAAAAAATCAAATTTCGATCCAAACGACGTGAGATACGGAAAAAAGTATCAGAGATGAAGTTCAGCTTTTAAAAAGTCCTACAAAATTGTTTAAAAACATTTTTGGTAGGACTTGTCATTTTGATTTCATTTAACAAAAATACAATGAAAAAGTCGAATATTCAAATTTCAAGTCAAACGACGCGGAATTTTCGAGACAAATTTTTGAAGGCATTTCAAATTTAAAAATTACTAAAAAATTTCTTCAAACCATTTTCCGACAGAACTCGTCGTTTTTAATTTGTTTATCAAAATTGATATGCAAAAATAAAAAATACCAATGTTACGGCAGAAGACGCGAGATACGTACGGTCTAAAAGAAGATTTGTAGGAGTTTTTATTTTATCCATCGAAAATGATATGGAAAAGATCTGCCCACTGTGTGCGCAGCTTGCTTCACAAGCAAGTTTGAGCGCGCCCACGGTGCGCACCTGTTGGTACTTGCGCTTCGCACTCGATAATGTAAAATAATGTGCTCTCGGCCATTGTACCTTCCCCACATTTTTGCATAGGGCTTTTAAAATTACAGTTCAAACCACCGACAACTGAAATTTAGTGATTGTGAATTCTGTTGTGTTAAAGCTCCTTGTCTCGTGAGAAAAAAAAGGTTAAAAGCAAATTTTAAGATCTAATTTAAAAACCGTTTTTTCATTCCACATTTTATTTTACCTTGCGTCTTTTATCAAAAAATTTAATTTGTTTATTTTTAATGTCATTTTTCACGATTAAAGCAAAAACTACGCATGCTATCCAAAAATGATTCATAACAAATTTTTTGCTATTTCTTAGGTACACAACTTTTTTCTTTTTATTTTTGCTTTTCTTATGTCAGTTGTCCAAAAATTGAATTTAAAAAAAAAATGTCTTGAAAAAAATTGAAACTTTAATTTTCCGGCCAAACTAAGTGAGTTACGATATGAGATAACAAGAAAAATTGCTCGCCCGAAAAGATCTACAAATTTTTCTTGAGACCATTTTTTGATAATATGCTAATGCATAGTTTTTGTTTTGATCGCGAAAAATTTCATTGAAACAAAAAAAAATCCATTTTCCAGAAAAACTATGCGAGATATGAAAAAAATGTTCATCTCAAAAACAACTAAATATTTACTTGAGACCGCTTGAAAGAAAATTAAAAATTCTCTTTTCCGAAAAAAGTATGCCTATAATATAATTTGGTTCCTTCTAAATTTCCACAATAAAAAGTATAACTTTGAAAAAATGTGCGTTCGAGTTAGAATTTTGTTGAATGTGCAAAAACAGATTTTTTTATTGTGTTAATTAATTACACATTTAACACTAGGTTGTGCATGGCTTGCTTGAAATTTCTTCAGCTTGAATAAAAGTAACATGCTATTATCTTGTTATCATTTGAGAAAATGTTTTTTTGTAGTTTCCAAAGCATTTCAAAATCGTGGTTCACGTTTAAATAACTACGATAACATATTTTTCATGAAAAAAAATTGCATGTTTCTTCGATCCAAGCAGAAACAATTTAAAGCAAAACGTGTACAACTTCAAAACAAAATATGGAATTAACTGAATCCAAAAGAACTTTTTATAATTTCCAGTTCATTTTTTTTTATTGATAAGTAGCAAAAATTGTACTCACAAAAACTCCAACATGATTTTTTGGCTCACAGGAACATAATTTTCAATTCCCGGATTCAACAACGGACGAGATGATATCAACAAATTTCATAATTTTTTGTTCACATCTTTCGGATACTAAACCACAACTTGTGAGAGATTTTCCTACTTCAACTGTCTTTCCTCTTCCTAAAAATAAATGATTTTAACCTCTTCCCTTGGCACTGCGACGAAACTATGCTAACTAGGTGTATGCACAGCCACAATGAAATCTGACTATTTTATTAGCAAACTGGGCGACATCCTAGCAATGAATAGCCAATGACTAGCAAATAACATGAAAAAAACTTCTCTTCCACAGAAAATCCCCTTCACTGCAGTTGTGAATCTCAGGAGCTTTGGGAGTGGTTGCGAGACCATCAGAAACTCGTTGGTGGTGGCGTAGGTCGTAATAGGGGCAGCGGACTAGGAGTGAATGACATGGAAAGTGGACTACTCAGATGTGAACAGCCTCCAGAATTGAGAGGTCTTGTCTTTCTGGACCTTGATCCTCACACCTTCTGCTCAGCCCCGCTGGTCCTTAAACTCGCCATTCAGGATATTCAACCTTTCTCAGTCCTGGTCTCCTGGCAGAGCAGAAATCACTCCGGTCTCCACGGATACCAAGTCGCTTATCATGCTCTGGACAATGTTGAAGAGGTAATCAATACAAAACACATAGTCATGGTCTCCATTAAACAGTATAATAAAATCCAGATCTTTCCAATGAACACAATTCCGGTCACACACGTACTGCACATAAAGAGCGTTCGATCCAATTGGCAGTAAAAATCGACGTCGAAAATTCTCTCTAGATTTTATTCAACCAGTTAGAATTACAGATTATGAACAAAATAATCTTTTAAAATACTGTAGAGCCTAAAACTTGACTCTAACCTTTCATGATTCCCATCCCTCGTAAATGACAATCATTATTTGCAATTTGCAGTCTTCCAGATCAATCATAATTATTTTTATCTGCTGTTTAGAAATATTCAGCATTAAGTTTTGTAAATCTTCTTTTATTATATCCATTTTAATTGTATTCAAGATTAAACTCATGAACTCAACAAAACTTAGGTTCGCATTTACTAGATTAGACGATGAATTATCATTATAGACTTTTTAGAGGGTTAGAAAGCAGTTTTCTATTGTTTCATTCGATTTTCCGAATTTCTAGTATAATTTTTTTTACTAAAGAATCTGACATTTTTACTCTAAGCTAATATTAAAAATATTAAATTTTCCTAAGTTCAAGGATTGACTACGTAAATTGCTAAAGATGAATTTAATGTCAATTTAACTAAATAAGTGGACTTCTGAAGACTGATTCCATTTTAAATCAGATATCCTGTGGGATTTATGTGGCGAATATCATTTTTGTTACCACCAGAATTTTTTTTTAAATTTAATTTCAGAATTTTTCTCGCGAAAGGTGCAAAATATCATAGAAGAGTGAAATCTATTTTTTTAGAACTTTTCAGAATGAGCGAACTATTTATTTAGAATTTTGTTAAATTTGTCGCTGTTCGTAAGAAAAATGCAAAAATTTAAGTTTTTGACCGAAATTCTCGTGGTCACAAAAATGTTTCAATTGATATCAAAATTTATTTGATAATTTCAATTATTCCAAAAGAGGAAGTGTACACACATACTCATTCAAGATATTAATAGCATATAAGTTATATTCGTAGATAACTGTTTTTGAACATACTGAAAGCTTTACATATTTAGGCATGTTGTAAAAACTCGAAAATCGAAGTTAGAACGTGTTGGGTGGAGTTTGTTACATTTTGAGTCGAGTTGAGATGAGTTCGACTAGTTGGAGTTCGAGCTTTCCGAGAGATCGAAAGTTTTCGAGTACACAACACGTTCGGGAACTCGAACAGTTTCTAGTTCTCAAAATATTCTAGTTAAAAAAGGTTGAATTCTCTCATTTTCACCCCAAATTTGTGTTCAGCATTCGGAAAACATCCCTGGTACCGACTTTGATAAAAAAACTGGGTTATTCATTGAATTTTTTCAAAACTCGATGACGATCTTTCTTTCTTTGTCGAAACTTTTGAGAACTCGAAGCCGTTCGAGTTCTCGAATCTTTTAAGCATCGCGTACTCGACTGTTCGAGTCAACTCTAACTGGACTTGACTAAAAAAAACCAGCTTGACTCGACTCGAAGTTTCGAGCTTTTTGCATAACCTGAAAATATATAAATTTCACAGAATGCTATCACTATCATCAATGTGAAAGTATGTAATTGTTTATGTTTGCTGAGTCTCTAATGCTTCAAAATGTCTGCCAACGTGCGTTCTTATAGTTATATAGAGGTTTCAGAAGTAAAGTTGGTAATCATTCACAAGTACAATGACACACTGTGTCAGTCTCTTGTCTAAATATTAATTCTCAATGTTACTACAAGTAAATAGCGCGCATACATCAGTAAACTTTGAACTAGCATGTCTATATTAACGCAGATTGAACTATGAAATGAAATTTCTCGTTATGTATCAAAGTTATTGAAAATTAATGATTGCACACCGTGTTCCAGTAATAATCTATATTCTATATTTTTATATGTTGATTCATTTGATTGTAGCATTAACAGTCTCTTTGAGTTTCTGAAAATGACGGAAATTAAGGTACATTGAATTACCATACATATATTATATTGTCTACATCAATCGGTTAATTCCAAAACAAAATATTGCCCGTACTTAATGAGAACACTGTAAAAAATTTCGGGAATTTTCCCCACTTTTTAGCGGGGAAACTCCACATTTTCGTTGGGAAAAATCATTTTCCCCAATATTTGTGGAAATTTCCCTAAAATTTCTTATAATTCATTAAAAAATTGCGGAAAATTCCCTAAAATGTAGGAAATTAGATAATACCTACAATTTTTGGGACACTTTCCCGAAACTTAGTTTAATTTATACTAAAGTATACACATTTTTTTGGATAAAAGACTTATTAATGTTATAGTCATCTCAATGATTTCTTTCCGTCGTTTTCATAGAAGATTATAGAAAATAGTATATTTTTTAACAGTTAGGCATAGAAAACTTAAAATTTGTATAAATTTCTTTCGATTTTTAATGAATAATTGTTAAGTTGATGATTTTGTATGAAAAATAAAACTTTTTCAAAAATAGTAATCAAAATCTACAAAAAAAGGTTTGATTAATCAGTTAAGTGTAGTATACTATACACCACGATATAGTTTTTTTGCCGCTCTGAGCTGGTGGTTCATGAGAACTTCGCCAGGGCGCGACGTGTCACCTCTCTCGAAACAGAAATGACGCGTCGAGTGTTTAAGAAAACAGTCCACGCGAAGCAAAGCATACTTACCTGGCGCAGAGGCAGCCGTGATCAGCAACATGATGATCAACCAGGCGTTTCCTTCAGGGCTTTTTTTGTTATCATTGCACACATTTTGTGGAATTTTCTCTACATAAATTTCGGAAAATTCCCGAAATTTCAAGCTATTGATGAATAACATGAGGAATATTTCCCATCAAATTTTGTGGAAAATTCACCACTTTTTAGTTGATATTCCAGAAATGTTCAGGGAGATTTCTCTGTAGAATGAGTGCCAATATTCAAAAAGTTTTAGGCTTTGTTCAATAAATTTTGGTGAATTTTCTCTACATAAATGCCGGGAACATTCCCGAAATTTCAGGTATTATTTCACAATAGCATAGGGAATTTTGCCCATCAAATCTTGGGGAAAATTCACCACTTATTGGTAAATATTCCAATATTAGCATCAACATAATTTTGGGGAAAATTCCCCAAGAAATTTTTTACAGTGAAGGTATATAGGTTCCATTATCATGTATAGGGTAGGAAAACCAAATTGGCAGTTGGAATAAAGTCAAGAATACAATTTCAGATTATTTAAGACTTTTATGGAATGATTTTTTTATTTTTATTTATTTTATCAGAATTCAAAATTCACCTCAAGTTTTGGAAAGTTGTTGAGAATTTTAACTTTTTCATAATATTCTGGAATGCTCTAGAATTTGCTATGATATTATGATGATATCCTAGACTTTTCTGAAATATTATTCACTTATCTAGAATGGTGTAGAATATTCTTAAAGGACTCCGCACCAAATAAATGGCAAAAAAGGTTCCGGTGGAATTTTCAAAGTTTTTAATATTTTTTAGTTTGTGTTCTCCTGATCAATAAATCTTTCTGGCCAAAACTCAAATTATGAACAGTTTTTGCGCTACGACGATTTAAAAGTCAGATTTAGGTACATATTTTTACCTGTCGGGTTGAATGTATCACAGAATTTTTTTCCACACTTTACATTGCTCTCGTGCAAGTTTAGGTAGAAAAAGAATTGCAAGGAAGAACAATGCAATTTAATCGCGACAGAAGTAATAAGCACTAAGCGTTCGGGCGATGCGCTAAGCGCTTAGGCAATGCACAAAGCGTTCATATAATTGTCTGTTATCGAGCATCAAACGCGAAATTCGATTTCTATTATCAAGACGCATTTGGTTGTCTGAATCGGTGACACAAATAGCTAATTCATAAATGCATGACAAACGCTACTTGCGATTGAAAGATTGCATCCCAAGTTAGTCGCAAAGCGCATAAGTTGAATGGCTAGACAAAAGAATCGATACCTAGCGTTGCAATTGGGCACTGTTCAACCAGTTTATGTCAAGCACTCTAAAGTACCTCTTACAGAATTCTCCTTTCGTGCAAACGCTTCCATCCTACCTGCAACGCTAAGCGTTTAATAAAAGAACTCAGACAACATAATAAACTCCCAGCGTTGCTTTTTGGCTTTGATTCGCCAGTTTAAGTCAAGCAGTCTAAAACACTTTATAAGGAATACTTATCTCGGTCCAACGCTGCGAATTTAACAACGCCAAGCGTAAAAGGTAAGTATGTACGTAGATCAGAAAATGAACCCCCAGCGGTGCTGTTTTCGTAATCAACTGATTATTGCGGACATAAAGTGTCTGATCTGCGCCAAACAGCAAGGCTGGGAGTTGATTTTGTTGTCTGGGTGATTTCTTAAACGATTAGCGTTGATGTTAAAGTGGGTGCGTAAGAACCAGGTAAGTATTCCTTATAAGGTGTTTTAGACTGCTTGAATAAAACTGGCGAATCAAAGCCAAACAGCAACTCTGGCAGATTATTCTGTTGTCTGATTGCTTTTATTCAACGCTTAGCGTTGAAGGTAGGATGGAAGCGTTGGCACAAAATGAGAATTCTGTAAAAGGTGCTTTAGCGTGCTTGGCGTAAACTGGTTGATCAGTGCCAAATTGCAACGCTGCTTTTGTCTGGCATTCAACTTAAACGCTTTGCGACGAACTTCGGATGCAATCTTTCAATCGTAAGTAGCGTTTGTCATGCGTTTGTGAATGGGCTATTTTTATCACCGATTCAGACAACCAAACGCCTCTTGATAATAGAAATCGAATTTCGCGTTTGAAGCTCGATAACATGCAGTTATATGAACGCTTTGCGCGTTGCCTTAACGCTTAGCGCATCGTCCGAACGCTTAGAGCTGTTCACTTCCAGCGCGATTACATCGCATTGTTCGTCCGTGCAATTCTTTTTCTGCATAAACCTACACGAGAGCAATGTAAAGAGTGGAAAAAAAGTCTGATATATTCCACTCCACAGGTAAAAATATGTACCCAAATCTGACTTTTAAATCGTCGTAGCGCGAAAACTGTCTTTGCCATAAGGATTTTTTTATCAGGAGAACATAAACTGAAAAATATCACAAACTTAGAAAATTCCACCGGGACCTCTTTTCCCATGCATTTGGTGCGTGGTCCTTTCCTGAAAGTCTTGAACTTTTGGAATTTGATCGATTTTCTCAGTTTCATCAATTTTATACACTTGTTCTTTTATAAGGCTTACGACGTCAATTTTTGCTTTCACGAAACTATTCATTGAACTAGATTCTTTTTCTACAGTGAAATCCTTTCCACGCTTCCGCTTTCTATACTGAGCGCCAGATAAGCGCGGCATTTTTCTGCATGACATCTGAAATTGATGAAAAAATTATTTCAAAGTACATAATTGACAGGTTTTATATTTTCTATTTTGATAATTAAAGATACATTTCAATTATAACTTATTCAAATGTGAAAAATTCTAGGGAAATTATAATTCTAATTTAATTAATTGAAATTATTAATTTAATTTTGAATTCAAAGATTATAATCTTTCTAGCACAGAAATATTTTCACAAACTGTAGGCAATGTTTTTTCAATCATAAAAAATCTAAAATACTTCTGTCATTACTATTGAAAAAGACCTTATTCTCCTTTATTATCAAACTAAAATGCATAAAAATGAGGTTTCATGTTCATGATCGTGTCACTGTAAGATACTTTTGTAAATAACTAAAAAACTAAAATAGATGAATGAATTTTGAAAATAGAAAATAATTTAAGTTTTTAAATAATATCCTACCTTAATTTTGGTTTAGATGCACTTCACTTCACACGTGTATCCTCTTACTGCTTTCCTTCGACAACACAAATTACACAGAAGTTAACAACAACTAAATTACAACTGACCTACCTTCGTTGCCCTTAGCCTGTTGCTTGAGTAGAGTATATTATAGTTATTACCTTCCTTTAGGAATAATCATGTTAAACTTCTAAGGTACCAACGAAGCGACATCTCAAGTCAAGACTCAAGCGATCGTAATACAGCTACATAGAAATAATGAGTTATTTTCACAAAATCGAATTTTGAAATCCGATTTTTAGCGTACATTGTTTCTAAAATGTTTTCAGATAGAAAAACAATTTAAAAGAAAGAAATTCTGTAACGAATAGTGGGCTTATCCCGAAAAAATTTTTGTAAGGGGAAATTTAAAAAACGTAACTTACATGTAATTTAATGAAAAACTATGTTATTTAAAACATGTTTGAGTAAATATTATTGTTATCACGGTTCCGTTCCAGGAGACCAAATATAGCAAGGGCGGTGAAAAAATTTCCCCTAGAATAATAATATAAATTGAACAAAACCATTTTCATTCATCATTTTTTTTTTAATTTCTCAAAAAATTTCGTATACGGTGTTATGGTGTATGCAGAAATATAAAAAACGTAACTTCCATGTAATTTAATTAAAAGACATGATCTTTGAAACATGTTTGAGTAAGAATTCAAAATTATTGTTATCACGGTTCCGTTCCAGAGGACAATAAATATAGCAAGGACGGCGAAAAAATGTCTTTAAACTTTAGTTAACTGTAAAGCAATGCATTTATTTATTTGATTCAACAAAACTTTGATTTAATCAAACATTTTTCAGAGTGTGTCGAGGAGCGCACATACACTCAGTGGGCGCAAAATTTGGCGACGTCTTTACTTCATCGTTACGACATCTTTACGACGACTTTACGACATCCTATGTCCATGTAGTTAAGATGTCTTTACGATATCGTAAAGACGTCGTACGATCTGACGATGTCTTTTCGACATCGTAAATACATCTTAACGGCATAGACATAGGTTGTCCCAAAGTCGTCGTAAAGATCTTGTGAAGATGTCGTAAAGACGTCGTCAAATTTTGTTGCCACTGAGCAATTATACATATTTCGGTATTCAACGATTTTTTGAGTAAAACAATTAGAAGAAAAGTTGTTCAACCTAGTTCTACTTTTGATTTTGTAAAGTCACAGCAATTTTTTGTCTAACAAATACTTCTTGTCTACATTCAAGTATTCCTGAACATAGAAATAATTTTTTACTGAAAATATATGGGTTCCAGACGAAAATTCAGGGAAAATTGAGGGGAAAATCCCAGAAGATAAAGGCACGAGCGAAGGCCCACTTAGAAACTTTATTGCGTTAAGAGGTAAGTCGCCTGTTAACGACCAAACCTTTGTTGGTGCCGTTTATATTCAGTGCAGTTTGCCTCCCCCCTACCCCCACCAAGAGCCGAGATTGGACGCCCGTGTGCCTCGCACACATTGCACCCTATTACGCGCCGGTCCTGAAGGTGCAGTCAAGTCTACACACCGACTGCAACTTTTACGCTCGGGGGCGATCGACAAGTTTTGTGTCTAAGTTTCGTATCGCGATCATGTTGAATTTCGTGCAAGTGCACTTGCGCGAAATTCATTCCATGGAAATGTTTGATCGTTTTGGTTTTTATGGCATTGAAATTAGATTTATATATCCATAAACATGGATCGTTTCATGTGCATAGAATGCAAACGTATTTTCACACATAACAGTGATTTAAGACGTCATGCTCGAAAGTTCCACTTACAAAAACTGAATGAGATAGTGGAGGTTAAGACGTACCCGTTTAACTGTGAACATTGCACGATGAATTTCAGCCACAGAAGAAACCCCAGAATGCATTTAAAAAATCACACAGAAAGTGAGTACAAAAATTCTTTTAAGTATAAACTGTCAAAAATAAAAATGTTATATTTAAAAAGTGATATCGCGTCGCTGTTAAGAAACATAACCTAGAACGTATTGATAGTTTTCGAATTTCGATAACTACCCAGTGTAGGGTGACCATCCATCTGGATTTCCCCGGACATGTCCTCATTTTAGGGCTTGCGTGAGTTGTCCTACAGTTTTTTTACATAGTCCGGGTTTTTTCCGGATTTTTCAAATGATCAATTTTTATTTTCTAATCAACGTTTGGACCTTTTTTTGTACAAAATTTTATCATTCAATGCCATCTAACTATCGACATAATAGTACTGGACCGCTAGCTATGGCCGTCAGAAGTGGAATAGGAAATAGAAAGAGAGGGGAAATCTTGAATGTTCACCTGTCTTCTTCTAAGGAAGATGATTGGTTCTATTCGTCTGCCATCTGCTTTCATAGAAAAGGATCAATCCACCAATCGCCATCCTCCCCACTTAAAAAAATTCTACGAATAGCATTCTACAGAAAGTCCACATGTAAATTCCATAAGGAAATTCTACAAACTAATTTTGGACTAAGTTTGACTTACGGTGATAAGCTGCGCTCTCGAGAATCACACTCCGGACATCACACCCTTGCACCATGGTATGCGAACAACATCTTCTTCGAGAAAATTATGCCACCCACATCAATACCTTGCACCAATTGTGGACTCCTCAAGGACACGAGATTGCAACAATGCCCCAGGTGTAGAAAGCACATCTTCTCCGGGAAAGTCTGGTTTTTACAGTACTTAAGGTTCCCTAGAATATGTTTCTAGAAACCCCGAAATTGAATCAATGCTCCAGGTGCAAAAAGCAAATCTTCAGGGAAGTCTGATTTTTGCAGTACTTAAGGGTCTCTGAAGTAAGTTTCTCGAGGACGCGAGATCGAATCAATGCCCCAGGTATAATAAACACATCTTATCCGGGAAAGACTGGTTTTTACAGTACTTTAAGGTCCCTGCAGTAAGTTCCTCGAAGGCACGAGATTGAATCATTGCTCCAGGTGCAAAAAACATATCTTCTTCGGGGGAGTCCGATATCTGCAGTACCTTGGGGTGCCTGGAGTGGGTTTCTCGAGGATACGAGATTGAACCAATGCCCCAGGTGTAAAAAACACATCTTCTTCGGGGAAGTCTGGGTTTTAAAGTACATTAGGGTGCTTGGAGTTGGTTCTTCGAGGACACGAGATTGAACCGTTGCCCCAGGTGTGAAAAACACATCTTCTTCGGAAAAGTCTGTTTTTACAGTAATTTAGGGTTCCTCGAGTGGGTTTCTCGAAGACACGAAATGGAGCCAATGCCCCAGGTGTAAAAAACACATCTTTTTCAGGAAAGACGGGTTTTCACAGTACTTTAGGTGCCTGATGTAAGTTCCTCAAGTACACGAGATTGGGCCAGATTTTCCTGGAGAAGATTTGTTTTTTCCACCTGGGGCATTGATTCAATCTCATGTCTTTGAGGAACTTACTCCAGGGACCCTAAAGTACTGTAAACACCAGACTTTCATGGAAAAAATGTGTTTTTATACCTGGGGCATTGATTCAATCTCGTGTCTTCGAAGAACTTACTCCAGGGTCCCCAAAATACTGTATAACCCAGACTTTCCCGGAGAAGATGTGGTTTTTACACCTGAGGCATTAGTTCAATCACGTGTCCTCGAGGAACCTACAATTGGTGCAAGGTTTTGACGTGGGTGGCGTGATTTTGTCGAAGAAGATTTTGTTCGCATACCTGGTGCACCGCTGTGATTTCCGGAGTGTGACTTTCGAGGGCGCAGTCCATCACCTGTAGTCAAACTGGGTCCAAAATTAGTTTCTAGAATTTCCGTATGGAATTTACATGTGGAATTTCCATATGTAATTTCCGTACAATGCTTTCCGTAGAACTTTTTCACGTGGGTTAGAAAAGAACAGGTTGACTTTCTCGATTTCCCCTCTTTTTCTATTCCCCATTGCACTTCCGATGTCCATGACGTGAAGGTGTCTTTACGATATCGTAAAGACGTCGTACGATCTGACGATGTCTTTACGATATCGTAAAGATATCTTAACGACATGGACATAGGATGTCGTGAAGATGTCGCAACGATGTTGTGAAGACGTCGTCAAATTTGGTGCACATTGGGTATAACAGGGTGTCCAGCGAATTTTAAAAACAACATTCAAGGTCTTTTCCAGGTTTTCCAGCTCAAGAAATCAAGTTTTTCCAGGTCTACTTTTTTTACACTAAATAATGAAATAACCGTTTTTTTATAAATGCGACAAAATGAGTCATTTCATTTTTTATTGGGCAACAGTTTCCAAAGAAAATCTGTTGGAAAGTTAAACAATTTTTTTTTAAATTATCGAAATCTTTATGCAATTTTTTGAAATCATTATGAAATTTTTGAAATATTTGTAATATTAATCTTTGTTCGTGAAACCTTTTGTGTTCGTTTGAAAACATTAAAATCTTTTTAAATCTTCTCCAATTTTTGGAAACCTTCAGAAATCATTTAAAACATTCAAAATGTTTCGAAATCTTTGAAATCTGGTGTACTGCACCATTTTTGAAATAATTATAAGTCTTGAAATCCTTGTAAAATCTTTGAAATATTTATGAAATCCTCCTGAAATCTTCTGTATTCGTTTGAAATTACTGAAATATTGAAAATCTTTGTGAAATCTTCTAAAAAAATTGTTAATAGTTTAAAATCATTGAAGTGTGCGTGAAATCTTTCGCATTCGTTTGAAATCATTAAAATATAAAACAGCTTTGCGACATCTTTTGAAATCTTTTTAAAAATTTGAAAATCATTTAAAATATTTCAAATGTAATGAAATCTTTGAAATCTGGTGTACCTTGTTGAAATTCTATAAATCTTTTGAAATCCTTCATGAATTTTTTTAAGTATTTGTAAAATCTTTCTGAAATCTTCTATTTTCATTTAAAATCATTGAAATATTAAAAATATTTATGAAATCTTTCGAAATCTTCTAAACAACTTTGAAATAGTTTAAAATCTTTGAAATCTTTTGAAATCCTTATTAATTCTTTTCGAATTAATTAGAAACCATGAAATTGTTATAAGAAATTTATTTCGACCCATCCCATGAAGCCTCTCACGCTGGCATTGAGAAACTCGCAAAAGCTGTGCGTGAAAGAGTCTCACGTGCAAATGTGGTTGAGTGGTTAAAATCTCAAGATTCATATAATCTACACGTACCTATTCATCGACGTTTCAGAAGAATGAATTACGATATATCAAATATAGATGATTTATGGGAAGCAGATTTAGTTGATTTCAAGCATTTAAAAGATTGCAACGATGGATACATGTATCTACTGGTGGTGATTGAAGTGTTGAGTAAATACGTTTGGGTTGAGCCTCTTAAAGATAAATCTATGAATGAAGTGAGAAGGACTTTTGAGTGTATTCTTGAGAAAAATGGTAAGCGATATCCCGTCTGTCTTCAGAGCGATAGAGGAAAAGAATTTCTCGGTGTAGTTTTTCAAAATTTTGTATCAAAACGGGGTATAAGATTTCGTGATGTGCGTGATTCAAATGTTAAGGCTGCTGTAGTCGAATGATTTAATCGCACGCTGAAAGAACCTATGTGGTGCTATTTCACTCATAGTAATACTCATCTTTGCATTGATGTTTTACAACAACTTGTGCAGAGCTATAATGATATGCGACATTCCAGTATAGGAATGCGACCATCGGAGGTGACTTTGGAAAATGCGGCACACGCCCTATTAAATATTCAAAGAAAGTACGGTAGAAAAGCCTTGCGTGGTAAAAAGCCTAAATATAAGGTCTCTGATTACGTACTGTTGTCCGGAAACTTGTATATTAAAAAGCGCATGGCGCCATTTTCGATTATTTCTCGAACCATCTCGAAATTACTCGAAAAAATTTTAAACCATTGTTGTCCGGAAACTTGTATATTAAAAAGCGCATGGCGCCATTTTCGATTATTTCTCGAACGATCTCGAAATTACTCGAAACAATTTTAAACCATTGTTTTCCCCGTTTAAAATAAAAAATCTGCGTTAAAACTTCAGCTTCATGAGGAATGTAAGGTTATCTGAATAATCTATTCAATAATAATAATAATAATAATCAATGGAAAAAAGGTGTCCAGCACTTTGATATACGAATTGTAATGTGTAGATTTTTGAAGATTTTAAAAATTGAGAAATACTTTAAGAAATTTCAGAAGGTTTCAAGATGATAAAAAAATTTTCTTAAAATTCCTTGGAAAATTTGAACAGATTTTTGATTTTGAAAAATAAATTTTAAGAGAAAATTGACAAAGATTTAAAAACATTTTATAATATTTCCTGAAATTTCGAAAAAGAATATGGACGATTTTAAGGCCAAATTTGTGTAATTTGCAAGATTAAACAGTTTTATAGAAAATTCAATCAACTTTTATAAACTTTAGAATTTTTAAAAAGATTCAAAATTGATTTAAAACATGAAAACATTTCAAAGAAGTTAAAAAATACGTACATTTTTGAATATTTGGAAATGAGAAGTTTGAAGTTTCTTAAAAAGGTTTCACGATAATGAAAATTTCTTCAAATCCCTGGGAAAATTGAAACTGATATTTTGTATTGCAAAATAAATTTTAAAAGAAAATTGACAAAGCTTTGAAAATATTTTTTCATTTCTTAAAATTTTGAAAAAGAATATGGACAATTTTAAAGCTAAATTTTTTGATTAGCAAGATTGCAAGGTTTTATGAAAAAAATTCGTGGTGAGTTTAAAACATATTTAAAAGTTTTAAAAAAATTCTAAATTAATTTGAAACTTAAAAAGATTTTTAACAAGATTAAAAATGTACAGTTTTGACTATTTTGCAACAAAAACGTTGAATCTTTTCTGCATTTTGAAAAGTTTCACGATAATGAAAAAAATTTCTTGAAATTCATTGGATAATTTGAACTGAGTTTTTATTTAAGAAAATTAATTTCCAGAGAATATTTAAAAAGAGAATAAAACATTTTAAAAGATTTCCAAAATCATTAAAACGAAATCTGGAAGATTTTAAGACAATTTTTTTAATTTTTCAGAATATTAAGAAAATTTTTGCAAAAATTTATATAAATTTAAGATGTATTTAGAAGGTTTAAAAGTTTTGGAAATGGTTGGAGAATAATTTAAAATTTGAAAAGATTTCCAACAATTTTAAAGACCATATAAATTTTGGAAGATTTCGAAACATTTCAAAAGATTTCTACACGTGTCGAAAAAAATCTAAAATATTTAAGGACAATTTTTTAATCTTGAAAGATTTTGCATACTTTTAGGAATAATTCGAGATAGTTTAAAATATATTTTTCCCAAAGGTTCTAAATATCTCTTAAGCTGACTCCAATTTGACCTAAAATTTGACAAAATCCTGTGAAACAAACAAATTATACTTTTACAGCATTTTAAAAAAATTTCAAATAATTTTAAGGTTTAAAAGTTTTGAAAATGGTTACAAAAATAATTTGAAATTTGAAAAGATATAGACAAATACAAAACAAAATGTAAATTTTTGAAGATTTCGAAGGTTTTTAAGAAGCTTGAAAGGCTTCAATAAAATAAAAAACTTTTCTTGAGATTCCTGGGAAAATTTTTGATTACTTCAAAAAATTAATTTTTAAATAAAATTTGAAAAGGTTTCAAAACATTTCGAAATATTGCTACAAATGTCGACAAAATTTTGGATGATTGAGCGCATCTTTTTTTAATTTTCAAAGATTTTTCACAATTTTAGGAATAATTCGAGTAAGTTGAGAAGATACTTATTTTTAAAACTTTCAAAAGTCCTAAGTATCTTTTAAACTGACTCGAATTTTTTCTCAAATTTTGAAAAAATTATTATTTTTTTAACGCGGATTCAACTATTCTGTTGGAAATTCATTATTATTTTTTTTATCAAAGATTCATCATTTTAGTTAAAAATGCATCTTTTTGGTTGACAATACCACTATTTATTTGAAAATTCGTCTGTTTTGGTAGAAAATCCATCTATTTCGTTAAAAATGAATATTTTTGTGTTAAAAAATTTAACACCTTTGTAGAAAATTCGTATTCTTTTTGAAAAAACTTGATTCTTTTGGTTTAAAATCCACCTGATAAAAACGATTTTTTTTTTGTTGAGAATTCAGCTGTTTTGCTGAAAATTTGTCTTTTCTGCCATGAATTCAACTATTCTTTATTTAAAATCAAAATCTTTTTTCGCTGAAATATCAGTTATGTTATCTAAATAATATATTCGATAATTTAATAATAATTATCAATAGAACTAAGGTAGTCTTCAACACTTTGAAATACAAAATTTAACGTTTTCCGTTTATGAAATACAACATAGAATCAATGTGTCAGTAATTTCTAAAGTTCCTCTAATTTTTTAATCACAAATATTTCAAACACATTACAATTTCCAACATTTCAGAAAAATTTGTTAAATTTATTTTAAATTTTTGATTCAATGTTTTGATTTTAGAATTTTTTTAATGTTGATCCACAAAATCTGCAAATTTCAGATTTATGAGAAATTTAAGGATATTTAAATAAAATATACAACAATAAATAATCAATGAAACAAAGTTGTTCAGCGCTTTGATATACAAAGTGTAATGTGTAGATTTTTGAATATTTCAAAAATGAAGAAACTCTTTAAGATTTTTAAAACTTTTTAGGATAATAAAAAAACATTTCTTAAAATTCCTTGGGAAACATAAATTGATCTTTTATTTGAAATAATTAATTTTAGAAGAAAACTGACTAAGACTCCAAAACATTTTAATTTTGAATTATTTCCTAAAATTTCGAAAAATAATATTTTCGATTTTAAAGCCAAATTTTTCAATTAGCAAGATTACAAAGTTTTATAAAAAAAATTCTATCAAGTTTGAGAGACATGGAAAGATTCAAAATTAATTCAAAATTTGAAAACATTTCAAAAAAGTTCAAGAAAACGTATATTTTTGAATGTTTGTAAACGAAAATTTTTAAGCTTCTTAAAGATTGTGAAAGTTTTCACGATGATAAAAAAATCTTAAAATTCCTTGGAAAAATTAATCTGATTTTTTATTCTGAAAAATAGATTTTACGAGAATATTGACAAAGATTTTAAAACATTTTAAATTATTTCCTAAACTTTGAAAAAATAGTGTGGACGATTTGAAAGCAAAAAATTTCAATAAGTAACATTACAAAGTTTTGCAACAAAAAATAAAGTAAGTTTGAAAGATATTTAGAGGTTTCAAAAAAAGTTTGAAATAATTTAAAAGGTCTCATGATACTGATTTTTTTTTTTTTTAGTTCATGGTAAAATTTGAACTGATAATTTATTTTAAAAAATTAATTCCAATAGAATGTTTTAAAAGATTTTAATGATTTCAAAAAATTTCCTAACAGAATCTGGAAGATTTGAAGGCAATTTTTGTAATTCTTCAGAATTAAAAAAATGGAATAATTCAAATCATTCTAAAAGACACTCAGGAAATTAAAAAGTTTTGGAAAATGTTAAAAATATGTGAAATTTGAAAATATTTCCAAAAAATTAAAAAAAAAATTTAATTTTTGAAGATTTCGAAAAAATGTCGAAGCTTTTTATACATGTTATACATGTTTGTTTTTACAACTTTCAAAAGTCCTAAATATCTTTCAAACTGACTCAAATTTTTCCTTAAATTTTGCAAAATACTGTAAAATAAATAATTTATACTATTTCAACATAACATATTCAATAATAATAATCAATGTATTGATTAAAAAGTTAAAAGTTAAAAAAAAAAAAAAATGAAGGTTTTTAAGAATTTTAAAAGGTTTCAAAATAATATAAAAATTTTCTAGCATATCTGGGAAAATGTAAACTGATTTTTAATTTTCGAAATAAATTTTAAGAGAAAATTCACAAAGATTTCAACAGATTTTAAATCATTTTCTTAAATTTCGAAAAAGAATGGGAAAAATTGACAAGCAAAATCTTTCAATTGGCAAGAATACAAAGATTTATAAAAAATACGAGTAAGCTTAGGAAATTTCGAAATTTAAAAAAGATTCAAAATTATTTAAATGTTGAAAATATTTCAAAAGTTTTGAAAAATGTACATTTTTGAAAATTTGCAAAAAAATGTTTGAAGCTTCTTAAGGATTTTAAAGAGATTCACGATAATAGAACATTTTTCTTGGAATTCATGGGAAAATTTGAACTGATTTTTTATTTTGACCCGAATATTTTCGGGTCGGAAAATTTAAACTGATTTTCTCAAAACAAATTTTAATAGCAAATCGATGAAGATTTCAAAAGATTTGAAATTATTTTCTAAAATTTGGAAAAAGAATGGGAACGATAATGAAAAATATTTCTCATAATTCATAGGATAATTTAAACTGATTTTTTATTTTGATAAATTATTTTTAAGATGGTATTAAAAAAAATCTTAGCATTTCAAAAGATTTCCAAAATTGTCAAAATAGAATCTGGAAATTTTAAAGCCAGTTTTTTAATTTATCAGAATTTCAAGACAAATGGAAGAATTCGATAAATTTAAAAAAAAACTTTAGAAGGTTTAAAATTTTTGAAACTGGTTCAAAAATGGTTTGAAGTTTGAAAAGATTTCCAAGAATTTCTAAAAAATGTAAATTTTTGACGATTTCAATAAAAAAATGTCGAAGATTTTAAAGAAGTTTGAGAGGTTTCAGGAAAATGAAAAAATTTCTTGAGATTCCTGTGAAATTTGTTTTCTACCTTTTATTTTGAAGAATTAATTTTTAAAAAAAATTGGAGAAAGTTTCAAAATATTTCAAAATATGTCCACAAATTTCGAAAATATCTGGAAGATTTAAGGACAAGTTTTTTAATGTTGAAAGATTATTCAAAACTTTAGATATATTTCGAGTCAATTTAGGAAATATTTCTGTCCCAAACTTCTAAAAGTCCTAAATATGTTTCAAGCTGACTACAATTTTTCCTAAAATTTTTCAAAATCCCGAAAAATAAAAAAAATTATACTTTTTTGACATATCTGGAAGCTTAAAAATTTTTTGAATTTTCTCAAAAATCTTAGGAAAGTTATATATTTATTTAAGTTTGAAAACAAATGAACAAATAAACTTGAAAAATAAATGTTTGGCAGAGATTTGTATTTTGTATTTTAAATTATTCATCCCCCAAAAATAATAATTTTGGTGAATTTTTCTTCTTTCATATCTGAAGAATCTTTTTTAAGATAGAATTTGAACTATTTGGTTGCAAATTCGTCTTTTTGGATTGAAAATTAATCATTTTTGGTCAAGGATTCATCTACTTTGTTAAAAATTAATTTCCTTCAGTAAACATTTATCATTTTAGTCAACAATTAATCTCTTTGCTTGACAATGTCACTATTTTGTTGAAAATTCGTCTTTTTTGGTAGAAAATTCATTTATTTCATTGAAACTTCATATTTTCGTGTCAATCAATTGAACTATTTTGTTGAAAATTCGTCTTCTTTTTGAAAAAACTTGATTTTTTTTCGTGCAAAATCCAACTGGTAAAAATAAATTTGTTGTTGTTGAGAATTCAGCTGTTTTGTTAAAAATTTGTCTTTTTTGGCATGAATTCAACTATCTTTTATTTAATATTAAAATCCTTTTTAGTTGAAATTTAATTTATGTTATCTGAATAATATATTTGATAATTTTATAATAATAATCAATGAAAGAAAAGTCTAGACACTCTGAAATACAAAATTTAATGTTTTCCGTTTCAGAAATTTAACATAAAATCCAAGTATCTGTTAATTCCTAAAGTTTTCCAAATATTTTAGTTAAAGAGGCTAAAGAAATTCTTTTTAGTTATAATCAAGCAGATATCTAAAAAAAAACTCTTTTTTCTCTACTATTCAAATTGAAAAATCTTGAAATAATGTGAAGATTTTTCTTGAAACTTTTAAAATAGAAAGGTTTCAAAATTATATTTTAATGTTCAAGCGGAAATTCAGATTACTGGATTAACTATTTCAAATTTTTCAAGAGGAATAATTCTTCAACTGAAATAGACATTAATTTTCAATGAAAAAGATGCACTTTCAACCCAGTAGTTTTATTTTAAACTAAAAACATGAATTTTCAAATAAAATTATGAATATTTAACTGGAATATTTGAATTTTCAACCAAGAAGTTGAATTTTCAACCAAAGAGTTGAATTTTTAACCAAAAAAATGAATTTTCAAACAAGATTTTCTTATTTTTTACCACAAGGCCGATGTTTCAATAAAAGACATGAATTTTCAACTAAAAAAGAAAATTTTTCAACCAAATAGTTCAATTTTGAACTAAAGAAGATCAATTTTTAACCAAAAATAGAGTAGGTAAATTGTCAATAAAAAAATTGATTTTCAACCAAACTGATCAATTTTTAACTAAAATTATGAATCTTCAACTGGAATAGTTGAATTTAAACAAAAAAGATGATTTGTTAACTAAAATGATGAATCTTTAACTGAACTAGGTGAATTGTCCACCGAAAAGATGAATTTTCATCAAAATACATGGATTTTCAACTAAAAAAGATAAATTTTCAACCAAAAATTAAATAATTTAATTTCCAGTTGAAAAAATTACTTTTCATTCAAAGAGATGCATTTTCAATTAAAATGATAATATATGTAATTGGAATAGTTACATTTTCAGTTGAAAAAAAATGTTCAATTAAAACACAACGTAATTTTGAAAGTAATGGTTACATTTTTAAATAAAAAAGATGAATTTTTAACTAAAATGATGAATCCTTAACTACAATAGTGGAATTGTCAACGGAAAATATCAATTTTCAACAACAAAAAATGAATTTTCAACCAAAAAATTAACTTCTACCAAAAAGATTAATTTTTATCAAAATACACGGATTTTCAACTAAAAATGATAAATTTTCAACAACAAAGAAAGTATTTTTGAAAGTAATAATTACATTTTCAAACAAAGTGATGAATTTTCAATTTAAATGATGACTCTTTAATCAGAATAGTTCAATTTTAAACCAAAAGTTAATAAACTATTTCTGACAACAAGAAAAATGTCTGCAAATTTCAGGCTTATGAGAAACGTAAGTTTATCTAAATAATATAATAACAATAATCAATGTATTTTAGAAGATTCTGAAAATGAAGAAGCTTTTTAAGAAGTTTAAAAGGCTTAAAGAGAATTAAAATACTTTTTTAAGATTCCTGGGAAAATTAAAACTAAATTTTTATTTTGAAAACAAATTTTAAGAGAAGATTAACAAACATTTTGGAAGATTTTTAATTATTATCTAAAATTTCGAAAAAGAATGGTAAACATTTTCGAGCAAAATCTTTCGATTAAAAAATTTTATAAAAAATTTCAAAAGGTTTCACGATATTAAAAAATATTTCTCATAATTCATGGGATAATTTGAACTGATTTTTTATTTTGAGATAATATTTTTAAAAAAATTTAAACGTTTCAAAATATTTTCAAAATTTTCAGAATAGAATCTGGAAGATTTGAAGGCAAGTTTTTTTTTCAGAATTTTGCAGTTTCAAGAAAAATTTTGGAAGAATTCGAAGAATTTCAAAAGATATCCAGAAGGTTTGAAAGTTTTGAAAATAGTAACAAAATGATTGTAAGTTTGAAAAGATTTCCAAAAATTTTAAACAGAATGTAAATTTTTGAAGATATAAAAAAAAGATTTCGAAGCTCCTTACGAAGTTTGAGAAGTATCAAGAAAATCAAAAAATGTCTTGAGATTTCTGAGAAAATCTTCAATAAGTTTTTACTTTGAGAAATAATTTTTTAACCAAATTTTCAAAAGTTTCAAAATATTTCAAAATATTATTATAATTCCAAAATATTTCTACAAATTTTGAAAATATCTGGAAGATTTAAGGGCAATTTTTTCAAGTGTAAAACATTTTTCAACATGTTAGGAATATTTCGAGTCAATTTAGGAGATTTATCTTCCAAACTTCTAAAAGTCCTCAATATCTTACAAACTGACTCCAATTTTTCGTAGAATTTTCCAAAATACTGAAAAAATATACTTTTTCGGCATATCTGGAAGCTTAAAAAAATATTTTGAATTTTGTCAAGAATCTTAGGAGAATTATATATTTATTTAAATTTAAAACAAATGAACAAATAAACATAAAAAATAAATGTTTGGTGAAGATTTTTATTTTGAATTTGAAATTGTTTATACCCCAAAAATGATAATGTGGTGATTTTTTTTCTCTCATGAGAGAAAAATCTTCTTCAAAACAAAATTTGAACTATTTGGTTGTAAATTCGTCTTTTTGGATTGAAAATTAATCTGTTCTTGTTAAAGATTCAACTACTTTGTTAAAAATTAATTTTTTTCAGTGAAAATTTATCAGTTTAGTCAAAAAATCATCTCTTTGCATGACAATGTCACTATTTCGTTGAACATTCGTCTTTTTTGGTAGAAAATTCATCTATTTCATTAAAAATTCATATTTTTGTGTTAAAAAATTGAACTGTTTTGTAGAAAATTAATTTTTTTGTTGGGAATTCAGCTATTTTGTTAAAAATTGGTCTTTTTTGGCATAAACTCAACTATTTGTCATTTCAAATTAACATATTTTTTGTTGGAAATATCATTTATGTTATGTAAATAATATATTAAATAATTTAATAAAAAATAAATTAGTAAATTTTTGAAGATTTCGAAAAAAATGTCCAAGCTTTTCAAGAAGTTTAAGAGGCTTCGAGAAAATAAAAAAAGTTTCTTAAAATTCCTGCGAAAATTTAAACCGAATTTTTATTTTGAAAAAAAAAAATTTAAAGGAAAATTGACAAATATTTTCAAAGATTTTAAATTATTTTCTAAAATTTCGAAAAGGAAATTGCAAAATTTATACAAAATTTGGAGAAAACATTTTTTTAAAGGTTTCACGATAATAAAACATATGTCTCATAATTCATGGAATAATTTAAACTGATTTTGTATATTGAAAAATTAATTTTATGATAATATTAAAAAAAAATTTAACATTTCAAACGATTTCCAAAATTGTCAAAACAGAATCTGGAACATTTGAACGCAAGTTTTTTAATTTTTCAGTATTTCAAGAAAAATGGTTAAAAAATGATTTTAAGTTTGAAAATATTTCCAAAAATTAAAAACAAAATGTTAATTTTTGAAGATTTCGGAAAATATTCCGGAGCTTTTTAAGAAGTTTCACGAAAATAAAAAAATTTCCTTGAGATTCCTATGAAAATTTTTAATTACTTTTTGTTTTTCAAAATTAATTTTTGAACAAAATCAGAAAAGGTTTCAAAATCTTTCAAAATATTGTAATTGCAAAATATTTGTACAAGTTTCGAAAATATGTGGAAGATTGGAAGGCAATTTTTTTAATTCTGAAAGATTATACAAAATTTTTGGAATATTTCGAGTCAGTTTAAGAGATATTCATCTTCCAAACTTCTGAAGGTCCTAAATATCTTTCAAACTGAAAATTAAAAATTTGAAAAGATATTTAGGAGGTTTAAACTTTTTACAAATGACTAAAAAATCATTTAAAGTTTGAAAAGATTTCTACAAATTTAAAACAAAATGTAAATTTTGGAAGATTTCAAAACATTTCAAAAGATTTCTACAAATGTCGAAAAAAAATCTGAAAGATTTAAGGGAATTTTTTTTTCAATCTCATAAGATTTTTCAAAATTTTAGGAATAATTAAAGAGAGTTTGAAAGATATTTTTCTGAAAGTCCCTAATATTTTTTAAACTGGCTGGAATTTTTCCTGAAATTTTGCAAAATCCTGTAAAATAAAACAATTATCTTTTTGCGACATATCAGAATCTGAAATCATCAAAAATCTTTTTCAATTTTTTCAAGAATCTTAGAAAAATGATATTTCTATAACCTTAAAATCCAATCAACAAATAAACTTAAAAACAAGTATTCATTCAAGATTTTTATTTTGTATTCGAAATCATTTATACCCTTAAATTATAATTTAAATTACATTTTTTTTTCTTTTTTGATTGACAAATTTTTTGATTTAAAGTTAAACTACTTGGTTGAAAATTCATTTTATAAAAAAAATTTCATCAAATTTCACAGACATTTAGAAGTTTTAAAAAGATTCCAAATTAATTCAAAATTTGACAACATTTCAAAAAAGTTAGAAAAGACATATATTTTTGAATATTTGTAAATAAAAATTTTGAAGCTTCTTAAAAATTTTGAAAGGTTTCACGATACTAAAAAATCTTAAAATTCCTTGAAAAATTCAATCTGATTCTTGATTTTGAAAAGTAGATTTTAAGAGAGAATTTACAAAAATTATAAAACATTCGAAATCATTTCCTAAAATTTGGAAAAAAAATGTGGACGATTTCAAAGCAAAAATTTTCAATTAGCAACATTACAAAGTTTTATAAAAAAAATCAAGTCAGTTTGAGAGATATTTAGAGGTTTTAAAAAAATTTTTAATTAATTAGAGAATTTAAAATATTTTTAGAAAGTTAAAAATATATACATTTTTGAATATTTACACATAAAAATGTTGAAGCTTATTAAAGATTTTAAAAGGTTTCATGATGATACCAAATTTTTCTTAAAATTCATGGGAAAATTTACACCGATATTTTATTGAAAAAAATGAATTTTTGTAATTTTGCTGAATTTCAAAAAAATTTGGAATAGTTCGAATAATTCTAAAAGACATTTAGAAGGGTAAAAAGTTACCGAAATGATAGAAAAAATTTGAAAATATTTCAAAAAAATTTAAAAAAACAATGTAAATTTTTGCAGATTTCGAACAAATTTCGAAGCTTTTTAAGAAGTTTTAAAGAAAAAGAAATTGAAAAAATCTTGAAAGATAAATTTTTAAGACAAATAAAAATTTTTTAAACATCTCAAAAGATTTCTACAAATGTCGAAAAAGATCTGGAAGATTGAAGGGCATTTTTTTTCAATTTTCAAAGATTTTTCAAAATTTCAAGAATAATTAGAGTCAGTTTAGAACATGTTTGTTTTCACAACTTTCAAGAGTCCTAAATATCTTCCAAACTGACTCTAATTTTTCCTAAAATTTTGAAAATTCTGTAAAATAAAAAAATTAGACTTTTTCGACATAACCGAAATCTTCAAAAATCTTTTTGAATTTTTTCAAGAATCTTACGGAAATTATATTTCTAAAACCTTGAAAACAAATGAACAAATAAACATGAAAAATAAATATTCATTCAATGTTCTTATTTTGTATTCAAAATCATTTATCCCCTTAAATTAAGAGAAATTTAGAAGTTTTAAAAAGATTCAAAATTATTTCAAATTTTTAAAAAAGTTCAAAAAAGTTAGAAGTAACGTACATTTTTTAATATTTGTAAAGAAAAATTTTGAAGCTTCTTAAAGATTTTGAAAGTTTTCACGATAATAGAAAAAATCTTGAAATTCCTTAGAAAATTTAATCTAATTTTTTATTTGGAAAAATTGATTTTAGAAGAAAATTGACAAAGATTTTTAAACATTTGTAATTATTTCCGTTAAAAGTACAACTGATTGAAAATTATTTTGTTTCGGTAGAGGGTTCAACTACTTTGCTGAAAAATCATTTTTTTTATTAAAAAGTTATCATTTTAGTTAAAAATTGATCTCTTTGAAAAATTGTTGAAAATTCGTTGTTTTTTTTTAGAAAATTCATCTATTTTATTAAAAATTAATATTTTCGTGTTAAAATAATTGAACTGTTCGATAGATAATTTGTCTCTTTTTGAAAAAACTTTATCTTTTTTAGTTTAAAATGCAACTGCTAAGAATTATTTGTTGTTGTTAAGGATTCAGCTATTTTGCTGAAAAAATTTCTTTTTCGGCATGAATTCCACTATTTTTATCTAAAATTAAATCTTTTTTGGTTGAAATATCATTGATGTTATCTGAATAATATTAAATAATTTTATAATAATAATCAATGGAACAAAGGTCTTCAACACTTTGAAATACAAAATTTAATGTTTGTCTTTCAAGAAATATAACATAGAATTCAAGTATCTGTTAATTGCTGAAATTTTTTTTAATTTTTCAGTTACAAATATTTTAAAGACATTAAAATTTTCAACAGTTCAGGCAGTTTTTTTTTATTCATTCAAAATTTTTTATTTCCAAATTTTTGTATTGTTGATCGACAAAATTAAGCACCTCTTTCGAGATTTCTAAAAACATGCATGAGCATTGTTTTCGGTTTTCCATAATAGAACTGACAAAAATTTGAGATTTATAAATTTTGAATTTTATTATAACATTTTCAGTCAAAGTCAATAATTTTCAATCCAGAAAAACGGAATTTTCAACGAATTAGTTCAATTCTTATCCAAACTGATGAATCTTTAATAGAAAAAAATTAATTCTCAACAAAAAGTGTTATTGTTCTATTACAAAAAGTTGATGTTTTCAGTAAAAACTATTTTGCTTTTCAATAAAAAATTGTTGAATTACGCCAAAAAATACACATTTTCGAAAAAGAGTTCAATTTTCAACCAAGAAGGATTCTTCAATCAACAAAAAAATTCTCATTCAAAATGTCGAGTTTTCAGGTCATGAAGACTAATGTTTGAAAACAGAGTTGAATTTATTACAACAAAAATATGTGAATTTTCTACCTGAATAATTGAACTTTACATGGAAAAGAAAATTTTTTTAACAAATTAAGTGAATTTTCTACTTAAAAAGATCAATTTTCTAGCAAAAACTAAAGTAGCTACATTTTTCGTTGAAAACATTATTTTTTACAAAAAAACCATATTTCCGACAAAATTTGTTCAATTTTTAACGAAAAAGATTAGCTTTCAACTAAAATAATGCATCTTCAAACAAAAAAAAATAACATTTCACCAATTAAATGAATTTTCCACAAAAAAGATGAATTTTCTATAAAAAAAAAGACAAATTTTCAACTAAAAACATACGTTTTTAACAAAGAATAGGATGGTTTAATTTTCAGTTAGAGAAGCAAGCTTTTGAATAAATAAAATAAATTTTTAACCAAACGAATGAATTTTCAAGCGAAAAGATGTGATGGCTATAAAAAAAATTTGACGAAAAATGGAATATATTTAGATTTTTAGTTAAAAAAAATTGATTTGCAAATTTTAATTTAAAAAATAATTTTCAATAAAAAAAAGTCAAAATTTCAACCAAAAAGATTGATTTTCTACCAAAAAAGAATAATTGTTAAGAAAATAAATGAATTTTTCATCAGCATTTTTTTTAATGGAATTTTTAACCCAATAGATGCATGCTCAACCAAAAAGGTTGATTTTCTATGAAAAAAAAATACATTTTCAAATAAATGCATGAATTTTTAACTAAAAACCATAAATTTTCAACAAAGTATAAAATAGATTAATTTTCAGTCAGAGAAATAAGTTTTTAAGCAAATAGAATGACTTTTCAACTAAACAAATGAATTTTTTGCCAAAAAGATTTAAGTATAAAAAAAAATCTTGTTGAGAAACTGAGGTCAATTTTCAGTTTGAAAAATCAATATTTTGTAAGGAAAAACTATTTTTTAACCAAAGAAATTGAATAAAAATCACGGATTTTAACTAAAAAAGTTAATTTTTCACCAAAAATGGACAAAATTTCAACGACATAGATAAATGTATAACGAAAAAAGATAAATTCTCAAAAGCAAATAGATTAGTTAAATTTTCAGATAGAGAAATAAGTTTTTAAGCAAATAACTTAAATTTTCCTAGAAGTATTAAACTTTTCAAGGAAACAAATAAATTCTCTACCGAAAAGATTAAGTGTACTATATAACAATTTCAAAACAAAATTTAGTTGACTTCTTAGTTAAAAAAAAAATATTTTCAATAAAGAAACTAATTTCCCACCAAAAGAAAGAATTGTAAGTAAGTGGAAAAAATGTTTATGCATATTGAATTCACTGAGAATTTCTCGCTATAATAAGGAAACTTCTATAAAGCATGTACAATGTTTTCAAATAAGATAAGATTTTTTGTAAAATCTATAAGAAAATGTTGGAAAATGAAACGAGTTTATTCTCTAAAGAAAGGGTAATTTGTGCGCGCATTGCGCGCAATATGTTCTAGTATTTTTAAATAGTAGACCATGCAAAAGTTTAAAATATTGAAAATTCAGTAATTTAAAGTTTTAAGGTTACAAAATTTGAAATTACAATTAATAATATCGTTAAAAGCGTGCGACTATATCGTATGTAATGTGTTGTAATTCAATGTAATTGCTTAAGTTAAATTGTGTATATGTACCAAGAATATACTCATGAATTGTATGATATGTGTAGTATATATGTGTGTGTATGTGTGTATGACTGTATACATATATATATGTGTGTGTGTATATATATATATATATATATATATACTAATTTGAATTCAATTTAATAACAATATATGACACATTCATTATTAGTAATTTAGGAAAAAATAAATAAACTGCTGTATATTGCTAAACTCGCATTTCACTACTTACCAGGTGGGTACAGATTATAAAGTTACTGTCGATATGCATTTGTTAATATGCTTTCAATAATTCCCACATTCAAATTCAAATCTTTTGAAATTGAAACTTTTTTTATTCGAATTTCTGAAAAGTGGTCCAATATTAAATTTGTAGCCATTAAAATAAAGAATTTACAGCTTTCGAAACGTAAAAATTGTGAATTAAAAATGAACCACTGAAAATTAAAAAAATATTAAAACTTGAATATTTTAACGAAGTCTCTTTACATATTATTTTTTTTAAATAAAAATGAATTTCCTAAATAAAACCGTGGAAGAATCAGGTATTCAAAATTAAATTATTTTGAATTTGATAACGTTCTAAATTTAGAACATTCGACATCCGATTACTCTCAAATTCTTATTATCGAAACAAAAATAATAATTATTATTAAAACAATATTGATGCAAAATTTGTGTGTCTCTTTTGTGCGGGAAATTTTCTAGTTGCGAAAATACACCATGAAAACATTGCTAAGACAAAGGAATAAAAATTAAAAATACAGCATATATTTGAGATTTTAATCGTGGTATTTAATGAAAATATCTTTATAGCTTGTGTGTTAAACATTTTTGAGATAATTTGTGAGCTTCTTTCGAATATAAAACACTAGGAAAAAATTGAAAAGACCCAGGAGTCGAAATCAGAATGACAGCAAATCAAAAAAATTTGAGACTTTGTTTTTAATAAATTACTCTTTTCACTTGTGTTTTGAAATTTTTTGCAGATCTAGAAAATTTTTCGAAGGGCGCGGTTATGAATTTTCTTCAACGATACAAAGATAAATTTGTTCAACAGATTTATTTATAGAATTTGTAAATAAACAATTCGGGATGAAATGACTTAGAAAACAATTCAACACAATAAAGCATTGGGCAAATAATTTGTGAAATTTAAGCCTAAAAAATAAGAAGATTCTACGAATAGGCATTGAAAATCAAATTATTTTGTAATTGAAAATGTTTCAAAGTTTTGAGTATTTCAAACTGAGGTTAAAGAAAAAACAATTTCAAGATACAGAATAAGAGCTAAAATGAGTCTAGCCTTCCAACGAATAGTAGATACACCTCGATAAATTGTGTTTTCACACTTTTAATTTGTATCATAATTTTTGTTCCACATTCTAAATTTCGGAAAGAACATACAGACAGAAATAAGAAACTAAGGAATGGAAAGTTTGAGTTTGCCTATTTTCGCGACAATTGGTTTAGAAATGGAAAAAATAAAACTTTTTTCTCTTGGTAAACATTCTGTAATAAATTGAAAATCTATAAACAATTTAAAAAGTCACAAACAAATTTCAAAACTATTTATGCTTATGGGCAGAGTAATAAGCATAACAAAGAACTGTTTGTGGGAAACAGCGCATTTTATTAAAAGATGCTTTTTCCTAGAAGATAATCTCATTTTTCAATTGTTTTAACAAAAATTGGTTGAACCATTTATTTAAATCTGTGAGGTAAGAAAGAAGTAAATATGTCATTCGCTTCTACGGAATGAATTGCATAGAGTCCATGTACTGCACAATTATTGTGTTAACTCAATTTTTTACATTCTCAGACATGAGAGTGTAATGTGGTCGTGTAAAATCACAGAATCAAAAAATTATAAAATTTTTTCTTTTTCTGCCTGTAGATCTGTATTTTTGTATATATGTCTGTATGCTTGTGTGTTGAATGACCTAAATGTGTATTGAGTATTGAGATCCTAAAAAATTATAATTAATTTGGAATTCTTCTATGAGAAGTTTTCTTGAGTTTCAATTTTATCCGTGTAAAAAGAAGAAGAATTTTGTTCGGGTACTTGAAAACATTTCAGTTACAAAAATACACAGTAGACCCCTGTTTTCAAAAAAACATATAAATACACAAGAAAAAATTTCACATGCTTGAAAATAATAATTTGAAAAAACACAAAACTCAGTTTTTCAAAAATGTACTGTGCTTACCTACATTTATTAATTTTCAAAAATGTCCAATTTTTTCCCTATGCATTTGCTTGAGTAGGAAAGCCCCAAATATCTGAAATAATTTTCCCGATGTTTCTGTTCATTATAAAATATAATGTAATAAAGATTGCATATTTGCGAAAGACTGAAAAGAATAAAATAATGTATAATAAAGATTTTTAAAAAACAAGCTTTTATTAAAATGTATCAAAAGGACGGAAAATAATTCTGTAAGCAAAAAGAGATGAAAATGGGTAAAGTGTACGAAAAATTACGTAATACTAGAAAGTAGAGATATAATAATGCAAGTAACACTGAAAATGGCTCGTGAAATAATAATAATATGATAATGTATGTAATAAAATATTATATTTTATTATATACAATATATACAAAAAAGGACAAATTTTGAACTAAACAAAAATGGGTAAAGTGTACGGAAAATCACGTAATACTAGAAAGTACAAACATAATAATGCAAGTAACTCTGAAAATGGCTGGTGTAATAATAATAATATGATAATGTATGCAATAAAATATTATTTTTTATTATATACAATATATACAAAAAAGGACAAATTTTGAACTAAACAAAAATGGGTAAAGTGTACGGAAAATTACGTAATACTAGAAAGTACCAATATAATAATGCAAGTATCTCTGAAAATGGCTCGTGGAATAATAATAATATAATAATGTATATAATAATATATAATATTTTATTATATACAATATATAGAAAAAAGCAAAAATTTTGTAGCAACATACTTCAGTCAAGATAGGAAGGAAAATTCAACCAAATTGGTGAAGTTTCAAGCCAAAAAGACGAATGTTCACCGGTACACTTGAATTTTCAACGAAATATTTAAATTTTCAACAAAAACAGATTACGTTTTAACAGAACAGTTACATTTGCAACAAAAAAATACGACATTTCTACCATAAGAGATCATTTTTTAAATTAAATGGACAATTTTTCAACAGAAGAGGTGAATTTTGAATCAAGAAAGAACAAAAATATGATCCAAATTGTTCAATTTTCATTCCAAAAAGAGAAATTTACAAAGATAAGGGTTGAATTTCCAAACAAGAAAGCATTCTAAGTCTGGAGAGAATAAAATTCAACTAAATTGTGGAATTATTGAGCAAAAAGGATGAATTTTCAACAATAGAGTTCAAATTTCAACAAAAAAGAATGATTTCCTAACCAAATTGTAGAATTTTCCACAAAATAATTGAATTTTCAGCCAAATAATAAATTTTGTAACCCAAGAGATAAAATTTCAACTAAAATAATGAATCTTTAACTGGAATAAATAAATGTTCAATTTAAACAATGAATATCCAACAAAATAAAACGAATTTTCAACAAAAGAAAGCAAATATTCAACTCTGCAAATTATTTTTTTTCTTTCTTAAAGTATTTCTATAGATTTACCGTTAAAAAGTAGCAAAATCGTTCATATATTTATGAAATTATTTAAACAATTGTATTTTCACCTGCTGTATTATGCATTTGTTTGTTAAATGTTTTCAAACAATTAGTTACTTCTACTGGAAAATAAAATAATGTCGAAAATTGTTATTGTGAAGTAATTTTCAGTCCTTTCCATGAAAACCCGAAAGCTAAACACAGCTAAAAAGTAAATTTGTTTATTTAATTTGATAATAATGTTTGAAAAATAGATAACATATAATGATAATATGTATCTGAGTCTTGTTAATCCTTGAATCCTAATTTCACGGTGTTTCTGTCATCGAAAAACAACAATTCATTAATAATAATTAGCACTTGGACTACCTAAATCTTAAGAAACACTTTTTAAAAGTGAAAAAAAAAATAATTTCTAGAGCTATAGAGATTCATGACGACCTTTAAGTTTGCTATATCTATACTGGTTTAAAAAAAGCAGAAATCGCACTTAGATATTTCCGAAACGAATCCAAAGTTGTTTTCAGTTTTTTATTTGGACTTTTAATTGCTTTATAATTAACTAAAAAAGTTTGAAATCCATAGATATAGGAAAATTAAGGTCGTCATGAATCTCTATGGCTCTAGAAATTATTTTGTTTACCTTTAAAAATAATTTTCGACAAAGCCTAATTTTTTTTTAAATATAGGAAATTCCTTCAAAATCTCAGTCATGAAAATTCAATGTGTATGTAGACTGTAATGACTTGCATGAAAATTCATGACAGGCAATTTTGATGTTGAAAATCGGATTATTATGATGCGCAATTTTCTGATCAAATGAAAAATCCGAAATCTGTATAAAAGCATTGTATATCATTTTGATCAATTTTTGAGATCAAATTGATCAACTGGCATTCACTGTGAAATCGTTAGTTGAATTAGTATTAATTAAATTGAGTGAAGGAAAAAAATGATATATTTTTCCTCTCTCCTACAATTAACTGGATATCTTCAGATATTATAACTAAATATTATAATATGCAATATAAATTTTATACCAATGATAATATGAGTCAATATAATAATTCATTTGGCTGGTGGGACAGGATATTTTGGAAAAATCCTCGTAGAAAAATAATGGAGGAGTTTTCTAAATATAGGAACTATATATTGATACGACAAAAGAACGGCAAAGACGTAAACGAACGACTGACCTGTAATATACAAAATAATATTTTACTTTTCTTTTCTAAATATTATTCTATATTCCGAATATCTCATCTAATAAAAATGACATAATATTTTAGAATGAAAAATACATTAGGGGCCGTCCATAAACTACGTTACCAATTCAGCGCACCGATCATAAAAAGCCGCAAAGTCGAACCAAACGCATATTTTTCTTTCAAAAAATTCTACAGCCTTCAATTTTGACCCGATTTACGATTTATCAAAAATAAAGTGCACTAAATTTCAAACAACACCTTGGTCATAGATTTTTGAATTTTCATTTGTTTATTTATTATATGTTTGCTCAGAGTACGGGAAATTTGAGATTTTGCACATCATTATTATTTACTCTTCAACAACGGTTTGCATAAAATAAAAATCATCTTGAATCAACTCAAGAGTACTCCCACAATAAAAATAATTTGATCATTGAATGTTTTAATTATTATAAACAAATTAAATTACCAATAGCCAGATATCGCAATTATGGTTGAAAAACATTTATTCTTAGCTAAAAATGCCTTAAGTTATTGTAAAAGTGATTGTTAGTCAGAATATATGTAAATGATTTTTTTCGCTTTTTTTTCAAATGGTTGGTTGCGACTCTATCGATTGATAATATTGAGGCGGTCCGTTCTATTTACATATTTAAAATTAATTCATAAAGCTACGGACGAATATTTATATTGATACGCCTCTGACTCAAAGTGGACAACCAGGTAAAAGCTAAGGGATGATTCACGAAATAATTCGATTATACGATCGATCGCGCGCCATCAGCTAATAAGTAGGGATAGTGTGGGACCAATGCACTTTATATATCGATCACGGTATCGGTACCAAAGGACTTCCTACTCGACACTCTGCGAGGAAGAAGCATATCTTGGTCTCTATGATCTACCTGTCATTGAGTACAGAAATTTGAATTGGAATAAGCAAAATTCATTAGAATTTGAATAATTGGACCAAAGCTTTTGGGTTTAACATTTATTTTTTTCATTAGTGTGATGTAATTATTTTAACGACTTTGCACTCCATATTTGGAGGAGACCTCGTTCTGCATGTTTGCATCTAATTGTGGGAAATACAAAGAATGATAATTTAGTGTGTGCAAATTTCATTGTAACGACTTTGCATTTTATCTCACGATAAAGACCTCGTTGTGCATGGTTGCGTTAACTATTGAAATTCAAATAGGAAACATTGCAAAATTCAACATTTTGGTTACAAATTCATGTATTTTGTTAGAAAGTCATCTCTTTGGGTAGATAATCTTCCATATGGAAAATAATTATCTTTCAGTGGAATATTCAACTATTTTGTTACAGTCAAATCAAGAGTATGAATTTTTATTCAATAAATGATGCATAATTTATAGAAAAAAAGAAAATATCATCCAGATAAACCATAGAATGAAGACAATGATCAGAAGTTTCACAATCTGATGAATCACATAGAGCCTAAAACATAAACAATACAATTCTTAGAATTATGACAATAACGCTAAACTGTAATTAATTATATTTTATAGTGAAAATAGTTGAATAATAAATCTAATACTGAAACTTTTTTGTGTAAAACTCAAAATTATTCTTGAAAATTCAACTTACATCATCATTCGACGACGAGAGTGCTTTATACCTTCAGGACTATTGTCACTTTTCAATAAGAATCTATGAACTCCATCAAAATGTATTTCAGTAAATTTCTCCCAATTAACTGTTGTTATATCAAAAGGCAGTAATTCCTTATCAGTTTCTGAAAGTTTATTCCAGAGGGCTCTTATCCTGTTGGTCTCAAAGTTCCAATCTCGGTTCATAAACATTCTCAACGAGTCCATCACGACTTCTCTTTTTTTGTACAATCGACACATACTATAAAATAAATTATTTTTCAAACAATGAATTACAATGTTTTATTTAAATTGCCTGAAAAAAATGTATTGAACATTATTTGATTGAGAAGGCTTCAAAACAAATAATTCTAGATTAGGTAAAATATAAATTTTAAAAATTTCTAAATGAAAGCTTTTAAAATTGACTAATTTGAAATTAAAAGTATATAAAGGGAAAAGTTGTAAATTCAAAGCTCTCAAAATAAAAATAAAATTCAACAATTTCATTATAAATGAGTTCAAATTGTATCATTTATAATGCAAAGCGTTCAAACTTTATCAAGTTTATTTCGAATTTGAATAATTTCTAACTAGAATTCTTAAATCTGGATCAATTAAAATTGAGAGTAATTCAAGTTGTATTATTTTTAATTGAAAGCGTTTAAAATTGGAAATTTTTTCATTCAAATCATTTTCAAACCGAAGCGAATAAAATTTGATAATTTGAAAATGAAGACTAAATTGAATATTTTCAAAGTCAAACTTTCTGAAATTATAGAACTTTTCATTGATATAACATAAAAATTATAATTTAATATTAAAATTGATTAGACAAATTTTTCAAAAATAAATTCAACATCATTTTCACCGTTCAAAATTGAAAAATTTGCCATTCTAAACCTTTGAAATTAAATTATTCTGAAATAATTTCAAAAATTGAGTATATTATCATTTTTGAAATTCAAACATTTCAATTTTAATTACAAAATGAAAATGTATGAAACCGAAAAATTAAAAATTCAGCTTTCATTAAAAATTAAGGAAATTATTTAATTACTGAAGTATCGACTTCAAATACTTCTATTTTTATTAATTTTTATTTTAAACTACACAATATTTGACACTTCGTTTAGAACTATTATCATTTTTTGAAACATCTCAATCAAATATTTTTCGATTTCAAATGGTTCATTTTTTTAAATCTTCAGCTAAAAATCGGACGGTTTTAATATACATATTACATTCAAAATTGAAAAAATTAAATAAAAAACAAGATCGATCATTCCAATTTTTGAAATTATCAAATCTTAAGTCTTAAAATTTAAGATTTTTTTTAATCAGGTTTAGTTTTTCAATATTTCGGAACATTTTCAAATAAAAAATAATTAAATTTTCAATGCCTAGTTCTAAAATCTTCTCACTTTTTCATTATTTTCTTAATTTTTAATTATTTTTAATTTATTCTGGAGGCACTTAATTCAAAATTTTCCAACTAAAAATCCTTCACTCTGACAATTGAAAAACTATCAAGTCTTTCAATTTAATATTCAATTATTGCAATTCCATAATTTTGGGCCTTTTAATTCGAATTTTTTAAAGTCAATTCCAATGTTCAATGTTTTAGAACAATTTTATAATTTTGAAAATATACCTGCAACTTTTTGATAAAACGCATAGTTTCGGTTTTAAACATGAAAAATATAACTAAAAATAAAAAATTTAATTTTTCGGGTCTTTTGTTTCAAAATTCTACTACTTGGTTGAAGATTTAAATATTTTGCTAAAAATTCAATTATTGAATTTTTCATTAAGAATTAATCTTTATTAGTCTAAATTCAACTAATTGGTTAAAATTTCAACTAATTTGTTGAAAATTGATTTTATTGGTTGAACAATAAACAATTTTGTTGAAAATTCATGTTTTCTTCCGGTTGAAAATTAATTTTTTAACTGCAAATTTAACTATTCCATGACTAATAAAAAATTATTCGTTTATAGTTGGAAATTCAACGACTTGGTGGAACATTAACTTCTTTGTTGGAAATTCTATTCGGTTAAAGATTTAAAATTTTATTGAAAATTTACCTATTCAATTTTTAATTCATTTTTATCGGTTGAAAATTCAAATAATTTGTTAAAATTTGAACCACTTTTTTGAACATTCATTTTAAAGATTGAAATTTTTTGTTGAAAATTCGTTCTTTTTCAGTTGGAAATTAGATTGTCAACTGCAAATTAAACTAATTCATTATTAATTAAAAATGGATCGGTTTTAGTTGAAAATTCAACTACTCGGTTGAAATTTAACTTTTTTTTCAAAATTCAATTATTTTGTCAAGCAATCGTGTTTTTGGCTTGAAAAGTAAAAAAAAAAATAAAACAGAAAAATTCATCTTTTTGGCTTTGGTTGAAGATTCAACTACTTTTGTTGAAAATTCGTCTTTTTGAGCAAATTCAATTGTTTTTTTATTAAAAATTAAAATCGTTTTTTCTTGAAATATCAACTATTGCATTTTCCGTTAAGAATTAATCTTTTTCGATTCAAAATTCAACTATTGTATCAAAATTCAATAATTTTTTTGAAAATCCGCTCTTTTTTCTGGTCAAAGACAATTTTTTCAATTGCAAGTTTAACTATTCCATTATTGGTTACAAATTATTCGTTTTTAGTTTAATATTCAACTACTTGGCTGAGAATAATATTTTTTCTAAAAAATTCTACTGTTTTGTCGAAAATTCGTCTTTTCAGCCTAAAAAGTTCTTTTCAAAAATTTGTCTTTTTGGGATAAAAATTCTACTATGGGGGCAAAAATTAACTTTTTGGGTGAAAATTCACCTGTTTTATAGATAATTCATCTATTTGGTTTGAAAGGCAATAGTTTTGTTGAAAATTTGTATTTTTTGGATAAATATTATGTTAATTTCGTTGTAAATTCTAATATCTTTCTAAAAATAAACTTTTTGGTTGCAAATTAATTTTTTCTTCTGAAGATTGAACTGTTACTTTGAAAATTCCTCTTTCGACCATTTGGTTAAAGAATCAACTATTTTGTTGAAAATTTAACAATTATGTTAAAATTTGAAAAAGCTGTTTGGTTGATAATTAATTTTGTGTGTGGGTCTAAAATACAACTATGTTGTTATAAATTTAACTAATTTATTAGAAATTTAAATATTTTGTCGGAAATTCAACTGTTTTGTCAAAAATTCATCTTTCTTGTTCCAAAATTTAACGTTTTTTTTTTAATTCTTCATTTTGGCTTGAAAATGCAACTATTTTTGGCTGAAGTTTAATTATTTTTGCTTTAAAATTTGATCATTTGGTTGAAGATTCAACTATAAGGTTGAAAATTTAACAATTTTTTAAAATTGGAAAAAACTGTTTGGTTGATAATTAATTTTGTTATTGGTTCGAAAATACAACTATGTAGTCATAAATTTAACTAATTTATTAGAAATTTAATTATTTTGTTAAAAATTTAACTATTTTGTTAAAAATTCATCTTTTTTGTTCCAAAATTCAACTTTTTTCTTGGAAATTCGTCTTTTTGGGTTGAAAGTGCAACTATTTTTGGTTAAAGTTTAGTTATTTTTCGTTTAAAATTCGACCATTTGGTTGAAGATTCAACTATTAGGTTGGAAATTTAACAATTTTGTTAAAATTTGAAAAAACTGTTTTGTTGACAATTAGTTTTTTCTTGTAGGTCAAAATTATAACTATGTTGTTATAAATTTAACTAATTTATTATAAATTTAATTATTTTCTGGGTAACTCAACTATTTTTCTAAAAATTCATCCTTCTTATTCCAAAATTTAACTTTTTTTTTTTTGAAATTCGTCTTTTTAGCTTGAAAATGCAACTATTTTTGTTTGAATTTTAATTTTTTTTGCTTCAAAATTCGACCATTTGGTTGAAGATTCAAATATTTGGTAGAAGATTCAAATATTAGGTTAAAAATTTTACAATTTTGTTAAAATTTGAAAAAACCGTTTGGTTGATATTTAACTTTTTTTCATGGGTCCAAAATACAACTATGTAGTTATAAATGTAACCAATTTATTATAAATTTAATTATTTTGTGGGAAATTCAACTATTTTCTCAAAAATTCCTCTTTTTTTCAACGATTCTATTTTTTTGTTGAAATTCGTCTTTTTGGGTTGAAAATTCTACTATCTGGTTGAAAGCTAACTTTCTGGTTGAAAATTCATTTGTTTTTTCAATCAATCGTGTATTCGGTGTCAAAAGTCAACCAAAGTAACTTTTTGATTAAAAATTTATCTGCTTTGGTTGAGGCTTGAATTGTTTTATCAAAATTTTTTTTTTTCGGTTGAACTTAACTGTTTTTTATCAAGAAGTACAATCGTTTTTGGTTGAAATACCAACTATTATATTTTTTGTTGATAATTATTTTTTGAAATGAAAATCCAAATACTTTGTTGAAAATAGAACCTCTTTGTTGAAAATTTAATTTTTGCGTGCTTTCGTGCATTTGTCCTTTTGGATTGAAAATTTACTTATCTTCTAAAAATTTCATCTGTTTGGCTGAAAAATTCAACTATTCGGTTGAAAATTCAATTATTTGTTGAGAAAATCAACTATTTTGTTAAAAATTCATCTTTTTTATTCAAAAATTCAACTTATTTCTTGGAAATTCGTCTTTTTGGGTTGAAAATTCTTCTTTTTTGGTAGAAAAGTTCTGAAGAAAGAAAAAGAAAAAAAAATCGAATTGAAGATTTAAAGATTATTATTATTAATAATTTTTGCAATTTTAGAAAAAAAATGAATCACACTTACTTTGGGTTTCTACCCAATAATTTTAATATGAGATCACCAATAAAAATTGGGATTCTATTAATAAAAAAATTGTAAATAATGAAAATTTGTAGAGATTCAACTCCAATGAAAAAAGGATAGTAAACAGCTGCCCTGGCTGGATTCTTCCACTGGTATTTTTTATATATTTCAAATACTTTTCCCATTGTTATTGGATTATCTGTGCTAGAAACAAAATTGTATACAGGTACATCGTCGCCTCTCCTAAAAAATGTGATAAATCGGACAATTATTAAATAGTAATAGGAATATTCATTAATAATTAAATAATATAATTATTATAATAATTATGATGCTAATAACTAAATATTCGAATAAATAAATGATTCAATCCAAGTAATAGTTAAGACGCTATACGGGTTCGTAAATTAAAATTTCAATTAATAATTTTTCTTTTACTTGTGTTCTTAATTAATGATTATCCACTAGGGTGGTCCAAAATTTTTTTTCTCGAATTTTCATTTATATGGTCTGAAATTTTGTTCCAATCCAAACAAAAATAAATCCATTTTTTTAAATTATATTTAGATGTGGCGCAAGCCTTATTTCCCATAAAAAAGAAAGACGTTTTTGTCAATTTTATTCAGAATCGTCTTTTTTTATATTTAAATATTTTATTTATTTATATTTAAATTTGCTGAATTGAGTTAAAACTCAACTCTTTTTTTCATAATCAGCCATAGAATAAAAATATTACTTTTGAAATATCATCCCCATAAGTCTGTTTAATAGGGTCCCAGAAAAAACCCATAAGTGACAAAATGGGTTTTTCAAGTTTTTGTTTTTAGCTAATTATAATTTGTTGTGGTTTTTTACCCTAATTTTTCCTAATAAATGAATTGCTACTTCATACTCATAATTAGATGTTTAAATAATTTTTTTAAACAATTTATCATTCGCTTTAGCAATTTTCTGTCAGATTAGAGATAGAAAGTCGCACTTTTTTCAAAAATTTTCCACTTTTTGTGAAATTTTCAATTAGATTACGGTTATACTTAATCATTGTAACGAAACTAATTAAAAGAAACATTATTATCATTTTTAATAATATTCTCTTAGTAATGCTAGAAAATTGCATTTTTTCAAAAAATTTCCACTTTTTGTCCTTTTTTCGATTAGTGTGAGTCAATAATTAATCCAAATTAGCAAAAATAATTATGTAAACAAATTATTATTTTTTATAACTACCTTCTCTCAGATGAGTACTAAAAATTTGGGGTTTTTTCTGAACTCTTAAACTTTTTGTCCACTTTTTACTCAGTGATGTAATAATTAATGCAAGTTAACAAACATGCTTATTTGAACAATTAATCATTATTTTTAATTATCTTCTCTTAGAATAATCCTAGAAAGTTGCTCTTTTCATAATGTTTAAAAAAATATAATTTCAACAAAAAAGCTATCTTACACAAGACAAAAAAAAAAGAATGAAATAATGTTTTATTTTGAATTGAAACAAGAAGTTCATTGCAAAGCGTGAAGAAAAATTTCAAATTGCACATATTTTGATATCAGTTTCCCTCTAGCAAAATATATTCACGAAAAAGAAAGTGATTGTTTGAAATATGTTTCTTTCTAATGTTTATTTATTATTTGTTCATAAATGAAGAGGCAAAGCAAAGTTAAACATTTCAGAGAAAACCGCAACTTTTTAGCAATCTTTTAAGAGAATATAGTTATAAACAATAATAATTGATTTAAAACATTATTTTTGATCACTTGCATTAATTATTAAATCACTCCAAGGAAAAAATAGATAAAAAGTGAAAAAATCCATTAAAAACCCGCAATTTTCTACCAATAAGCAAAGAGGATATTATTAGCAATAATAATAAATCGTCTAAACAATTATTTTTGTTAACTTGGATTGAATATTACTTCACTCTGATTAAAAATGGAAAAAAGGTTAAAAATTTCAGAAAAAACCACAAACTATCTAATATTAATAAACAAGATATCTATAAACAACAATTATTTGTTAAAACAATTACTTTTGCTGAATCAAATTAAGTATTAACTAACTCCAAATGAAAAGTGGACATAATGTTGAAAATTTCATAAAAAACCGCAATTTCTAGCATTATTCAAAGATAATATCATTAAAAATTATAATAAATTGTTTAAACAATTTTGTTTGTTAACATAAATCAACTTTTACCTGATTCTAATTGGTAATTGGACAAAAAATGGAACATTTCTTCAAAAATCGCGACTTTCAGTCTCCATTCTAAGACAAAATTGCTAAAAACAATAATAAATTGTTTAAAAAATATACTCAAGCATCTAATTATCATTATGAAGTAGCACCTTATGTATGAGAAACAATTTGCATTCAAAAAACTGCAAAAAAATAATAATTAGCGCCGAAAACTCGTGAAACCCATTTTTTCACTTATGGCGTTTTTTTTGTGACCCTGTAAAACAGAATTATGGGGGCGATATTCAAAAAGTAATTTTTTATTTGAATTCCATGGCTAAGTGTGAAAAGAGTTTTTGAGTTTCAACTCGATTCAGCTAATATTGACGATACGGAAAAAAATTTACAAAGGCGTATTTTTTTCTTATGGGAAATATGTGTTAAACATCATGAGGCTTGTGCCACCTCTAAATATCTTTTTTTTTTCAACAACAAAAATCTATATATTTTTTTGTGAATTCCAACAAATTTCCGGGCGATATGCAAGAAAATTTGAGAAAAAAATTGTCCAATTCATTTTTGCACCACCCTATTATCCACTGTATCATTATCCACTGTAGGGAAGTTTCCCCTACTTTTTTGGTGTCATTCCAGTCTCCCAGCATGATGCGATTATACCATTTACCGCAAAATCGGCCGGTATGATATCAAATTTTATTTTAGTATTTAAATTCATCACGTGAACTGTTCCAAGTTTGCCGTATATTAACAATGCATTCATTCCTTGAGAAGCATCAATCCACCCAGGAAATGGTTCTTTATATGTTGAAGTACCTGCACAAATTTGATAAACAAATTATTAATTATTTTACATGATCTTTAATATATTCTATAGCCAGACTTTACACTCTTTCCCCTTTTCCTCTCTTTTCCCCTTTTCCCCTTTTCCCCCTGTTTTCAAGAAACTTCCCGTTTTTCTTGCTTTTTCTCTTAAGGCTCTTAAAACGACTGGGGTTTTCGTCTAGTCTAGATTTTAGTCGTATAAAATCTGCAAACAACGTGTCTTCGTCACTCAGAGGAATATATCATATTTGAAGGAATCTGCATTATCATTAGAGAATAACAGAAAATTGTTAACGTCTTTTTCAGACTAGATGGAGTTATGAATTAAAAATCATTTTTAATTAATTTTTTTCTGAAAAAAAGATCTTCTACTTTCGCTCCACTGGGATTCAAACATCTTCTTGCTGGATATGTTGAAAGGTAATTTTTCTAGTACATAAAATACCACAGACGCGAACCATCATATTTTCCCACCTTCAAATGTTTTGATAATTATAAAAAACTGTGGTCGGCTTTGCCCTCCGGTGTGGGGCAAAGCCGACGAAATACAGTTTGTTAGAAATAATTAAATTATCGAATCATTGTTTCATTCATGTAACTAATACTTATAGAAATATGATATTCAATAGCGCAGGACTCGAAATGAAAAAAAAATTGAATCAATTCTACATCTTATTAACTTTAAAAAAGCATTGACTGTTAACTGGTCGGCGCTGCCCCTCCTTACCCTATTAGGGACACAAATTTCATATTTATGGAAAAAATATATTATTGGAAATTTAGGTATCTACAGTTACTTTAGTATAGGGTAGATCAAAATAAAATGCACTGAGGAATTTTCATTTTGGGTTCCTCATAACGTGTGTAAAATTTTAGGGAAAAAAATCGGTCAATAAAGGGTGCGCGTAGCCAAAACATTTAGGCCAATTTGTTATTTTTAGAATTTTGAGATTCAAGAGTATTAGGTTTTTTATATAATATTCATCATGTAACCAATTGTTCTATACATTTTGCCGGATTTTTTAATAACATATATTAAGAAAGAAATCTATTTTTGATTGACCTAAAGATACTAAAAGAAATCTAAAAAGTACTTTACAAAGAGAGAAATTTAATTTCTAGAGCCATAGAAATTTTTAGGATAATATAGGAAAATTAGAATATTTTCCCCACCCCGAAATTCAAAATTTTCTAAGCGATTCCCTATTGGCTCCAGAAACTTGTAAGTCTCCCAGAAGTGGGAGTAGAATCCAAGTCAATCCAAGAAACACTTTCAGAAAGAAAAAACAACACATTTTCAGATTTTTTGAGATTTATAGCCCTACTTAGGAGAATTTGAAGGTTTCTTCCAAGGAGCCGTGAGTATGTGTGAGTTTAATATTGGCGTAACGCTCGAGGTGACCCCCACCCCCTCCCCCTAAAAACGTTACGTATTTTTTTAACGGTCCCCAACCCGAAATTCGAAATTTTCTAAACCAACTCCTGTTAGTCCTAAGAAGATGAAAATCTTCCAGAAGTAGGAGTAGAAACTAGGTCAATCTAAAGAAATATTTTTAGATGGAACAAAAAATTATTTCGTGAACCATAAAGATTTATAGACCAATATAGGAAAATTATACTTTTTCTTCCATCATGAAATTCCAAATTTTCTGAACTATTCCTTGTTGGTTTCAAGAAGTTGTGAATCTCCCAGAAGTGGGAGTAAGCTCTAGGCCAATCTAAAGAAAACCTTTTAGAAAGAGAAAAAAAAATTAAATCCAGAACCATTAGGATTTATAGACCAATAAAGAAAAATTGGAATTTTTCTCCCACCCCGAAATTCAAAATTTTCTAAAACAATTCCTGTTGGACATAGAAAGTTGTACAAAATATTTATTTCCAGAGGCATAGAGATTTATAGGGCAACATAGAAATAATCTATTTTTTCCCGACCCCGAAATCCAAAATTCCCTAAAACACACCTTGTTGGTCCTAAAAAGTTGTAGATTTTTCAGAAGTGATAGTAGAAACTATGTCAATCTAAAGAAACACTTTTGCAAAGAAAAAAAATTAATTTCAAGCGCCATAAAGTTCAAAATTTTCTAAAACATTTCCTGTTGGTCATGTTGAATTGGAAATCTTCTATTTTTGAGAAAGTGACAATGTGGAATCCAATGAAATCCTTTATGAAGAAAAATATATAAGTCTATACGTCCGGACACATTATATGCATATAATTGATTAATATTAATACAATAATAATTTATTAATAAAAGACTTCTAACTTAATAATAAAATAATGTTATCGATTCTCTTTTCCCTAATGATTTAGGCAAATGTGTAAATGGAGGGTTTTCGGGGAAAAGGGTGTCAGTGCCAAAAAGCGAATTTTACAGGGGACACACAAAACTGTCTAATTGTAATGCATTCAATTTTAAGCCAAAAATATTTCGAAGTATTTTCAGTCTCTATTGGATCGTGAAAAGAGCGTTTTTGAGCTATTATTTAGCTCTATAAAACCGCGAAAGGAAAATTCTAAAAGAAACAACCACTTTCAAGAAACATGTGTTAGGTCAAAACAATTATTTGAAGCCAATGAAAGCAGTTTCCGAAATTTGGCACTTACGCCCTTTTTCACAAAAAGGGGGAAATAGGGGAAAAATTATACCTTAATTTTTAAATGTAGAAAAAAAGAAACAATCTTTTCATGAGGAATGTTGTATTTTTAAATAATGTTGAATGATTTTTTATTGACTTCTGACATTGAAGAATTTTTTTGCAAATTGGATATAGTTACAAGAAGATGATCAGAGTTAACATTTTTTTACCATAACAAATTTCCTACTGAGAGTCCATTGAATGATTATTAATTTGCCAAAAAACATTATTTGCCAGTAGCGACCCGTTTTTGAAAAAATCGACTTTTTTTTAATTTTTGTTTTGTGGATTGGAATGTTCATTTATTATATTCTCATGTTATATTTTAAAGCCGGGAACGGGAGAAAATTCAACTGTTGAAAATCCAATTTTCTATTTTTATTCAATTTTCAACAATAGAATTTTCAACTTTTAAAAATTCGATTATCAATTTCCTTCAATTTTCAAAAACAGTATTTTCAACTTTTGAAAATTCAATTTTCAAAAATTGATTTTTCATTTTTTTCAATTTAAAACAATTTCATTTTCGAATGTCGATAATAGAAGAAAATTTAATTTTCAACGGTTAAAAATGGAAGAAAATTGAATTTTCAACTTTAAAAAATTCAGTTATCAATTTCCTTCAATTTTCAACAATAGAATTTTCAACTTTTGAGAATTCAATTATCAATTTTCTTCAATTTTCAACATTTGGTAATTCAATTTTCAATTCTCTTCAATTTTTGACAATTTAATTTTCTGCTGTTGATAATTTATTTATCAATTTTCTTCCATTCGCAACACTTGAAAATGAATTTTTCTCCAATTTTCAACAGTTCAATACTCAATTTTCGATTTTCTTTCCAATTTTCATCAATTGAATTTTTATCTGTTGATAATTCAATTAACAATTTTCTTCAATTTTCAACAGCTTAAAATTCAACTCTCAACAATTGGAAAATCAATTTTCAACAATTGAATTTTCATTTTTTTCAATTTAAAACAATTTCATTTTCAAATGTTGATAATTGAAAAAAATTTAATTTTCAACGGTTAAAAATGAAAGAAAATTGAATTTTCAACAATGGGATTTTCAACTTTTAAAAGTTCAGTTATCAATTTCCTTCAATTTTCAAGAATAGAATTTTCAACTTTTGAAAATTCAATTATCGATTTTCTTCAAATTTCAACATTTGATAATTCAATTTTCCACTCTCTTCACTTTTCAACAATTAAATTTTCTGCTGTTGGTAATTCAATGACCAATTTTCTTCCATTTGCAAAAGTTGAAATTGAATTTTTCTCCAATTTTCAACAGTTCAATACTCAATTTTCAATTTTCTCTCAAATTTTCATTAATCGAATTTTTATCTGTTGATAATCCAATTAACAATTTTCTTCAATTTTCAACAGTTGAAAATTCAACTTTCAACAATTGAAAAATCAATTATCAACAATTGAATTTTCTGTTTTCTTCAATTTAAAACAATTTCATTTTCAAATGATGATAATTGAAGAAAATTTAATTTTCAACTGTTGAAAATTGAAGAAAATTGAATGTTTAACTGTTGAAAATTGAAGACAATTGATAATTGAATTTCCTACAGTTGAACACTCAACTGTTGCAAATTAAAGACAATTGAAATCTCCATTTCATACCACCATTGGAAAATTAATAATCATCCAATGGATTTTCAGTAGGGAATTTATAAGATTTATACGAAAATTCCAAATCTGATCATCTCCTTGTTAGTTCATTTGAAATCAATTCACAGTTATATAAAAAAGGCAAAAAAAAATAAATTGAATAAATAAGCCATTTTTATATGTTTAAACTCATTCTCATAATTAAGAATATTTTTTCTTTCAAAAATACCATCATTAATAATTGAATCGCGATGCTTTTTCATCCGAAAAAATATTTTAGCTTCAAAGTTTTACTTAAATCCTAAATATGTAGGGGAAATCACCCTACAGTAGATAATGATTCACAGTAGATAATCTTAATTAACAGGAAAACTGACAAAAATGTTCATTATTTTTGTTAGTTTAACATTTTAACAAGGATACTATATTTTATGATGAGGTTTCATTGAAATTTTATAATTAATTAATGGTTTAGAGCAAAAAATTGATTTTTAACCTGAAAAAATAATTTTGCCTTTTCATTATTTATACTTTTAACCTTAATGAAACATTTCTGTGGCACATTTATACATTAGAATGAGAGCTTGAAGTTTATTGAAATATATGTATTGATATAAAGCCTTCTTTATTTATTATTTATAGACATTTGAGGACTTTTTATCAGACATTACGTTTTCCAACAGTAGATAACCAACAGTATATAATCGCAAAATTGCGAAAAATTTCATTGTCAAAATTGGCAGCTCTATGACTGTCTCGCAGTTTTTTCAATTTAAAGGTTGGTTGTCTTTGTTTATTTTGATATGTGAAGTTTTTAAATTTGTTATTGTAATTAATAAACCAAGAAAATAGCGTAAATTATTGGTTGATAAAAAGCACATTAATTTTAGTTGTGTTAAGGAGTCAAATGGAAAAGATATCATTTTTAGGATTAAGGTATGTAAAAATTCTGTACTTTTCTGTCACAAATCAGGTTAACCAATCGTAACAATCTCGCGGAATAACAGAGATACAAAAGATGTCAAAAATGTAAGCTATTGTGATTTTTGTAAAATACTTATAGTTTGAACTATTATCAACTCATTTACTAATTTTAATTGTAAGTATAATAATGATAAATTCTAATTATCGAGAATTTAGTATTCTGTCATGCCCAGGAGCAATACCAGAAACGATTATCTATTGATGGATAGAGGTGTCAAAATCGTACCCTTGTCCGGACTAATAAAAATGTTTGATACAGCTAATTTACTAATTTCGTGATATTTTTTTCTATAAGAATATTCAAATGAATATGTAAGCTTTATTTCAAAAAGAAAATATTTTCTTTATGTTTGGAAACTCATGCAGTTAAATACTGTTGATTTTTTTCCTATCTACTGTAGGGTGCTTTCCCCTAGTTTAGTTTGAAATCTCTCAAGGGAACATTCGTAAATGTTTTATTGGTAATATTTAAGAATGAAGTTTTCGTCACTTTAGTAAATTTCAAGCAAATGCAAGTTAACATTTTACAATTCTGACTCGAGTCTACTTTCCGGTCCGAAATTTCCCGCGTAAATCAAATACTGTATTCTCAAATGTAGCATATTTGAGGATAAAAGGGGAAGTTTCGCGAGAATAGGGGAAAGACTGTGATCCCTGATATATGCATATTTCCGAACGGAACCCTTTCACGAGAAGTCCCGCAGGTTATTATTTCCGCACGCCTACACCGCGGTCATCCCCTGGATAAAACTTCAGCGCCTCTCGAGATTCTGCATGCCTTTCAAATAACGCGGAATCTAATACAACGACGCAATGGGAGGAACGCGGCCATATACTTTTTAAGAGGCAACCCTCTCGCATCATCACTGGAACAGGTCCAATGCCCTTTACGTGGTTCATCTCGCCTCTCCATCCCTCGTCCTTTTATACGAAAGGACACGTCGTAACCTCACATCGGTCCGCGTTACCCTTCTTCGCTGGGCAGATCTCCTTCCTCTCCCTTCCCTCTCCCTCTCGTTGGGTCTCTGGCGCCGCGGGGAATTCATCCCTTAAGAAAATACAGGCAATAACCTCTGGATCTCATTGGAGGGCGCAGAGGATGGAAACGTATATAGAAAGAAAAGAAGAGAGAGTGAGAAAGAAGAGAAAGATAGACAAAGAGAAAGAAATAGATAAAAAAGAGAAAGAGAGAAAGAGAAAAGGAAAAAGAGAAGAGGGGTTGAGAACGGAAAGAAGACGTTAACGCAGGAGTATTGTCCTGGAAGGGGTTGGATGAAGAAGAAGAGGAAAGAGCGGACTAAGAGAAGGAGGATGAAAGCCTAGGAAAGGTGAAGGTGGAGAACGCGGGGATTTTAGTTCGTCGCGGGGTGGTAGGTGAGGACGGAGGTTGCGGAGGTGGCGGAGGTGGGTTAAAGGTAGCGGGCCAGAGGCTCACTTTATTTTTATGCAGTTATTGATCTCCGTAGAAGCCCCATACCCCACCTGGGTTGCTGCCACCCCAACTGGAGGCAGGATGGTGGGTAAACTAGCTTATCAAAAAATGGGCGTTGCCGCCTCACTCTTTCTCTCTTCTGGGGAAATCTCGCTCTCGCGGCATCGTCTTCCATTGTGGCTCGCACACCTGCCCTGTGCACCTGCTACCCCCTCATCCCAATGAGGGGGGTAGCGGTGCCGAAGGTTTGAAGGTGGATGAGGGGGAAGAGTAGGGTACCTACCTCATCCCCGAGCATCCAGCCACCTACACTGAAACCCCTTCCATTTTCTTCCAGGGTGTGTCCCATGCTTCTTCGATTTAGGGTACAACCCCACCGTCACCCTATTCCTCCCCCCCCCCACCCACCCTGCGTACATTGGAACCGATCGATGTCTCTGGTCCTTAATTACGAGAGCGACGCTTCCGTCTTTTTCTTTTTTCGCCGTTCGGCTCCACCCCGGCTGGATGGCTCTCCTTTGCTTCTCACGATGCTGCTACAGGTTGCTACGCTTCTAACTATTCCGTCCTTCCTATCCGAGATGTGTATATGTGGGTGTAGGTGTGTGTGCATCGTGTAATACTATGCAAGGATGAGGGCTTATAACTGCGTTCGTGGAAGGAGTAACTAATTACGTGCATAGATGTTTTAGGGTCCATTATGTGTATCGGACTTATGAGGCGCATTGTTTATGTGAAGGAATTTATGATTTGAAATAGGAGTCTCTTGTTAGTTTCCAACATAAGTATCAGAAGGGACGTAGCGAAATACTGTACATTTGAGGTATGCACTACATCTAATTAATGGAGGTATAAATAAATTAAATGGGTTTTTTATCGTGATTGCACAAGTCTCTATTAGGATATTCCGAAACGTGTCATCCAGAAATTCGAGATGAGTAGTCAAATATTTTCCATAAGTTTCCTCAGTCTTCCCGAAATGTTGGAACGACTAGCCCACTCTATGTTTTAGCTCAACCAATTTTTCAGGATGACAAAGTGCAGCTATTCTAAAAATACTTGGTAGGAAATAATTTTGGAACTGAAAAGTATGTCGAGTATCTGCAAAGCCCAAAGAAATTCAAAATATCAAAATTAGAACAATTTCGAAAACAAAGTGTCTAGTCGTTCAGCTTTTCCGGCGAATAAATAGCCCAGGCGACAAGGACAAAAATCCTCTCCCTTTTTCAACACCACCTACCAAGTTTGCAAGATTCTCGCTATCCATCCTAAAAATTTGAACTACTAGCCACGTCCTTTTGAAAAGAATAATAGCATTTTTTCATTTTGAGTTTAAAAAGTGTGGAAAAGTTGCCTTTGGTAAGCTGAACTGAGACCAAAGAATTTTCTTGAAACCAGTTAGTATTTTCTATTGAAGTTATATTTTATTGAAAATGCGAAAAAAAAATCCTACCAGAAAAATCTGCGATGCAAAAAATCTGCCCAGTTCAGTGAAATAAAAGTCGTCCAAGTAATTTGGGAAACAATATTCATAATAAAATATATAAAGACATCTTTTTACAAAGAGCCCTAGAGAGATTTCAAAATAAATTTTTAAATCCACATCAGACATTTTACCACATGGTGATATTATATTACTCCATCAATCACCCAAACCCAACATTTTTTTTATTAAAATCATTTTGCCTATAAAATTCAATCCCGCCAAGTTTTATAATGTTTAATATGACTTTTTGAACATTATTTAAAAATTTCTATAGGGTAGTTTGTAACAAAGTTTCTTTATATCTTTTATTGTTAAAAAAATTTTTCCGAAATTACTCGGCCAACTTTGATTTCTCTGTACTTGTCAAATTTTTTGCATCGTAGATGTTATTGGTGAGATTTCATGTTTTCTTATTTAAAAAAAAATAAGATATGTACCCTCAATTAATTTAATTGAATATGAATTACAATTTTTTAGTATAGTAAAAAATCAATGGCATGTATCTTTGATTCCAGTTAAAGAAATTTCAAGCACTACAACAAAATTTTTTATGAGCAATTAATCAAATACAAAAAGAAATGTTTATGTAATTAATTCAATTTTATATTAATTTTGACTAACAAAAGCTCCACTTTAAAAAATTCGCTAAAAAATGTCAGCCCATAGATAATACGCCGTTTCTATTTTCGAAAATTTGGGCTTTTCGAACAATTCACACAGTGTGGGGGAAAACATTTAGAAATCAAAAAGAGCCTGAAACCAAGAAGAATAATTTGAAATAAATAGATCAATATATTCAGCTTTCGCGGTGCCAAAATAAGTTTAAAAAATTGTTATTCCCAGATTTTTTTTAAATGAGACAATGTTTTTTTTTCATAATCTACATAATAAACAAACTCAATTTTGATTAATTTGTATGGATTTTTTATTTGAGTTCATATAAAAGAAAATCTTTTTCTTATGATTCTCTTAAAACTAGAACGAATTTTAGAAGGTTTGCGAATTATTTCAACATTCTTTACCCTTTGATAATTTTTTCGCATTTAAAATCCACCTAAACAAATTGACCAAACTTCAACGATAAAAATGCTAAGACCTGGAAATAATTCAAAATCTTACCATTTTAATTTTTTGTAGTATTTTCAATTTGTTTAAGGCACATTTTTGGATGCAAGAAAGTTAACCCTTTAGAAATGAAAATACACATATTTTTACATCGTCGATAAAGCACGAAAATTTATGATAAAAATAATAATTGTGTTTAATGGTCTGTTCAAAATTTATCAAGGATTTTGAGTTTGAAACTTAACAATTAATGTATAAGCAGTTTAAAAATATAATTTTAAGTGCTTAATTTCCAGTATATTCCTAAATATTAAAAAGATGCTTACTGCTTAGGGCCCTTTTTCAAAAAAGTACAAGTAACCAATAAAAAAAAATTTGTTCACTCAAATGTTGTTATCATGAGAAACAAAAATTATTTAAGAATGAAACTTTAATTGAGACTATAGTTATTTAAAGAAATGAACCAATGTTCTTCTCATAAGTAAAAATTACCTCTTATTATTATAATAAATCAATCAATGAAATCAAAGCCATTTTTTCCCGCAGAATATTTGAATAATCGTACGATTTTTGTAAAAATCCAGGGAAACATTGAAACAATTTTCTGGACAGGTAGTTGTTTTACAATCTAAAAAAAAAATTTTTAATTAATAACGAGCCCAAGAAACTTAAAGAATGTTTATTACTTCAGGCGCTATTCATTATAATTTCAAACTTATAGTTTATAGTGCAATCTTGGAAAAAGAAGATTCCATTTTTTACTATTTTTATCAAGAAAAATGTAACTGATACTCATTTGCTATTGAATACACCAAATGTGAATACTTCCAACATACATTGACAGCAGACAAACTTTTAACAAAATCCTGGCTATTTCCCCGTTTTACGTTCAAATATAACATTTCTCACGGTTAATTTTTAAGCGTTTATAATAATAATTAGTCAATAATAATTAATTTATTGTATACATTTTAAGAAGAATTTCAAATTTTATAACTCCAAGGTGAAATATATCATGTAAATGTTAGTAAAAGTGATTTCAGAGTTCACAGTCAAAAATACTATCAAAAGAGGAGTAATATATTACATTTTCAATAAAACAGTGGGGAAAAAGATGACTTTTCAAGAAAAGAGTTGAGTTTTCTATAACTAAAAAGTCGAATATTTTAGAAAACATTTGACTTTTAAGCCCGCAAAAATGCATTTTCAACAAAAAAATCATTTTTAACCAAGAAACATGAATTTTTAGTAAAATAGTAAAATTTATATTCAATGACATTGAATTTCAACCAAACAGTTGCATTTACAACCAAATAGTTAAAGTTTCTAGCAAAAGTGGCGAATTTAAAAAAAAAAGTTGAATTTTTAACCATATAGTTGAATTGTCAATCTATGACGATGAATCTTCAATCGAATGATCGAATTTTAAACCAAAAAGATCAAACTCATACCAAAAACTTTTGCAATTTCTCCCAATTAGTTGAATTTTCAAGCTGAAAATCGAATTTTTTAGAAGAGAGTTGAATTTTTAACCAAGAAAGATGAATTTTCAACAAAAAATAGATGACTTTTCCAATAAAAAAAATGACTTTCAACCATACAATATGAATTTTGAGCCAAAAAAGATGGCTTTTTTACCAAAAGATTAATTTTCAATCCAACAGAACAGATTCTCTATCGAAAAAGGCGAATGTTTAGCAAAACAATTGAATTTTCGACAAAATAATTAAATTTTCAACCAAATAGTAAATTTTTTTAACAAAATAGATGAATTATGAACCATAAAAACAATAATTAAGTTTTAAATAGAAAGAAGTAATTTTCAACGAAAAACGATGACTTTTTAGCAAAATAATATGATTATTAAACACATGAGACGAAAAGAATAGGGAAAGGAGTGTGGAGTCTGTAACGTAATAAACCGCTCCTACGCAAAGAAGTAACTGGTGTTATTTCAGAATATAAATTGTGACATTCCGCAAGAAAAAGAGTACACTTTGTCGATCGTACAGTTTAGGATACATTAGTGCTTTTGTAATCCAGGATCTAAAATATAGATTTTGAATTTGCGATAGGAAATCATACTTCAATCTGTACACTATTTGATAACATTATACTTTTATGTCCCTGAAATCACCGAAATTGCGTAAATTTGATATTTGAAGACGCAAAGCCTTTATAGTATACCCAAAGTATAATTTTATTATGCTAATTATTAGCAGTTAATTATGTAATTGAGGTTACCTATAGGTAATTACTATGTTAAATATCTAAAAAGAACTACAATACAAGCTTTAAATACTGAAACATATAGTACAAAAGACCATTCTTTTTGAACGAAACATCAACCTTAAAATCGTAAATAAATAATCTTCGATATACAAACGGAAATATTTGATAACACAGAGCACAATTAGAAAAACATTACTTTCAAAAAGCGAGACGATATTTATTGCAAAATTAAAAATAAATCTGAAAATTCCCGGCTATTTCCCGGCTTTTTCCCCGCGCTTCCCCTAAGGATATAAATTATTCATATTAATTATACCATACATTAACAACAATTTACATTTTCATCTATCTCCCTAATTCACAATCGACTATGCAAATTATCAATATTAAAATAGCACCTATTGCTGCAAAATTTCCTTTTGTATACATTAAGCGATTAGCGAGGCGTGAAATGTTCCCTTGAATTGGGGAGGAATTGAGTGCGAAGTGCGAAAGCCGAAAATGCGGAGCAACGACCGATACGAAGCCGGATAAAGCGGGGATGAAAGTGAATGAAGTTGCATGAGGCAGGACGAAAAGTTAGAGTTAGAGTGTTAGAGCCAGTTCAAAAACTTTTACCCCCGTAGCAACAGGCATCTGTTGCAATAGAAGCCGCGATAGATACCTACGCCATCTATTTACGTGTCGAAACCACCTACACACTCACACACATGTACGTACACACTCCAGTCACATACATATTACACATACACAAATGTATCCAAACACACACATATATCCCAGTTCCGACCGCATGGGTGAACCTTCGGTACTACATTGCATCTACATCCGCATCGAAGAAATTATATAGGGGTTGAGGGTGCAGTGAATAAGAGAAGGAGAAAGCGAACGAGGAATAGAAGGCACAGGAAAGGTAAAATGCAAGTAGCATGTTCTTTTTATCCCAACTATTTATTGGTACTAAAAAAAGCAATTTTGAACGTATTTTAGCTTTGAAATATTTCTTGTATGTTTTTTAAAACAATTTTCAGGGTCTGGTAGCCAATTTCACCCCATACCCTAGATGACTTAAGCCAGACTTTACGCTGTACTTTAGCCGAACTTATCCCGAACCCTTGGCAACTTGGCCCCGTACCCTAGCCAACTTGACCCGCACTTAAGACGATCGACTTGACCCCGTACCCTACCCAACTTTACCCCGTATCTTAGCCGACCTTATACCCTAGGACCCTAGGTTGTACCCTAGTGGGCTTACACCGCACTTATGTGACCTTACCCCGTACTCTAACAGACCTTATCCCGTACCCTAACCAAACTTATCACTTACTTTAACATACTTTACCCCGTACCTTAGCCGACCTTATGCCATAACCTTGACGTATTCGCCCGTATCCTAACCAAATGTACCCCGTGCTCTAGAAACTTTACCCCTACCGTAGCCGACATTACACCGGGTACTAGCAGCATTTACTCCTACCCTAACCGACTTTATCCCGTTCCCTATGTGACTTTAGCCAGTACTCTAACCGATTTTACCCCATACCTTAGCCGACCTTATCCAGTTCCCTTAGCAACTTTAACCCGTATCTAGCCGCTTTTACCCTGCAGCTCAGCGGACCTTATGCGGTACCCTAGCCGTATTTGCCATTAGCCTAGCCAAATTTACTTCGTGCCCTAGTCCACTTCACCCCGTACCATAACCGACCGTATACAGTACCATAGCCGAATTTACCCCTTACCCTAGCCGACCTTATCCCGTACCTTAGAAAACTTTCCGCCGTAATCTAGCCGATAGTTTTGAAATGAACCTTAAGAGCATTCAAATATCTTCAGCGTTCCGGATAATTTCGAATTAATGATAAAAAAAATAGAATTTTCTATGTTATAGTTTTACAAATTTTTGCATTTCAAAAGGGATTGTCAAAGTTTGGCACTCAAAAAGGTCATCAGTGTCAAAGTTTGGCGCTCCAAAAACTTTGTGTGTGGGACCCGCGTATGTTTGGTTTAGGTTAAAACTTTTTATTTTATACCAATATTTACATATCTGCTTAATTAAATGAATTAAATGATTTTATTTTAAAATTCGAAGTACATATAGATTTTTACTTACTTTCAAGTAACAAATTTGATTTTTTATTTTAAATTCTACATGCTCATTTATATTTGTTTTATATTTTGCAACCGCTGATATTAAAAAACGGATAAACTGTATAAAAGGTCGATCACCTTCAATTCTATTAAAACTCGTGAATCTCGATTGAGTTCCAATTTAGGACTTCATTTGGCCGCAGCCATGCACGACATACGTACTTTTACTTTCAATTATGTTATATTGTTTATAAAAATTTTGTAGAATCATGCTTTTTTTGGAATTGAAGTTTTGCTAGTAGAAAATCAGAAAAAAATTGACATCCTCTTGAGTATTTTGAGTATGTGGCTGAACATTATTTTTTTCAGATTGTTCGGGAAAAGGTTTAAGGGGAGAAAATAAAGAAATAATACCATTTATAACAATTTGTTATTAAAAATAGAATTTTTTATCTTAAAAACTGATAAACAATTTTTCTTGTAGATACACTATCCCGCATAGCTGATTCGTCAAATGAGAACTCAATAAAAGTGTGACTTTAACCATTATTATTCTTTTTAACCCCACCCCACCCCCATTTTGGATTTTCATTACATAAAGACTTTAAAACAAAGTTGACATATTCTTTTTTATAAACTCGCTTACTCAGCGAGAACGGAACGCTAATTAACAAATGTATATTTCATAAATTATTGGTCGTGGAAGGTTCAATGAGTACTCATTTAAAAACTTATTTTATCCTCTGAACATCATTTTCTTGCACATATTTACGCTATCCCTTACCTGAAATGAATATTCCACGAAAGAGTGTAAAAAATATTGAATATTTTTGTTTAAAGTGATTGTAAAAAAAAAATCAAAAATCAAAAAACAATCGGAATTGAACACTTTCCAACCGAATATATTCTAAATTTAAAAACTCAAAGTTGAAAAATTTTTAATTTACGGTAATATACACGAGTATATCATCCCCGTTTAATCAAATAAAATGTATTATTCAATCTATTGTAAAATTTAACATAAAAAAACATCATTTTTGTGATCCAACCAATTTTCGCAATTTTAAAAACATACTTAAAAAGCATGAGTAAACTTGAACATCAAGCCCGTTTAAACAAGCAAAATAAATTCACAAAAATCTTGCTCCGTCTCAAATGTTTATGAAAATAATGGTTATATATAAAAACAACAAAACGTAATATTAACAAAATCCGAACTTTATTGTATAACATTAGTTTGAACCTCGATTTGAACATATTTAGGATGAAATAACAGTTAAATAAAAAAAATTCTTAAAGAGATAATTTACAAGAAAAAAAAATGCCAACAGCACGCGGTATTCCCAAGCGGTCACCCATCCAAGTACTAACCGCGCCCAACGCTGCTTAACTTCAGTGATCATATTTGAATGTTAGTTATCTTGAATAAACAATTTAATGAATGAATTTTTTTTTAATATGCATTTTACCGTGCAACCAACTGATTTTTATGAATGTTATTAGATTCTAGAATCATTTCTAAAAGAACACGTGCTTTTCAGATTTCTATCCTATAAAATATAATAACAGATTTTAGAATGTTCAAAAATGTAACATGGAGACTCTGTCAGAATGATATTTCGCATGTATCAGAGGCAAATTTAGCGTCTGTATTATCATTTTATGCACAAAAACTATTGCCCGACTTAGTTTTCGTCACAAGTAAATGTATCTCATAGCTTATCATTCATAATATTTTCCTCCGATATCAATAAATAACTAGGGCAGACATCAAATCTAAAGTTTACAGACAATCGCCCATATATAATTAAAAAAAAGGTTAAGCAACCACCGCAGGGTCCCACTGGGAGCAGCTGCCATCAAAAATGACATCGGCTCCCAGTAGAACTGCGGTAAATCACACTTATGGCCAAGTTTCATTACCGTGAGATGGGTAGCATGATGAAATTACGACGACAGGCCAGCGAAACCCTCGTGTGTCTTGAGGACACGAAGCGACCCAAGGTACCCAAGGTACCCAAGAGATCCGATCACAAGGACAATTACTTCAACCGAATATTTTGGGTTCAGTAGTTGCAGCTCCCTCTTAAGGTATTGATACCTCTCCTCCTTTTCCTTCTCCTTGGCAGTGATGTTGTAGTCGGCCGGAGCCGAGGATAAAAATTTCCGTGAATAGCTCCTCGACAAGAGGATGCACGACATCTTCCACAAAAAATGTTGAGGATCAGTCGATGTCATATGAGCTAACGTTTGCTTACCTCAAATCACCCAGATTGAAGTCGGACACGGAGGATTTCATTGTGGCATGTCAAGACGGTGCCATTTCAACTTCAGCATACCGTTGCCACATTTTGAGCCAAGAAATTCCCGATGATAGCTGCAGAGCGTGTCATGCACACCCCGAGCACCTAGGACACATACTATCTAGCTGTCCAGCTCATGCGGGAACGACCTACATCCAAAGACACAATGCGGTACTAAGGGCCGATTTCACCAACTCTAATTAAATACATGATGAGCTAATCATGATTTTTTTTAATTGAGGCTTTAATCATAATTAGATTGTAATGCGTTCCACCATGCACATTATATCTCTGATTGAATAATCATACACCCTTTTCGTGGTAACTTTGATATTCTCTTGTAACGGCGATTCTGATTGGCACTATTTCAATTCGAAAACCAAGTCAAGACAATTGAGGTTATAGGAACACAATTTACACTTTATGGGCATCTCATCAAAGATATTTAGGCCGCATAGTTTCTGCCATCTACATATTGATGAAAACAAAAGCTTAGATACGATAAAAATTATTTTAAAAATGATCCAAATTCGCTCAGAAAATACTCCAAATGCTCAAGTGCAAACTTCGATTTGGAGGTTCTGTTCTGCAAACCAGCGTTAATCGCCGATTAACTCCGTTAACCTGCCAAAATCGACGGGTTAGTTAAACGGCGATTAACTCTAATCATACTTTAGAAGATGGTGGAACGCAAGGTACTGATTAAATTAGGCTGAGCAAGGATTAATCTCAATCAGAGTTGGAGAAATTGGCCCAAAAGTGTGCTCTATTACCATCTCTGTCACTCTTACGGCATTAGCCCTGTTACCGCACCGCCAAATACCCCTAGGGAAATAGAGTCAATCGTCGAAAATGAGACGTGCCGCATATACAGGAACTTCATATTCTCGACAGTTGTTTCTGTCACGCACTCGAGGCCTGACATAGTTCTCCTTGACTTCGATAAACGAACCATGTTCGTTATCGAAGTTTCAGCACCAGCCGACAAGAACGTCATAGCCAAGGAGAACGAAAAGAAAGTGAGATATAAATCTTATAAGGGAGTTGCGATGAATAATCAGAATATTCTGTTAAGCTGGTAGTCCTGATCATCGGCGCACTTGGAGCTGCCAAATTTTCACTGGTTAATAACCTGAAAAGCATCCAGGGATGACACACAGGGCTGTGCGTCAAAGAAATGCTAAGACACTTGCGAGGAAAATGCAGAAGGCGGTCGTCCTTGGGTCGTTCCGTGTTCTCAGGGTGCACGAGACTTTTGCCGAATCGTTGCATTGAGTCCATCGCAGTCTGTAACCACCTATCTAACGGTCGTGATACGTGGTTATAGCTAAAACGTTACCGCGATTTCACCGAGAATTGGTGCCATTTTGTAGAATGGCACCTGCTCCTGGTGAATTGCCGCGTTTGTTCTGATGACAAATTTTTATTATATATACGCTGATGTGACTTAGCACTGACATTACTAAGTTCCACGGAAAAAGGAAAAATTGCGCCTCCTTTATGTGCGCAAGCTAATTCTGTAAAAAGAAAGTATACGTAGAAAATGAATTAGTTAACATGAAAAACAGTAAGGTTACAAATGTTTATGATTCTCTGGTATGTGCTATGAGTGAGAAATAAGGATGTATGAGTTATGCGAAAAATATTCAGTACATTTGATCTATTCAACATAATGTTAAAGAATTTATCATTTTATCATTGTAAGTAAGCTATAGTTGAAGATAAGTGCGCATGCAAAAAAGTTCTAACAAAACAAGAGAGAGAGAGAGGGGGGGGGGTTCACAGCTACAGTATGTATGATGAGTAATATATGCAAACTTTAACAATAATAATGTCATAAACCTGAAGCATTTTTACAATGTAAATAAACAAATTTTGAACACTCTTTTTCAACGGAAAACTCGCTTTTCCATTTCTTGAAAATTTGTACATACGAAAAAGCGAGTTTTCCATAAAAAACAAACCTTACAATTTTTTATAGTTACATACTGTAATGTAATTTTACTAGAGAATTTAATGAATAAATATTTTAATAAATAAAGAAAAACAACAACAAATATTTATTTTAGAAGAATTCAAAGACTTTTTTACGAAAATAGCCAAATACTATGTGCTAGGAATTTTAGTTTGGGCCATGATAATAATTTACAGCGCCTATGCTCAAATAATTTTCCCACACACTTGTAAGTTGAATTATTCGCATATCCCGGCAGGACGAACGTGTTTTGCCCCGTAAAGCTTACGGAACAGTCTATTAAGAGAATCCTTCTCCAATATTGGTATAATCTCGTTGGCATTGTTGCCGTTTATGCGTATTTTAACTCTTCCATTAGGATTATACACTTTTTCGCACAACATCATGGCTAATTCCCAAGAATTCATTGTGAATTCCGAACAGTTCATTGTGAATTCCAAAGGAATGCAAAGAATTCGTAGAAAATTCCAAAAAATCGTAAGGATTCCAAAGAGTTCGTGAGAATTCCAAAAAATTCATGGGAAAATCTGAAAACTGTTGGCGAATTTTAAAGATCTAAATGTAAGTACTAATGAATTTGTGGTGAAATACATAGATTTTCTAGTAAATTATAAAAAATTCTAAAGGATTCGCTATGAATTCCGAAGATCTAATCTAATTGTGAATTGTCAAGATATTCCAGTTAATTCCGAGAAGTTTATCGTGAATCTCGAAGAATTCATCGTGAATTCCGAAGAATTCATACTGAATACCCAAGAATTCATAATGAATTATCAATTCTCGAATTAAAAAAAATTAATGCATTGTCTGCGTGTACCAAATAAATCGGACAATTTGTACTGAAGTTTCCGTCTAAATAGTCCGTCTAAATTTCGCAACGGAAAAAAATCAAATCCTTGTTGAAAAATTGTCTCCTACAAAATTTTTCGAAATTTAATGCAGAATAGGTAAAAAAAGAACAATAAAATCGGTCAAGACGGAAAGTTTAGTATTAAGGTGGAAAGACTGACTTTTTCTCTTTAAACCGGTCAATATTAACCCTCAAAGAATAATTTCAACACAATAACTTTGCATTAAGTAGCCGATGGAAAGTGTTGTATTAAAATAGAAGATAAAGAAAGTTTGATGATGAATCTTTTATCCAACGCTCTTAAATTTGTTTAAATTGTTTTAAACTATTAAAAAAGGTTCAAAATCAGTCAAAACACTTTCGAATAATCGAATTCATAATTTTTTACTAATATATTTAGTGGCTCACTTTTATCTGAGGGGCCGTCCATAAACTAAGTTACCAATTTCAGGGAGGTGGGGGTCACGTCAGAAAAACTACGGTTAGTAACACGAAGGGGGGGGGAGTAACGTTACCAACTGAGATAACGTTTAGTACGTTTCTGATGATAAATTTGAACAAGGTTTGCGAATTTGGCGAAAGATGATCCTGCAACTGTAAAGTTCAATAATAACTTAATAAATCTCAAAATTACTTTCACATTTCAGACTTCATACTCTTTCCCCTGTACCCTTCTATACCCTTTATAAAGAATTATTCTTTTTTCCCTTTTTCGCCCTTCTTATCGTTTTTTCGCCTCAATTCAAACTGAATTAATAGAAAAAGATAAGAAAATCCAACTATTTTTGGTTAAAAGTTCATTTGTTTGGTTGAAATGTCTACTATTATATTTTTGGTTCACAATTTATCTCAGTTGGTTAAAAATTCTACGACTTGGTTGAAAATCTCATAATTTTTTTGAAAATGCAACTATTTTTTTCAAAACTAATCTTTTTGGTTAAAAATTCAACTACTTGGTTGAAAGTTGAAATACGATGCTAAAAATTCATTTTTTTGTTGAACATTCGTCTCTGGTTGGAAATTTAACCATTTTGTTGCAAAATTCGTTTCATTTTTGTTTGAAAATTGATTTCTAAAACTGAAAATTTAACTATTCCATATTTGGTTGAATATTTTTTAGTTAGGAATTCCACTATTTATTAGAAAATTAATCTTCTCGGTTGAAAATTCATCCTTTTTGGTTAAAAATGCAACTTTTTGGTTGAAAGATATTTTTTTTTTTTGGTTGAGGATTCAACATAACAACCATTTGTTTTTAATTTATGGCCAGTTTAACTGCAGACTAGGAAATTTGTGTCAAGGAGCACCGGAAATATTTGACACGACGAATTTTTATGCGGAACGAACCACCTTAGACGAAAATGTAAACAAAAAGGGGAGTCAGCTTGCCGAGGTTATGGACTCGAACTCGATAATCCTACTTAATATTAGGTCAGTTAGGGATTCGCCAGCGAAATATACTTTTGTAAATGCCGTGGGCAAAATCGTTATTGACTTATTCTGGTGTAACTTGGAATCTTTTGGATTGGTCCAGAATCTGGAGGTTGATTATAGCTAGAATGTATAGAATTCTCCGAAATTATGCATGCCTCTGGACAATGTTCATTCAACACTGAGAATGTAGATATTAATGAACTTAGTAATAACTTAGTCTGTGCGATCAAGGAAGCGACAACTAAAACTAATATGTGTTTTATAAAACAGACGGCTTCGTACTGGAAAAGTAAGGGGAATAAAAAATGGTCTCACGCGGAGTGTGCTAATTTCAAGGCATTTTTAAATAAAGTGGCAAACGAAGCCAAGCGATTTGATTTTGTACAGCATTCAAGGAAAAAATACATAGAAACAAAAGCAGATTATAGAAAATTAAAGCTAGTTAGGAAAATAAATTTTGAATTGGAAATAATTTTTAGTTTCCAAAATGCCAATAGTAACAAAATATTTTGGGATACGGTCAATCGCTTCAAGCCATGTAGATTTGTAGAATATACATTATGTCACTGGGAGTGATCGAATGGGAACAGTACTTTGAAAACGTTTTCCCGCCTCCTTCGCTATATGATACCAGATTTGTCGATGTTAGGCACCCACTTCTTGATGCGAAAACAATAAAAATTTTACCTGAGAAAACATACCAGATTCCTGGACAAACTCGTTAATGTTAATGTTTTTTAAAAGGGGTCCCCCGAAAACCAACAAATTACAGACCTATTGCCCTAGCTAACACAATCACAAAAATTTTTACCCAAATATTTCAAGGAAGACTAATAAAATGGGGAAAGCAATGTCAATCGATCCCGGAAGCAAAGGCAGGTTTTCGCTCAGGAAGGGGGTGCACTGATCACATTTTTTCGCTGACAACGATCTCACACACGTGGAGAAAAATGGATAGTCAAACTTGAAGTGTCAAAATTTAGATAGTCAGTTTGATAATCTAGATAGTTTCAAGTACCATCCACGATTTTTTCTTCATACTCAGGCAGACCATAATTTTATAGCCTGTTTGAATATCCACAAGTGATTCAGACTCACTATCAGTATAGTTAAATCGACACTCCAGAATGTCAAACAGAAGTCACGTTTGCCGTGTTTTACAACACTTTTAATAAGTTTAAACCATCTGCTGATACTTCAAACATGTGTCAAGAGTGAATATAATGTGGAGAACATGTTGGAGAGTGGTTTGAGTGGTTTTAGTTCTGATTTTGAACGTCAAATTCGAAACTTCCGAGGGATTAAGGACAAAGGCGTCACTCATTAATTGGTGCGTATTCTCAACATTTTCGACCGAAAACGTGCACAGAATTTAGTAATTCGTTGATAAAGAAACAAGACTTACGAGATTAGAAATACGCATTCATATTGTTTTCTTAATTTTCCAGTATTAATGTTTTAATTCAGTGCAGTGACGCCGTTTCCTTAGCCTCTCGTGCTCAAAGTAATACGGTGTCAAAGTTTTTATACGTATAAAATCATGTCTCAGTCATCCTACTATTCAAAAATAATAAAGATGCTTTCAGAATTGATGGATTTTATATCAATTTTCATGTTTATTAATTTAACTTTCGTCTCTCGTCTCTCTTACTCTAAGGAATATATATGTAGGTAGAAGAAGGGCGAAAGATAAGAAATTTGACCCTCTGATATAATGGAGTTGACACTCCAGAATAATCAAACAAAATTCCTGAGATAGTCAGGTTTAAACTCCAGGATCGTAAACTTCACACTCTGGGGTAGTGAAGCTAACCGTCAAATTTTGACACTCCATGGATGGTACGCTTGACCATCTAGAGTCTAGGGGGCTGTCCCATAGTTGAAACTGATATATAGTCAGTCGGACACTCTAGATTTTTAGGCTGACTAGCCATTTTTTTCCGTGCATGTACCTTCAAAAATCGAAGAGACATTTTTATGCCATCTTTATATACTTTACACAAGCCTTCCCTTCGGTAAATCACTGAGTTTTATAGGATAAACTACATAAATTAGGCGTCAGTGGTAAATTCATCAGAATTATGAAACATGTGTACGATAAAGCAGCCTTGTCTGTAAGTGTAGATGGAGAGTTCACTAAATTTTAATCGGTCACTGAAGGCTTACTATAGGGAGAAATACTGAGACCTTCATTATTTAATCTACTTATGTCGGACGTTGACATTTCTTTCAGGAATAGGGGTTTCGTTGGCCTTAGAATTTTTGGAAAAATAAACGTACTGATTTTATTATATACGGATAATATCATTATTCTGGCTGACACCTTGGTGGATGCGAATAAGAAGCTGTGTGCACTGCGTGAGTACTGTGCTTTAAATAAAATGGTAGTGAACATAGATAAAACGAAAGTTATGATTTTTATGCGGGACAGGATTGAAAAGAAAATCACTAACGTACAACTTGCAGATAACCCCCTAGAAATAGTAAATTATTTCACTTATCTAGACCCTGTCAAAAACTGCCCTTTTCGCAAAAGCCTCGGACATGGCAGTAAGCAAGGCAAAAATGGCAAATTCCTCGGTTTGGAGGATTAGAGTCAGAACGAAAAACAGTAATACAAGAATATGAATTTCAGTAAAAAAGGCGGTTGACTTTTAGGTGTAACCAAAAGGATCATTCACCAGTGGAAAGTCAACTGATGATTAGAAAATGACTTTAGGTGACGCGCTTGGTTGAAAGTCAACCGCTTTATGTTCGTAATATGGACTTCATAGGTTAATTTAAGACCGAAAGTTTGTTGACTTTCTGTCAACGCATGCGTCTAAGTGGTGGCGCATCGCTGCATCGCATTTCGCGCACGCCTTTCTGCTAGCACAAATTGAATTTTAGGGCGCATGAATGAAAATCATATTAAACTTAACATACCTTTCAGTAAATCATTCACTGAAAAAAAGATCTAGTTAAAGTTACTAGACGCATCAGGTTGAAAAATTTCTAGTTATTTTAATCCGAAATTATGGCTAATTCACTCTGGTTGATTTTTTCTAGTTAAAACTATTCTGGTTAATATTTCTGGTAACAGAAGTGTCGCGATCTTGTCTCGGTTTCCAGAAATGTGTCTTTTGTCTCATGTCGTCTTGCTGGATGTATTAAGTGACGCATGGTCGTAAATTTACAATTCTCGAGCAATCCTGATTTGTTAATTGTATTTTCAATTATATGTATAAGTATAACTAATTATAATGAACCGTGAATTTAGTTGTGTTATAAGAAAAAACTGCGCGTTATCTATCTAAAAACCAGTGGTACAGGGATACTTCCAAACCAAGCACATAGTTTTTGGGTGTCTTTGAAAAATATTCTCAAAAATATTAACATTCTAGACGATAAATAAACAAAATGAATGTTCGAGAATTTTGGTGTTGACCAAGTGATCTAAGTGCATATTATGTAAAATCCTGAACAAAATAGTCTTAACGAATAGTTTCAGAAACGGAATTATAAAGAGACATCATTTTAGCGAAGCAGAACATAGTTGGTGCACTCTGTTGTTGGAAAGTTTTTTATTTTCATTGGGATGCAGTCCATATAATTTCAGAGGGGTTTAGGAAGAGTCCATAAAGGTAGAAAAGCATCGAAATTCAATAGTCGAAAATCGATGGGTACCAGAATATCTGGTTGAGCTTACCAGAAAATCTGGTTAAGTTTACCAGAATATCTGGTTATGTTGACCAAAACGCAGTATTCTTAAGCTACTAGAAAACTGTCTGGTAAATATTTCTGCTTACCCTTACCAGAAATTCTGGTTAAGTTCACCTGAATTTCTGGTAACATTAACCAGAAAATTGCCAATCAGAAAATTCTGATACTTTTAATTAGAATTCATAGTAAGGGCATATTTAACACTGAATTCTAGTTGAATTAACTAGAATTCTGGTTGGTTCAACTAGATTTTTTTTTAGTGTACCATTTATTTCTAAAAGTCTGAGACCTGCAAAAGATATCCTTAGCCCCAGAACATTTATCCTCGCCATATTTCATTTTGATAAAAGAAAAACCTTTGAATGGTACAGTCTTTGAAAAACAATGTGTATTTATCGACACTCAAAGTGATACTCCCGATGAGGGTATATGACTTGGATGTAAAGACTCTCATGGAAAACTTATGAAACCCAGTGGCGCAAGTTACGTCTAGAGAGGCCAGAGCAAGCCCCGAGTTCGTACGACCACGTTTTATAGGAATTCCATTGGAAATATTTCAATATCCCGAAGATAGTACGACGGGTCGCGAACCTCCATTCGCGCACGTTAATACATATTAAAAGCATCGTCGACGACAAACTAGTTAGATGTGAACAATTTAATAATTTCACAAATCCAAGAACTAAATTAGACTTCTCCAACGGCCTTTCAATCAATCTCGTAAATAATTGTAGACTGTATTTCAGGTAATTGCAAATCGCCTACCCCAAAGTGCGAGTTCCGCAAATCCTTTAAAATATAACCTTGAAATATTTATAATCTACCTATGATGGCAGACCTTCTTTATCAAAGTTTCCAATAAAGTTTTATTAAAGAATTTTTATAGAAAAATAAATGGAACTTTGAACTGTATGGAATTACAAATCAATCTGATCACAATGGCAAATGAAAACCTCAAAAACCGTTTGAACAATCCAATCGAAGCCATCTTAAGACGTCCACATAATTCATAACCTCTGTCCGCAAGACGCGAGCGTTATATTTCTTCGGTATCATCTGGTCAGGAAATAATAAACAAGCAGTCAGTTGATTCGTGCGCTAAAGGGTGAGAGACCCTCGCATCTGATTTGACAAGCGATATCGTATCGCACCACGGCCTTTAACCCATGCCATCATCTCCGTCAAATGAAAACCCGCCTCGGTGAGATGGAATCAAAGTCTACTACCACGCGAATGTGCAGGGACGTCGAAAACCTGAGGAAAAAGTGAGGCCGCATAGCTTTTATCGAGCACATCCCCGAGTAATATTACTCCCAACATCACGCAAGAACGCTGTGTTGTTCTCCTGGGTGATTTACGGCATGTAATAACGATCCATGCGAAGGTCACGATCTTCGGAATCGTATAGCAAGTCGACCGATTTGCACTTCAAAGATCGGAATTGCGATTCATCCTTCTCAAATATAGAAGATGCCGAGCTTGATTGAAGGTTACATAACTCTCTAGCGGTCAATTTTAATTTTTAATTTTTAATTTCATTGGTCTCCAAATTTATGTAATTTTATGAAGCTCAATTATTTTTTATTATTCATGCCAATTATCCATACTTATTGACCGTAACAACTCAGTACATTCACGCGGAAAGTTTTTTAAGAAGAGCCACTAGCTTAATTATCTCAATTACTGGTCAATTTCATTCAAGCAGGCGTACTAAAAACATTACTAACCATATCCTAGAGCTACGCCTTTAGGAACATGAATTGACACGCCCACCTTCCACGGACCCGAAGAACGCCCACTACCTAGCCTATAATCGTCGAATATTCACCCCTATTGCGAACACCATTAAAGAAAATGCACGAGCAGCAAACCCTACGAAAATCTCTAGATATGCCCTTGAATAAGGCTCATATAAACAAAGAAATAGATATATCAAAAATCCCGCCTACTACCCACAACCAATAACTAGTCATCGTCAGATACGTCAATAAACGCTTAAAATTATCCACACTCATTAAACACACCAATTTTCTATATTCATTCATATTTATTAACCTCATTGAGAAGATTCACAAACAACGAACCTCAGGAAACTGTTCGCTCTGTCATACAAGCCAAAACATGTCAATTCCAATGCCTTCTAGAAGCGCCGACACTCTAAATCTACTCACCACACCTATTGTACAGGATCCTCCTTAACGTCTCAAATAAACCCACTGATCACGCCAGCTACCAAATGTCCATTGACATAAACAGACGAATCCTTAAAAATTAATAAAATAATCGCAATCATCACCCACGTCTACATTCTAAACCCATTTATTCTAGACACTCCCTTTCTCTAGACCTATTGAAAATGCTATCTATCTGCGACCACAAGCCTCACACCCTAGAAACACCTCCAGAAACACCCACCAACCCATTGATCACGTCTACTTATTGACACACCCATCAGTAACAACATTTAATGCCCAAAAGGAACGTCTTTTAGTACATGTGGTGTTATTAGTTGGTGGAGTTACCTCTTAATCAAAATTAGCCACGTTCCCCTGTACAAACACTCATACTTTCCATCCTGCTTGCTGCAGCAACAGTCGCTAGCAATGCCTCCATGGCACACCTACTAATTTATTATCCCCGCCCCCTTATATTATATAAATATATATGATCACCCATCTCACGATCGTGAAACCTGGCCACAGGTGTGATTTACCGCGGTTCTACTGGGAGCTAGTGTCATTTTCATAGACGGCAGTTGCTCCCAGTGAGACCCTGTGGTGGTTGTTTAATCATCGCAATACATTTTTTTGCATTCCGCACCATTAAGCAATGATGTTATAAAGTCAATTTTGGAGGTGCTGCAGCGTTTTTCAGGCAAGCATAGGCAAATTTTCAATTTTTACACTACCCAAAGTTTTGAAATTTTCTAAAAAAATTCCAGTTATTCCTAAGCATCTGCACGTTTTAAGATATCCATAAAAGTAACTATGCAGAAGCTAGAAAAATTTGCAATGATGTAATAAAGTTAATTTTGAAGGAGCTGTACTGAACTTATGGTTACGTAGTGGCTAGCCTGCCGGCACCGGCAGCGAACAACGTTGCCGGCACTGGCAAGGCTGCCCCCCCCCCCCGGGGTATGCAGTTCCAAAAAGCGTGTAGTAATTTTTTTTCATTCACTGATTACGAATATGGCCAGCAAAATTGCACTAACAAAAAAAAACTATTTATAAAGGCCAAAACTTTAAAAACCCACTTTTTTAAAAAGAAAAATCTTGTGCTTGCAACATTTTTGAAAACCTCGTGTACTGATATATTACGATGCAGATAATATAATATAACAATCATCGGTACCGGTAAAAAGCACATTTGAAGCATACGGAAGGGACTGTCACGCATTTTAGAGTAAGGTCATTTAATTTAAGAGTTATTTTGTTAGTTTTTGGCTTTGGACACTTTGGATTAAACGTTTTATACAGGGTGTCCCAGGAGTATTGTCGTTCCTCGTAATGGCAGATAGGAAAAAAAAATTCAAATCAAAAAGTCCCAAAACATTTTTGGGTCCAATGCATATTTAGTGTACTACAGGGCATTGAAATTACATGTAGGTGAACATCTAGTTGCAAGTGTGCGTGTGATCCCGAAAAGCAATTTCTCCTACCACGGTAACATCACCTTGCTTCGATCATTTAAAAAAAAAATGCGATTAATAATGTGTTTTTCTGTTTAAATCGGATGGGTTCAAGTTTTATCGAACCGTAAAATAACTTTGCAAAAAATCAATTCTTTTATTTAAGCATGATCGAGATAAAATATCGGCTCACGGAAATTCGGTGCATGGAACAAATGGAAATGTAGACCATGTTCTCCGAAATTTGGTTAGAGTAGAACACATAATTTCAGTGGGCCGTAGATGTGACATGCCGCAGATGTGACATGCCGCAGGTGTGACATGGCGCAGATGTGGCATGCCGCATGTGACATGCCACAGAGAGACTTACCGCATGTCAGATGATATGGGACCCATTTAGAACTCACTTTGGATTATTTGACATGCCTTCAAGTTTTTCCAATTCTGCAGAATTCTCTCGATTTCTTAGAATTCTGCAGATTTTGAAAGCCAAGTAAATCTTAATTCAGTAGTAATTGAGCGTCAAACAAAGTTGATGAATTTGAACATTGTTGAAAAGAATTTCATGTTTTCAGAAGAATTCATAAAATTAAATCAAATTACATCCTAAATTTTTCAAGAGAATACAAAAATATTTGTTTGAATTCAAATGTTTTCGAATCAATTCAAAGATTTATACAAAATTCTGCAGAATTAAAAAAAAAGTGTGCATCCTAGTACAGTAGCTGTTCACCCGTCGACGAAAGTTGCTGAATTTTATAATAGTTGAAAAGAATTTCATGTTTTCAGGAGAATTTAGAAACTTTAGAATAAATCAAGTAATATCCTAAATATTTCAAGAGAATTAAAAAAAAATCTTTACAGACAATTCAAAGGATAACATGTGAAGTCTAAGAAATCGAGAAAATTCTGCAGAATTCAAAAGACTTGAAGGAACTTACAATAATTCAACGTAAATCCTAAAGATTTTAGAAGAATTCAAAATATTGTAATGGAATTCAAAGTCTTCGACAGTATTCTGCAGAATTAGGAAAAATAAAAGGGGTAGAGAGTAAATCAGGGCCGGTCACTGATTATTTGCAATAATTTACGAATTATATGGGCTCACCGAAATTATTTGGTCTACGCTCACCAAATTTCAGAGAACCTAGCATATATTTCTATTTTTTCCATGCACCGAATTTCAGTGAGCCAATATTTTATCTGGAACATGTTCAAATAAAAGAATTGATTTTTTGCAAAGTTATTTTACGGCTCGATAAAACTTGAGCCCATCCGATTCAAACAGAAAAACACATTCGTAATCGCACTTTTTTTTTGAATCCTCGAAGCAAGGCGAAGTGGCCGCCGTAGGAGAAATTGCTTTTCAGGGTCGCATGCACACTTGCAACTAGATCTTCACCTACATGCAATTGCAATGCCCTGTAGTACCCTAAATAGGCACCGGAACCCAAAAATATTTTGGGACTTTTCGTTTTCAATATTTTTGTTCCTATCCGCCATTACAAGGAAGGTCAATACTCCTGCGACACCATGTATATACATAGAACGTTCCATATATAAATATATAATATAAAAATAAGGTTAAAAACCACCGCAGGGTACCACTGGCAGCAACTGCCATCTAAAAAATGACACCGGCTCCTAGTCGGACCGCGGTAAATTCCACTCATGGCCACGTCTCACAACCGTGAGATGGGTGTTCACAGGTCACGACGAAATCACAACGACAGGCTGGTGAAACCATCGTGTGTTTTTAGGACACGAAGCGACCTAAGGATAACAGCTTTCTGCATCCAACCTCGCAAGTGCCGTGGCATATTTTTGGCACGCACGTATGGCTTTAAGGTTACGAACCAGTGATATTCTTGCACCTCCGAGAGCACCTATCACAAGGACAATTACTTGTACTGAATATTTTGGGTAGAGTCGTTGTAGCTCCCTTTTAAGGTCTTGATATCTTTTCTCCTTTTCTTTCTCCTTGGCAGGGATGTTGTATTCGGAAGGAGCCGAGAATTCGATCACGAATATAGTTCGTATCTCGAAGTCTTGGAGAACAATGTCAGGGTGCTCTCGGAGGTGCGAAACTATCACTGGTTCGTAACCTTAAAGCCATTCCCGCGTGCCAAAAATATGCCACGGCTCTTTCGAGATGGATGCAGAAAGCTGTCATCCTTGGGTCGCTTCTTGTCCTCAAAACACACGAGGGTTTCGCTGACCTGTCGTTATGATTTCGTGGTGTCCTGTGACCACCCATCTCACGGTTGTGAGACGTGGTCATGAGTGGGATTTACCGCGGTCCTACTGGCAGCCGGTGTCATTTTTAGATGACAGTTGCTTCCAGTGGGACCCTGCGGTGGTTGTTATCCTTATTTTTCAATTATATATATTGAATATCCAAGAGGATATACCGCATCTTTGCCTGAGGCTCTACATAGAATGCAACCATTCACTAATTTGTTCATTTACCCTTACACGCCCTTCATATATTGCTTTTATTGCCTTTAGTATAAAGAATATCAAATCTGCATAGTAATCATTAGTACCTTACTTATGTAATTTTGGTTTATTGAATTATTCTTCGGTGTAAGAATATTTTTTCTCAAAGATTTGACTAAATATCAAAGGCACTTTAAATTTACTTTAGAACTTGAAGAATGGGTAATTAGGATATATCTGAGAGGCCTGGAAATCTTCAAACCCCTGATAATTTTATTTTGTTCAGTATTGCTTATGTTTTTAATTCAGTGACACTGAATGATAATCTTAAAAATCCTATGATTTTTCAAATTACAAATACGAGTTTTTGACGTAAGTCACTAGCATAATCCTAAATTCTTCAAAAATTCTAAATCTTATCCAAATTATAATTATTTTTGTTTGAAAATGCCGAATTTTCATGTGAAACGCCAACTTAACCTAAAATTGTTTTCTTTGAAATTTAACAAATTTTTATTAAATATACCAACAATTTCCGACAGAAAACACGATCATAAGATAAAAGAAAATTGTTCAGAATTGTAAAGCTTCTTCAAAATCCAATGATTCTTGTTTAAAATAACTGATTACCTGTGGAAAACGTTAATATAACTTGAAACTGTTCAAAAATTGGAAATCTTATTATAACTATAATGATTTTTGTTTTAAGGCAGTTGGAACGGTGCCCAAAAATGGCGAAATCTATGGAGCACTCAAATTTGCTACTAAGCTTCGATAAATCAGGATTAAGGTTTTAAAAAGACACTTTGAAAATTGTGTGGTCTCGGGAAAGGAGTTTCATGGTGACCGGAGAATAAAAACGCAATTTGTGATTTTCTATTTTTTTGTCTTGTTCATTGACGTGTCCAAATAATTGGCCAATATAATAATATCACTGTTATTGAAATAAAAAATTAATTTATTCTTGGATTAATAAACGTGGTCTCGGAAGAGGGAAAGTATATAAGTGATAGAATGATGCCGCTGTAAACTCGCTCTTGATGAATATTTACTAAACCTATTCATTTTGATACTTCAAGAGTTAATAATAATTTTGAAATTTTTCTTGGAATTACTTATTGAATAATTTACACTTCTCGTCTTGACGTAATTTATAATAATTATATAACTTATTATTACATCATATAAAATTAAAGACTTGCCATCGTACACATTTGTTGTGTTATAAAGTACAAGGAAAAATATGGGAATGGCGCATTACGTAGAATCGAATAAATAAGGTAAGTATTAGAAATCCTATTCTCTCTTTATAGAACAATAATGTTACTCGCATTCCCAGAATCTAAAACGCCTTCAGAAAGGCACGTTTAATGTACTTCTAAACAATTTCTATTTTTTTTTTTTTTTGCTATTAGTAGAGAGAAAATTATGATTCGTATATTTTGAAGGAGAAATGTTAATTTCTCAATGAAAATATCAAATTCTGCAAACCTTTGGAGACAATTTAATATCATCGACCTCGCTAGAAATATTTGTGTTCTTAATTGTTAAAACTGCTACAATTTCAACTTGAAACGGTACAATTTAAAAGCCTTGTATTTTAACATTGTTTCTATCTCTGCAAATGTAGCATTTTCAGCTCATGTGTCGAGTGTCGAGTCGAAAGTTTTGGGGAAATTTAATAAAAGGTACTAAAGATGGTTTATTTGGTCATAAATGTTTTTAATTACAAAAAAAATGTATGAAACGTAATTTTTGTTTTGTAAATACTATAACGTTGTGGCCTGCCACTCGTTATGGATCCCCCCAGATTCTAAAAATTAAATCTTTATATTTAAACCGCGACATCGTCCATGGCCAACACCAGCTCAAAACCTACGTAATTAAGGAATGAGTATGAAAGGATCTGTAGTATGTTCAATGAGTGTGGATCGAGTCAATTCAGATTACGTTTAATTTCTTCATTTTCTAGGAAATGGTTTGAAATACGAAATTGTAATGTATAGCTTAGATTAAAATAGGTACCTGCAGGCTCAATGTAAATTATGGACCCGACGTACTATCTTAATTTTGAAGTGCTCCAAAGTTTTTCGGTCTATCCTTTTCGATTTTCCACTCTGCATAACTCACACCACTACTCTGGTCAAGCTGACCACAAGCACCTTTACTATCCTTGGTGCATTATCACTATAAATGTGTCCATCCTTCAAACAGTTAGCCGGCTCGTAAATAATCCGATTTCATCAGGATTATATAGTTAAAGAGTACCAAGCCCTGCTACGCCTGATACCTGTCATTATAATACGGATGCATCCATTTGACCATAGACTCAATCCATCATACCACCTACTACACCAAGTGAAACCTCACTAACCGAGAAGCTAGATACATAGTGAGGAGGGCAGCACCTTCCGGATACGCATTGTGGCAGGAGTCTGAAGCAACGCAGGATGGCGTCAGTTACGTGTTGGCCATTGACTCGAAAGGAGAAAAAGAGAGAGTGGCATGACGTCGAAATTTCGTGGGCGAGTCCATTGTACATTCTTCCGCCAGGCTTGGCTTTGTAAGAGAATTTTGGAATTCTAAAAAGAATTTGGTAGACGTCAGGAATGACTTCTCTTTCCTAGTTTTTTGTTTGTCGGTATTGATTTCTTGAGTGATTTTTGTGTGTAGTTGATTAAGTTCGAGTTACCATGTTTGGAGTTTTTGTTTAGAGTAACCATCTAATGTTTTGCGCGTCCTTTCTGGCTTTATGCCATTGAAATTTGAACGTGTCGCGAATTAACCATAAAATGAGAGTTTTTGTCTTTTTTTTTTGTTTGTTTCGTAAGCTTTTTTCGTGAGAATTAGTCTCAAGCATATTAGTTTCTTTTCTCATAAAGAAAACGAACTTGAGTAGACAAGCTCTTTGTTGTACATGTACACTCAATCTAATTCAATAAACTTGGTTTATTTTTCATTTACTCGAATGATATCTATAGCATTTCTCGCCTCCATAAAATCCCTCTACTCCTGTGCTAGGGACTTTCTGTAAGTATCAGTTGAATTTTTTTTGTACTTACAATCAAGCCAATCTGTCAGTTAGTCTCCGCTTTGTGCCCCACAGAGCTGGGAAAACCGTAATAATACAAACACGTTGGACCAGATATCATTGCATGTAGACAAAAGCTTGTAAAAAGTAAATTCCGGTAATGTAGATATTTACTTATTTGTTGCAAAACGTTGTTATTAAGTTCGAAGACTGCTTTCATAGAATGATTTTAATGTTAATTAATTTGTACATTTAATCTCTCTGAAGTCTGAGCGCACTATCTCGATATCTAAGAATAATAAATCTTTGCGAATAAGGGTCGATTATTTTTAAATGTCTCCAAAGATTTGCAGATTTGGATGTTTTCAATGAGAAAATTACATTTATCCTTCAAGATAATCAAATCATAATTTTCTCTCTAGGAATAGCAAACTTTTGCATTCTTCTTTGGACGAAAAAAGAAGAAATTGTTTGGTTCACTTGGCCTCCAGTTTTAACTGAATAGGCCAGGAACGTACAGTTAAATCTGAAAGGCCATAGCGCATCCGCATGTTCAGACAAGTTTCACAGTTCTTCTTCAGTTTTCAGCCGAGAACATGTTTGTGAGAGACGGCGCTTTATCAATAATTGGGTTAATTTCCGCATTAGGGACAAAAAAGATATATCGAATTTGTTAACCAGCACTTTTTGACCAACGGTTCTGGTTTTAACCACCAAAGAAATAATGAGAAATCAAAAGTTCTATTTTTCGGTGAAACAATGCGAGATACGAAAAAAGACGCAAAAACAAAAATTATGCATGTCAAAAATATCTACAAATTTGTTAATTACTCACTTTTTGATAGAACGCTTAGTTTTTGTTTTAATCGTAAAAAAATAACATTAAAAAAGATCAGATAAAGGTTGTTTCACCAAAATTCAATTTCAATTTAAAATTTCACGGAGTTTTTCAATTAAGCGACAATATGCTGCTTCGTTTTTAATGCAGTTATAGTAGAATTTAGATTTCACTTTCCACAAGGTTGTTTTATTTTGATAAATTTCGAGCAATTCTTCTGAAAATTGCACGTTCTGAGATGTCAGTTTTTAGTTTCTCCAATAATTCACTGAACTGAACTGAAATCTTGTCCTTGGCATTTGTACACACGCGCCGATTTAACTGCGCAAAACGTTTCGATTCAGGTCGATCGAATGATTTTTCATTCGTCCTCCGGCCGACTGTGCAGTCCAAGAAAACTCAACGATTCCATCATCCACACGCTCAGTTTTTACTGTACAGTAGGGTGGTCCAAAAAACGCTTTCCAAGCTACAGGGCAAGTCACCCCCAAAAAATTTCCATTTCCTCCATTTCATCTTTTCTATTTTCGAATATTGATACGTGTCACCAGTCACTTTAAAACTTTCATTTTTAACCCACCTTTAACCCCCACAACGACCCAAATTTGACCCAAAAATATAAAAACTACATTTGGGGGAGTTACTATTATGGTTCTATTTCGTAGACACTCCTCTTCAATGCCTAAAAAACTTGGCAATTTTTAATCAAACCCTGAAGTATGCATTCAATTTTTCGAATATCCGAAATTTCCCTATTTTAATTAAATGGGATTTGGAAGTGCCCGGTGACACGCGTTAATATTTCAATTTCGAAAAAAATGACGGATTTTGTTTCTCCCGAAATGGAACCTTTTGGGGAGGTGTCTTGCCCTCTAGAGTGAAAACAAATTTTGCAATGCATTTTTGGACCACCCTACTGTACAGTCCTGGCCTGTTCAGTTAAAGCTGGAGGCCACCTGAACGTGTGTAGCTGGTTTTAGATTCTGGGAGCGCGAGTAATTTTATTGTTCTATAAAGAGAGAATAGGAGTTTTAATACTTACCTCATTTCTAAGATTCGACGTAATGCGCCAATCCCATATTTACCTTGTAGATTACAACACATCAAACATGTACAATGACAAGTCTATAATTTTATATGATATAATATTAAATTATACAATTATTATAATTTACGTCAAGACAAGAAGAGTAAATAATTCAATAAGTAATTTTAAGGAAAATTTCAAAATTATTATCAACTCTTGAAGTATCAAAATAAATAGGTTTTGTAAATATTCAACAAGAGCGAGTTCACAGCGGCATCATTTTATCACTCATACACTTTTCCTCTTCCAAAACCACGTTTATTATCTTTAAAAGAAATTATTAATTTATTTCAACGACAGTTTTATTATTGTATTCGCCAATCATTCGTACATGCCAATAACCAAGAAAAAAATAGAAAATCAGTAATTGCATTTTTATTCTCCGGAAACCACGAAACCCCTTTCCGGTGGCCAGAACGTTTTCAAAGTGTCTATTTAAGGATGTACACTACGTACAATCAATCTCAAAAGTCGCCTCTCTTTAAAATGATGAATGAAATCGACAAAAATATATCTATTATTAATTTCTGCAAATCTTGACTGAGGCTTCTGAGCGTACACCAGAAAAAATAATTCTGGTTAAAATTATTTATTTAACAGTAGTTATTTAGAGTTTTAGTTTTTGCTTTCTCTTTAGGGAAAAGTTACAATACTTATTTAATCCTAATGATCGAGGCCTCATTTGATTCTTTGAAGTATTTTTTACAATTATATTTGGGTGGGGTTTTTTAAAAAGAAATAATTTAGAAATCATTTAGTTATTATTGTTATAAACAATGATAGTTTAAAGTTTAATAAACACCACCTAAATAGAATGGTAGGTAATCCTTCAAAGAATACAATGAGGCCTTGCTCATTAGGAATAAATAAGAATTGTAACTTTTCCCTAAAGAGATAACAAAAACTAGAATTCTGAATAACTACTGTAAAATAAATAATTGAAACCTGAATTATTTTTTTCAGAAGTACGTTTCGAAGCCTCCGTCAAGATTTGCAGAAATTAAAAACAGATCAATTTTTTACGATTTGAGCAATCATTTTAAAGATTGGCGATTTTTGAGATTGATTCTACGTAGTGTACATCCTTAAAACCTTAATCCCGATTTATCGAATCTTAGTGGCAAAATTTGAGTGCTCCACAGATATCGCCATTTTTTGGACAACGTGCCAACAGTCTTAAAATACCAAGGTTTGGTGTCAAACGCTAACGCAACCTAAAACAGTTTAAAAACGGTGAAACTTTAAAAACAAACGATTTTTGTTTAAAAATGTCCATTATTGGTAAAAAACGCTAAAAAAAAACAAAAACGTAAATTGTTGAAAATTTTTTTAGATTTGAAATCTGTGAAAACATATTTGGAGACATTTTCGGGAACTTTGTAAAGATATACACATTTTCTTATCTATTAATAATCTGCTGAAGGCTGGTGCCCTCGTCAGTATAAAACACAAACCAACCATTACTCTTTCGGTTCTAGTTCTGTCCCTACACTCCCCCTCCATTGACCGAAGTTTGGTGGGTCTGACATTATAACTAGACTCTCCACGTTAAGGCGACTGGCTAATTATTTTGTACATGATTTCGGCTCGCGAAATACATTTCTCTCATCAAGTTGGTAGAGTAGCCTCGAAGTAGTTTGAAACTTTGGTTGGCGAAAGGCATGCATCCGGTAAAGGTGAAGTTTCAGGCGCTGAATGGAGACTGGGTGTTTGAAATGCTAGAGCGGTGAATGATCTTAAGGAAAGAGAGCTACGCAAAACTATGCACGTAAGGAAGCTAGATATTTTATGTTTACCTGAAATAAAGAAAAAGGGATGCGAAATTGAAGAGGTAACAAATGGGAAGTTAATGAACGGACCTAAAATATGGCCAGGAGTAGATAATGAATCACATGGTAGTCAAGGGGTTCGTCTGATTATGAATGACAGAGCTTGCTAGCATGTCAAGAAGCATGTATTTATATCTCCCAGATTGTTGTGGGTTTGAATGAAAGTGGGAATCAGAAGATTATTTATCATAGCGTGCTACGCCCCAGTTGATAGTGAAAGAAGTGAAGTAAAAGACGCTCCTGAGACACTTTAAATGATACTATATGCACTTGCGATCATGAGGAAAGAATCATTCTACTAGAAGATATGAATGGATGGGCTGGAGTCCAAAACGTCAGGGTGCGGGAAGGTTGCTAGGTAATTTGGGGATCCAAAAACAAATTGTAGCGGAGACAGATTGGTTAGTTTATGCTTAGAAAAGGGCTTGTTTATTACAAATACATGGTTTAGGCATAAAATGATCCACTTGTACATAGGGTGCAGATGAGATAGCTACAGTATAATTGACTTTGTTGTTGCGGATGAAAGACTAAGAGAGCTAGTAAAAGATACAAGGGTTATGAGAGGTTCTGAATATAAAACTGATCATAACCTTGTAGTCTGAAAAAGGAATTCAAGTCAAGGATGGAGAAGAGAGAGAACCAAAAAGACGAAGCGGACGCGAATCAAGATTGAGAATATACAGAAACCGGAAGTGCAAATACATTTTTAGAATAGAATATACGAACGCATCGATGGGGTAACTTGGGATGGGCTGATGTGCAATAAAGATATAGAGGGCTCATGGACTATGCTCCGGGAAATCATTCTTAGGAATGCGACTGAAGTGTGTGGTACTGCGGTTGTAGGAAGAATGTCTGATGATGTGTAGTGGAGTGATGAAATCTGCGTAGCCAATAACGAAAAGAAGCAAGCGTATATGAAAAAGTTATTGAACATTACAGGCCTTAGCGATGAGCAAGAGACTGTTTTGGAAATCGGCGTTGATCATTCTGAAAAAGAAGTAGTATTACAGAGTTAGTCGGCATGATAAATAGCAAGGGTAAAATGTTGTTGTACGTTTAGTCTCGACCTTTTTTGTGTACTAAATAGCGAAGCAAGTCATGGAAATGAAGGTCAAAATAAAATATTCGATCATTCTTTTTTAAACGTTTTGGTCACTGTTTTGGACCCTCATCAGTCAAAAAACATTTATTAAGTCTGTTAAAAACATAGAAATACTGTAGAAATATTTATAAAACAGAATAACTAATGATGAATGAAAATTAAAAAATTTTTAATTAAAAGAAAGAGAAGGGTTGTATCATAGAAGGAGGCCCTCAATTTTAAATCTGTATCACAAGCAATAAATATTGAAAACAGCAGGGTTAAATGTTATATGATACATACGGGATACTAGACGCTTTAAGGTATACTTTCAAGGAATTATTGGGAAGTGGATCTATAGTACAGCACAACTGCGACATAGAACGCGGTACGTTGGAAAACCCGGTTAAAAGAATCTGTGCCTCTGAGGTTGGGAATATAATTAATAACCTAAAGAATGGCAAGACTGCTGGGGTAGACGGTATTGATGCTGAAATGCTTCAATGCGGTGGCGACTACATACCTCACAGGTTGTGCGAGTTCATAAATTTATGTATCGAGATGGGAGAAGTTCCGGATGACTGGAAAAAGTCGATTATCGTCCCAATATACAAAGGAAATGGAGATAAAAGCAACTGCAATAATTACAGAGGTATCAGCTTACTAAGTACCGTAAGCAAAATAAATTCAAAAATACTTACTCATAGGCTAACGAAAATAACAGAAGAAAAGATATGGGAAGTCCAATGTGGATTTATGCCAGAAAGATCATGTACGGATCAGATATTTAGCTCAAAACAGATCACAGAAAAACGTTTGGGAGTAAACAAAAATGTTGTCTGTGCATTCGTCGACCTGGAAAAAGCGTTTGACAAGGTAGATAGAAGTAAACTTCGGGAAGTCCTGAACGAGTACGGAGTCAATGGATGGCCCCTACAAGCAATAAAAACAATATATGCAGGTAGTAAATCGAGTGTGAGGGTAAATGAGCATCTGAGTGACTGCTTCGAGATAATCCAAGGTGTTAGGCAAAGATGTGTTACGTCCTCATGGCTATTTATTATATTCATGGACAAGTATCTAAGAATGGCCCTTTCAGACGACAAAAGTGTGGATATCGGGACAGTGATGGTGCGAGGGTTAGCGTAAAGTAAGGGTGAAAAAAACAGTATGCAACATTGTCTTAGACGATGAGAAGATAGAACAAGTTGATATGTACGTGTATCTTTGTAGTTTATTTACTGCTGTCCGAAAGATCGATGAAGAGATAGACAGATGCATAAACGAGGGTAGATTGAGATACCTGAACCTACCAAGAAAAGGATAAGAGTAAAATTAACGCGAATGGCATGCAATCCCTGTGCAATATTTTCGGTATAACGCTAATGGACAAAGTCAGTTATGAGAGAATCCTTAAAGAATGTGGTGTAGAGGAAACACTGGTTGACAAGTATAAAAGAAATTCGTTAAGATGGTTTGGGCATGCTGAGTGAATGACAGATGAACGACTGACGAAACAAGTATATCAAGGTAAAGTAAATGGCATCGTACCCAGAGGAAGACAGGGAAAAGCATAATTCGAATGTGTGAATGAAACCCTGATTCGAGGAAATATAAAAGGCCATAGAAACACACGAGCTTGCATGAGGAAATGCATGGACGTGAAGGAAGCTAAAGAGGTATGCCAGGACAGAAAACTGTGGCGACAAATAGCTTATAAGAAATGCATGGTGAAGAGTGTCAGCGGGGTGAATTAATTCTGAAAGGAAAGACCTTCAATACTAATGGGCCCGAGTGGATAGCTTTACATTGTGAATTTGTGAAGCCCTTCGCCTGGGATGATTGCTAGAGAGTTTCTTTAGCGACCTGGGTCGGAGCAGTGTTGTGGAACGAAGGTATTGTTTAACCCTCTGCCTGGTCATTTGACCGTTACCGTCAAAAATCGTTAAATGAGGCATGTAGATAGAAACTTTTTAAATAATAAGTAAATTATTATTCGAAAATACTCAAAATGAAGTATCAGTACTAAATTTGAAGAACATTCAACAAAATTGCTCAAAATTGGATAAAAAGTGACAGGTTTATGATACGAAAACCATCATGTGGAACATAACCTCAAGAAGGAAACGTCAAATTGAACAAAATACTTTTGAGTGGAAGAATTGTTCAAAATTCATTTAACTTACATTTAATTTAAGGTGACATTGTGTATTAAAACGATTGTTCGCAAGATTTCATGCAATTTTCGCGCCTAAAAGGTCATTTCATATTCTGCAATAGTAGGAAGGAGAAGTTATGTTTTCGTGACAGGTAAGGAAGAAAATCATACAAAAATGTAGAATTTTCTAGTTTTTCATTTACTATCCTTCTTAAATTATTTAGGTTATAATAATGTATTAAAGTACTTAAATTTTTGATTGATTATGATAAGCAATGAATTTTTCTTTGCATAAAGGTACGTCGCAATTCTTCACATCTGAAAATTGTTCTTTTCATTACTCCTTTCATTTTTCAGACAAAAATCCGTTTTAATACACAATGTCACCTTAAATTCAATGTAAATTAAATGAATTTTGAACAATTTTTCCACTCAAGGGTATTGTGTTCAATTTGACGTTTCCTTCTTGAGGTTATGTTTTATATCATAATCGAGAAAATTACCCCTCGTGTCTGACTATGTCTTTCATATGTTTTCGAGGTTGTTGAATCAAAATTCAGGGTCCGTTTAGCTCCATCACGTCAGATTTCGTCCATAACCTCAAAATACATGAACATCGCTAATTTAATGTGAAACATGATTCGTACCTTTCAAAAGTGGTCATATTCTATGTTTTCGAGTTTGCTGAGTACGAATCCGGAGTCGTTGTGGTTCTATGACGTCACGTTTGGTCCCTCACCTCAATGAAAAACGGTGAATTGGTAATTTGATGCAAAACATGTATTTTTTCAATGCATCACAACAACTCCGAATTCGTACTCAGCGATCTCGAAAACATAAGGTCTGACCACTTTTCATAGGTACGAATTATGTTTCACCTTAAATCAGTGATTTTCATGTTTTTTAAGGTTAGGAACGAAATCTTACGTGATGGAGCCAAACGAACCACGAATTTGAATTCAGCGACCCCAAAAACATATTATATATATAGTCAGACTCCAGAGGTAATTTTCTCGATTTTTTTGTGGAGCTGTGTAATGTATATTTTGTAGTTGAAAATGCAATTATTTTGTTAGAAAATTCAGATTCGTGTGTTGAAAATTAAACTGCTTGCAGGGAATTCGTCTTTTTGGAGTTAATTAGAAGAAAACAGAAGTGCTAGTAGTAAAACGTCTGGAGCAGGTAATATCAAACATATTATTTTTGAAAGAAATAATAATTATTTGCAAAATTTGCCGAATTCAGTTTAAAAACTTTTTTCGACACTTAAGTAAATGCAATTTTCTGTTTTGGTCCCTGTTGCAAATTTCTGAAGTTAGATTTAAAAAACGACACTTTTGAGATTGACTCCACGAAAATCCTTTATATTCTGCTTTTTATTTGTTAAAATAGCATTTTTAATTAACTTTCATAAACAAATTGATTTAGCAGTAAAAAAATTTATGGCTGTTAATGAGTTCCCAAATTAGGCTAGGAATGACACTAATCATACTTTTGGACTGAGAGTGCAAAATTATTAAGGGATAATTTTGAGAAATTCGATTTTTTGAGAAATACATGAAAATTTATGATGTTAGTTAATAAGTTTTCAAATCTGATCTGAAAAATTTTCTATCAAATCTCACATAAACTTAAACATTTATTCTTTAATTTTCAACTTTTAAAGACAAATAACATATCGTTGAAATCATTATAATTCGTAGATTTCTAATATTTTATTTAAAAATTACCAAGTGCTAAATTTAAAAAAAAGTTATATGCCGGATTTTACTCCTCATTAGGTACAAAGGACTCCCGCTGACCAGGATCGACGGCAGCAGTTCGGCTGAGTGAGGGGAAACCTTGTAGCGGGGGAATCCTTCGCATGTACCAAGGGCGGAATTGACCATCGCCCAGGGCAGACATGCCCAACCCGGGGAAATTTGCTCTGGGAGCACATGTTCCGCTTCCACCAATTATTCTCCTGGAGGGCGGGAGTGGTGATAGGCGCGTGCGAGAATCTCTACTCTGTGACGTACGCTGCACCGTAGATACGAAATATCTGTTGGGGTGCTTGGGGGCGACTGACTTTTCAACATAATATTTTAATAGTAACTAAAGTCTTAATTATTTTATTGCAGTATGTTTACATTTCTTTTCAATTTATGTAATTGAAAAGAGAAGTTCACATTGTTTCTTTGTTGTGCATTATTGAATATTTTAATATCACCGTTTTTTACATTGTATGTAAAATATACACAAATGTTGATTGATGCTTTCTGCAGTATAACAATCTATTAAAATTGTGCACAACGTAGAAAGGTAAGTTATAGATTCGAAATATCCTATTTCCTATTTACCGTATCTCGAAATGATGATCGTGATCGTGAAATCTGGACCAAGTCTGATAATATTTTAGATCAACATCGGAAGATACAATTTTTTATTTTTGCTTTTGTGAATCTTCAAATTATGCGATATGCAATAATGTACAACAAAGAAACACTTTGTGAACTTCTCTTTTTAATTACATTCATTGAAAAGAAATGTGAACATACTGCAAAAAATAATTAGGACTTTAGTGATAATTAAAATCTTATATTTAAAAATCAGTCGCCTCCAAGCACACCAACAGATATTTCGTATCTACGGTGCAGCGTACGTCACAGAGTAGAAATTCTAGCACGCGCCTACCACCACTCCCGCTCTTCAGGAGAATAAGTGGTGGAAGCGGGACATGTGGTCCCGGAGGGAATTTCTCCGGGTCAGGCATGTCTGTTTTAAGCTAAAATCGAACAGCAAGAAAATTTATTTTTATGAACGACCCTATCAGAAATTTTCAGAATCTTCCCAGCGAAAAATTCTTGTCTAAGAATGATTAATTATAATAGTTATTATTTTTACAATATGTGAGCATTTATTGAATTTTAGAATTATATTAAAATGTATGTGCATTTTTTACATTATTTCCTTTTTTTATATAGTTACTTTCAAGTTATTTGCTTATATAAATATATTTATAAACAAAGCAAAGTCTATAAAAGAAGTTTTACTGTTAAAATATTAAAATTTTGTATTTTAAACTATCTAAATTTGAATTTACCGCCAATTTATCAAAACTTGAGTTGAAATTTGAGGTTATTTTGACTTTTGTTCGTTCTCATAAATTCTCAAAGAAGTTATTTTCCGGTTATATTCTCGGTAATATTCTCATTCTCGTTACCATTCTCAAAGTAATGTAACCGACTCAGAACTCTATACAGAGGGTCCAGAGCAGGGTTGCGAACGTGCAATACTCTAGGTATTATACGCGGTTTTATACGCGTATATTACTGCGTATAATACGTCCCTAGCTTTCTACGTGAGGTAACGTATTATACGTGTGAATCAAAAGTTGCAGAGCGCATGCGTCGCGTCATTATAACATAACCTATATTCACATATAATATAACTATTCACAATAAAAAATAAATTTTATACAAATAATTAACAACTAATCAGGTACCTGTGACTTTTTAGTCAATTAATATTTATCTTTTGTAACTTTTTCTAGTAGAGCATACATTTTGCCTCAGTTTTCTGCCCTTTTAATTCTCGAAATTCAAATCCTGCCATTGAGTTAGACTACATCACGTAGTTTTCCCCATTACATACATAATTATTTATTTATTTTTCTTTATTTACTATTGTGAATGATTTAATTCCAGAGAGAGTGCGCCAACCTAGTCGGATTCCGCCATTTTAAGCTGTGGTTATCTATAGTGTAGTATATATACTATATATCTGTAGTATATGTATAAGAAAACCGAGCCAATCAGCGAGCAGACACTAGGTTGCCACACTGCTCTGGACCCTCTGTAGTTTGTGCAGAGATGAGGGGGGAGATTGCGCATGCTGTGTATTTGATGTGACTGACTTACCGCAGCGCGCCCTGCCTGCCTTGAACCTTCACGGAACTAAAATTAAAGGTCCAAAAGTGCGCCCTCTGTGCCTATTTGTTTTATTTCGGGAACTAAAATGAAAGGTGGCTTACCTGCCAGCCGCCGCCTCAGGCGCGGATCCAGAGGGGGGGCCACGGCGGCTTGCCCCCCCCCCCAAAAAAAAAGCCCAGACTCGAATTTTTCAAATAAGATAATTGAAGTTCACGATCCCAATAAAAAGAAACTAATTAGGGGCTATTCGTGTGAAAATAAGTTTACAAATAAAAAAAAGTGTCGGTAAAGTAGGAAGCCGGTCACGTGACCCACTCGTCACAGGGCCTTAAAAGCTTATGTTTTTGGCTTGAAAATTCAAAATTCTGGAAAACCTCTAATTAGCCATTGCCACAATATCTAGCCAATCAGTGAAGAAGTTCAAAAATCTTCTTTCAAGAAAAGTGAAGAAATAGCGGCATTAAGAGACAATTGTGAGAAAATAGTGTATTTGGTGTAATTTTTTTCGAAATAGTAGTAAAATAGTGTGTGTGTGTGAATGAATAAATAATTCAACAAACAAACAAACAAACCTGCTGGCATCGTATCTGGTGGGTGGAGAAGGGTCCATTCGGCGGTCAGAAACGCGTTCCAAAATATCGGTGCGTCTATCCGGAACTCTCTCAGGACTATGTCTTCTGGCATGTTCGGTGGTCAGGCGTTTCCGGTCAGGCTCAACGTACAAATCTCGAGGATCGCGTCGGTCGCTCGACGTTCTTTTGATGGAAGGAGGTGGTGGCACTCGACGACTTTCTTCTAAACGCAACTGCTGCCTCTTCAACTCAAGTCGCTCGCGTTCCAATTTCTCCCTTTCGAGTTTTTGACGCTCTCGTTCCAAACGAAGAAGTTCCGCCTTCTCCTGCTCAATTCGCTCTCTTTCGCGTCGCAATTTCTCGCGCTCTCGCTCGAGCCGAGAAGCTTCTTCTCTTTGTCGACGCTCCACCTCTCGTTGTCTCTCCATGTCCTCACGACGTCTACGTTCCTCTTCACGAACAAGTCGTTCACGCTCGCGGAGTCTCTGCCTATCCCGTTCCTCCTGTTGTATTGGGAAATCAAGCCAAATTTAATTAACTTCAATTTAACCATTTCTACAAATATTTACACTTTACGTTTTAAAATACAGCAGGCATCGAACTCACAGGCCTCACAGTCTCTATGGGATAAAATATAAGGACCAACGGGTACTTTTTGTTACGATCAGTAGGGTACTTTTTTGGCGCTCAAAGGATAACAAATTCAGGATCAATTCATAAGACTTCAAAACAATTCAAGTTGAATTAAACCAAACAAAAAATCAAATGGATTGGAAACAATTTTAAAAATAAAATAAAAAATCCATTGATTTCCGTAAAATTGAAACACACTTAGAGGAATTCAAGGTAAACTAGAAGAATTCGATGAAATTCATAAAAATTCAAGGTAATTTAAAAGAATTTGATGGAATGTCCATGAATTCAATGTGAGGTTAAAAGACTTCAGGTTCAATCAAATGAAAAATTTTTAAAATTCAAAAAAATCCATGGAATTAAGTAGACTTGAGTAAATTTAGAATGATTCAGGATAAATTAATAAGAACTTAGGCGGAATTCCAAAAAATAATCGCAAATCTCTTCAAATCTTTGAAGCCCTACTAATTTCTAACCAAAGCAATGACAAAACAATTCAGAAGAATTCAAATGAATTGGAAAAAAAATTTTATCGAAAAAAATCCGTTGGTTTCAGTAAAATTTGAGTGAATTTAGAGGAATTTAAGGAAAGCGAAAAAATTCAATGAAATTCATAAAAAAATCAAACTGAATTTAAAAAACACTTGAAACAATTCAAAAATATGTAAAAAATCATTCAATTCAGTAAGTTTGAAATGAGTTTAGAAAAATGAAAAGTACATTTAAAAGAATTAAACAAACTTGTAAAAATCCATTGAACTGAGTAAAATGTAGTGAAATTAGAAGAATTCAAAAGAATTTGAAAGAATTCAAGATAAATTAATAAGAATTTAGGGAGAATTCCAAATGAATTGCAAAATATATTTGAAAATCTCTTCAAATCTTTGAAACCCGACGAAATCCCTCACTTCTTGTGCATAAATTCTTTCAAGTCCATTAAAATATTAAAATTACCTTGAAACTTTTTAAAGCTCTTGAAAATGCCTGGGCATTTTTTAAAATAACCTAAAATACTTCAAATTCTTTAAAATCTTTTGAAATCCCTTATAATTTTTTCAAGCTCTTGATAATTCCAAGGGATTTGAAAAAAAAATACCTTAAAATATTTCAGATCCACTGGTCATTTTATCAAATGATCCTCAGAACCAATTAACTAAAAACTTTAAGAAAACAAAAGAATTCCAAAGAATTTAAAAGAATTCCGGATAAATTAATAAGAATTCAGGGTGAATTAAAAAAAAATGTAATCTCTTAAAATCTTTGAAACCCTACGAAATCCCTTACTTGTTAATAAATTCTTTCAAAACCATTAAAATATTATAAAATCCCGTAAAATGCTACAAAATACTGGAAAATGTCCAGGATCTCTTTTAAAATATGTCTTGGAATCTTTTTAAATACTCTAAAATATTTTCTTGAAAAAGTCTTGGAATCTTTAAAAATACCATAAAATACTGATAATCCTTGGAATCTTTTAATATACCCTGCAATATTTCAAATCCTTTAAAATCCCTTGAGACATTTTTTTAAAGCTCTTCAAAATTTCTTGGAATTTTTAAAAATATCCTAAATGCTTTGAAACCCTTTCAAATTATTGAAATCAATTTAAAATTTCATTGGAATCTTTTAAAGTTCCATACAATTTTTCAAATCCCTTGAAACTTTTCAAAGTGTTGAAATTGCTTTGGAATCTTAAGAAAAAAAACAACAACAAAAAATATTTCAAATCCTTTCGTATGTTCAGAAATCGCTTGCAATTTTGTAAAGCTCTTGAAAATTGCTTGGAATTTTTTAAAATATCCTAAAATTGTTTAAATTCCTTACAATCCATCAAATTATAAAATCAATTAAAAATTCCTTAAAACCATTTAAAATTCCATAACAATTTTTAAATACCTAGAAATCTTCTGAAATCTCTTGAAACTTTTGAAAGCACTTGAAAATTACTTGGAATTTTTACAAATAACATAAAATTTTGAAAATCCTTTGGAATAACTTGAAATTATTGGAATCTATTACATATACTGTAAAATATTTTGAATCTTTTGAAATGTACTTCGAATTTTTAAAAATACCTTAACATTTTTTCAATTTTTTGAAAAACTTTCGAATTGTTGAAATCAATTGAAAATTTCTTGGAATCTTTCAAAATATCCTAATCTATTTTAAACACTTTGAAATCCCTTCAAATTATTGAAATCAATTGAAAATTGCCTTGGAATCTTAAAAACTTTCAAATACTTTGAAAACTTTTTAAAGCATTGAAAATGCTTTGTAATCTTTTAAAATACCCTAAAATATTTAAATTTCTTTTAAATTGTTTGGAACTTTTAAAACTGTCTTAAAATCGTTGAAATATTTTGCAATCACTTTAAATTATTGAAATCTATTAAAAATACCAAATAATATATAAAATCTTTTGAAATTCCTTGAAATTTTCTAAAGCTCTTGAAAATTACCTGGAATCTTTAAAAATATCCTACATTTTTTTTTAATTCTTTCAAATCCCTTCAAATTATTGAAGAAATCAATTGAAAATTCGCTGGAATCTTTAAAAATACCCTAAAATCCGTCGAAATCTCATCAAATTATTGAAAATTCTTCGGAACCTTTTAAAATACCTTTGAAATATTTTGAAACTTTTCAAGGCTCTTGTAAATTCCTCGACATTTTTGAAAATATTCTTAAAGTCTTCAAAATTCTTTGAAATTTCTTCAAATTATTGCAATCTTTCAAACAATTTGAGAATCTTTTAAAATAGCCTACAATATTTCAAAAGAATTCAAGAAAATTCAGAAATAGGAACAATATAGGCCTAATTCGATAGTGGTTAGCCCACGGTTAATTTATTGAATGAAAAGTAACTAATGTGAAATTTTTATATAAAAAAATGACTATAGTGACTTTATTTAAAAGAAAACTGACTAAGCAGCGTCTCAGCAGTTACTTAAAAGCGCTTGTTACAGAAATTCTCTGATTTTGGCCATTTATTTTTAAATCCCTGACTTTTTCCTGATTTTCCGGGTTTCCCTGGCCTAAGGCAACCTTAAAAAAAAGGTAACATACCCTAATTTTGGCAAAAGTCAAAACATCATCACGCCGACGACGTTCTCGACTGCGAGAGCGGCTGTGAGTTCGATGACGATCAAAAGATCGTACCCTCTTCTCGTCGCGTTTTCCTCTTTCGCTTTCTGGTTTCTTGCTTGTTGATTTTGTAGACCGAGCGTCCGCGTCTTTATCCTTGTCTTCTTTCTTCTCGACTTCTTTCTCAGACTTCTTCTCTTCGACTGCTTCGGCCTTTTCTTCGGGATTTTTAGCACCTGAAACATAAAAATGGGATTGATAAATAGAATTTTGCAGAATTGAACACTCGACTTTTTAGTGTTTCGGGTCATTCAATTTTATTTCGCTTTTCGGAGAGGAACATCTTGCAGGGAGAAAAATAAAAAAATATAGGATTGCCAGTCTATGTAAATCAGTTCTTCATTTAATCACTAGAAACATTTTGCGTTGGGGCCGAGTCTTTTTCGACTTAAAAATCAATTTTCAAAACAGATCAAAATATTGCTATTTTGAGATTTGGTTAAACAAGATATCGATTAAGGTGAAATTGATTTTTTGTGTTGCGGCTACGATAATTTCAAGTTTGAAATATTTGGTCAACATTCAACAAAAAATTCCTGACAATTCCAGGTTCTTTCCAGAGTACGGAGCCATTCAAATATATTTTATTTTAATCTACTCGGAATGTGTATACAGTTTCGCGAGTATATTATAATTTTTTTTTCAGTTTCTAGAGATTCAATTAATATGTTTAATTAAAAAATCGTTGACAAATTATATTACAAGATATTCTTAAATATATATGCACCATCGATTAACTAAATAATACTGAAAATGTAATTAATCATTTTTTAAATTTGTCAAAGTCCATGAATTTAAATGATAATTCAAACAAATTTTTATTTTATCTTCTTATACTAAAAATTCAGTGCATAATTAGGTAAATTAATGTGAGTACTGTATTAAATTAAATTTAAACCGTTTCAAATTCCAAAATTTTTCAGTAAAAATATTGCATATTTTAAAGATAGATGCATTTTTAACCAAATAGTTGAATTTTCAATAAAAAAGAATAATTTTCTGTCAAATAGTTGAATTTTGAACTAAAAAATATTATTTTTCAACCAAATATGGAATAGTTAAATTTTTTTAAACAAAAATTATGAATTTTAAACTGGAACAGATGACTATTAGACCAAAAAGATGAATTGTTAACAAAACACTTTTACTTTCGACCAAAAAGATGAATTTTCAACCCAAAAAAATACATTTTCAAACAAGAAATTTAATTCTCTACCAAAAAAGACGGTTGTAAAACAAAGTACATTAATTTTTAACGAAATAGTTGAAGACATTTTTTTAAAGAAATTTTCAGTTAAAAAATTAATGTTCAATCAAAGAGATGACTTTTCAACTAAAATGATAAAATATTGAAATATTCAATTGCAGTAAGTTACATTTTTAAACAAAGTGATGAATTTTCAACTGAAGTGATGAATCTTCAACTGGAATAGTTGAATTTTAAACCTGCATTATTAAATTTTGAACTAAAATGTTAAAATGTAAAATAATTGAGCTTTCAACCAAAAAGATGAATTTTTAACCCAGATTAATTTATACCAAAAAGACGAATTTTCAATTAAAAAAGATAATTTGTCAACCAAAAATTGAATAGTTAAATTTTCAGTTGAAAAATTAATTTTCCACCAAAAAATAAAATTTTCAAACCAAAGTGATGAACTTTCAGCTAAAATTATGAATCTTCAACTGGAATAGATGAATTTTAAACCAAAAAGATGAATTTTTAACGAAAGAGTCTAACTTTCGACTAAAAAGAAGAATTTTCAACTAAAATGATGAATATTTAACCACAATACTTGAATTTTCAACCAAAAAGATGAATTTTCAAAGAAGAAAATTAATTCTCTACAAAAATAGCGATTTTGCAAAGTACATTAATTTTCAACGAAATAATTGAAGACATTTTTTTAGAAATTTTCAGTTAAAAAATTAATGTTCAATCAATGAGATGAATTTTCAACTCAAATGATGAAATATTTATTTGGAATAAGTTACATTTACAAACAAAGTGATTAATTTTCAACTGCAATGATGAATCTTTAACTGGAATAGTTGAATTACAAACCTAAAAAATTAATTTTGAACTAAAATGTTAAAATGTAAAATAATTGAGTGTTCAACCAAAAATATGAATTTTTAACCAAGAATATTAATTTATTCCAAAAAAGACGAATTTTCAATTCTAAGACAATTTTGTCAACCAAAAATTGAATGGTTAAATTTTCAGTTGGAAAATTAATTTTCCACCAAAAAATAAAAATGATGAAATATTTAATTGGAATAAGTTACATTTTTGAACTAAGTGATGAATTTTTAACTAAAATGATGAATCCTCAACTGGAATAGTTGAATTTTAAATCTAAAAGATTAATTTTGAACTAAAATGTTAAATAATTAGATTTTCAGCCAAAAAGATGAATTTTTAATCAAGAAGATTCATTTATACCAAAAAAGACGAATTTTCTATTAAACAAGATCATTTTTCAACCAAAAATTGAATGGTTAAATTTTTAGAAAAAAAATAATAATTTTCAACCAAGGAGATGAATTTTCAACTAAAATGATGAAATATTCAACTGGTATGGTTAAATTTTCAGTTAAAAAATTAATTTCAAATCAAACAAAAAAGGACTTTCCAACAAAATAGTTAAATACAAAAATATAAAGCTACTTTTACAAATGAAGAATCATTGTTAATCAATTTCATATTACAATTTACAAAAAAATAAGCACCCTTTCGAAAAAAATTCTCTGACAATTCCAGGTAGGATAGATATTCTGAAATATCAACATTTTGAGCTATTTAGAAAATTTCTATTTCCGTAGAAAAAAACTCGGGACCAACCATCCCCGCAAATAAAAAAAAAACATTCAAAGTAACGAATTTCAAATTGCAATTTTTAATATTTCAACATTAAAAACTGAAGAAGGCTAACATTCTAAACTCTGATAAAAGCTCAACCTTATAATATAAGTTTTAATTTTAAAAAATAAACACTGCGATTTTAATAACACTTCGAAAGTGTTGAAAAATAATCTTTTAGTTTATTTTTCAAGTGCAATTTTCTCCCATTATTTCATATTAAAGTTACTTTTGCTCACGTTACATAGAAGTTCAAAGACATTTTTTCTGCACCCTTGCACTTTCAAAATCAAATTTCGAAATAAAAAAAAAGTAATTTAATAAACTTATGTGACAAATAAGTTCCCCAAAAAATTGATAATTATTATAGTTATATATCCAAAGTTTTAAAATTATGCCGCATCCAACTTTGGCAAAATAAAATGGAATAACCCTTTCACAATGATATCAAAAGATATTATTAAAAATCTCACCAAGAATTAAAAAAATCACACAATGAATTAAAAAAATCTCACAAAGATTTCAAAAAGCTCTCAAAAGTTTTCCATTACTCACTCGTGTCTTTTTCCTTTTCTTCTGATTCATTCTTCTTTTCCACGCTCTCCTTCTTCTCGACTGATTCGTGATGATTATCTTTGGGTTTTTCTTTCTCGTCCTTTGGTTTTTCCGACTTTCCGCCGTTTGAGTCTCGCTTTCTCATATGACTCTGTTGAGAATCGCCCTTTGCCTGTTAATGAAATTGAATCGCAGTGTTTTAAAAAAGTATGTTAGTTGTTCAAATCTTTTTAATAAATTAAACGAGCTGTGCAATTTCGAGGGCTCACATAAGTTATCCATTGCATACAAAAAAAAATCAAACTAAAATATGTGCTTTTTATGAAAACGAAGTTTGACAAGTCTGAAATTCTTTTAAATATAATGTATAACCTTACAAAGAGGAGGGTCCATCTTCTTATTCATAGTTTAAAATCTGACATTAATAAATAAACATGTGATTAAATTGATTGATTTTTTGTTTCATAACAGTTTGGAAAATAGGTTAACACCCGTTGCTATGGCAATAAACTTTAACTGCCATTTTCTCGAGGTTCTGTTTTTTTTTTTTTTTTAATTTGAATTTGTAAACAATACTTAAACCGATTGAAGACCATTTTTCGCTTTTACTTGAAAACCTGAATAGGGGAATACTTTTTAAAAAATTAAAAAATTGATCTAGGTACCATATTCCTAAGATTTAAAGTCGAAATATATTTCATTTTAAACAAAATAGTTAATTTTCTACGGAGAGATGAATTTTCAAGCCAAAAATACCATTTTTCTACAAAAATTGGCATTTTTAACCAAAAAAGATTAAATTTCTACCGAAAGAGATGAGAATTTTTATACAAAAAGACCAACTTTCAACAAAACAGTTGAATTTTCAGACAAGAAAGATTTTTAAATCAAGAAAGAAAAAACTTTAATTAAATTGTCGAATTTTATACAAAGAAAAAAAGTGAAATTTTCAACCAAAAAATACAACCAAACACAAAAATTCTACAAAACAGTTAAATTTCCAACAAAATAATTAAATTTTCGAACAAATAGAAGAATTTTTAACCAAAAAGTATTACATATCTACCAAAAGTGACGAATTTTTATACAAAAAAGACCAATTTTCAAACAAAAAAAAAAGAGTTGCATTTTCATTGATGAAAGATTTTTAGATTAAGAAAAGATTTAATTAAATTGTAGAATTTTCAAGCCAAAAAGACGAATTTTCCACACAAAAAAGTCCTTTTTTAACAAAAAAAATGAATTTCTAACAAAAAGTTAAATTTCAACCCAAAGACGAATTTTCAACAAAATTAGTTAAATATTGGAGACAAAACGATGACTTTTCAACAAAATAGCGAATTCAAAATAATGAAATTCTCGAAGAAATAGTAACATTTTTAACCAAAACTGATGAATTCCGAACCAAAAATATAATATTAGACGTTTCAATTAAAAATAATTAGCTTTTAACCAAAAAATATTACTTTTTAAGAAAATAATTAAATTTTAAACAAAAGAGTTGAATTTTCAACAAAAAAAGATTTTTAAATTAAGAAAGAAAAAAAGATTACAAATTTTCAACAAAATAGATGAATTTTTAAGAAAATAGTTGAATTTTCAATCAAAAGGATTAATGTTCAACAAAATACATGCATTTTTAACCAAATTTTGAATTTTTTAACCAAATAGTTCAATTTTCAACCAAAGAAATGAATTTTCAATCAAAACGGTGAATTAGTCGCCAAGAAGATTAATATTCTACCGCAAAAGACAAAGTTTCAACAAAATATAGAAATTTTCAAATCAATAGCTGAATTTTCAGGTAAAAAATTAATTTTCGACACACAAAAAAAGAAGAATTTTCAACAAAATAGTTACATTTTTAAGCAAAAAATGAATGTTTAACTAAAATAATGAATCTTAAAAAAAAAAATGAATTTTTTACCAAAAAAGACAAATTTTCAACAAAATAAATGAATTTTCAACGAAAAAGTTAAATTTTCAACCAAACAGATGAATTTTTAACCAAGATGATTAAATTTCTATAAAAAACATAAATTTTCAGCAAAAAAGGGAACAGTTGAATGTCCAGATAAAAACGTTAATTTTTAATTTAAAATAAAAACTATTTTTTCAATCAAAGAGATGAAGTTTCATTCAAAAAGATTAATTTTCTACCAAAAAAAGATTCATTTCAACAAATTACATGAATTTTCAACCAAATTTTGAATTTTAGAGGAATTTTTAACCTTATAGTAAAACTTGAAAAAAAAAGAATTGTCGACCAAAAAGATAAATCTTCAACTGGAAGAGATGAATTTTAAACCAAAAAGATTAATTTCTACAAAAAAGACGAATTTTCAACAAAATACATGAATTTTCAACTAAAAGAGATAAATTATCAAACAAAAGTTTAATAGTTAGATTATTTGGTAAAAAAAATTAAAGTTTAACCAAAGAGATGAGTTTTTAACAAAAATTATGAAATATTCAATTCAATAGTAACATTTGCAGTTAAAAAAAATAACTTTCAGTACAAAAATTAATTTAAAAACAAAAAAAATTGTTACATTTTCCAACAAAGTGATGAATTTTCAACAAAAATTATGAATTTTCAACTGGAAAAGATGAATTTCAAACCAAAAATATTAATTTGTGACCAAAAAGATTAATTTCTACCAAAGAAGATGAATTTTCAACTAAAAAAGATAAAAATGTCAACCAAACATTGAATAGTTAGATTATCGGTTAAAAAATTAAAGTTCAGCCAAAGAGATTAATTTTTAAGTAAAATTATGAAATATTCAATTCGAAATTTAACATTTGCAGTTAAAAAATAACTTTCAATCCAAAAATTAATTTTCAAACCAATATTTACATTTTCCAGCAAAATGATGATTTTTTAAATAAAATGATGAATCTTTAAACCAAAAAGAGGAATTCTTAACTTAAATAATAAATCTTTATCTGGAATAATTGAATTTTCAACCAAGAAGGTCAAATGTTCAACGAAGAAGATTAATTTCTACCAAAAAGACGAGTTTTCAACAAAAAAAAAGATAGTTGTTCAACCAAAAATTGAATACTTAAATTTTGAATTTAAAACAAAATAATCTTCAGCCAAAGAAAACCCGAATTTTCACCAAGTAGCTCATTTTTCGACAAAAATAAATTTTCAATTAAAATTATGCATCTTCAACGACAAAAAATTCATTTTTAACAAATGAGTTTAAGTTTCAACCAAGTAATTAAATTTTCATTCCAAAAAAGACAAATTCTGAACGACAAATCTAGTCATTGATATTTCAACCAAAACAGATGAAAATTTTTACAGGAGAAAGACTCTGCAGTCTGAGAATTCACAAATTCTGTAAATAAAAATTACAATAAAAAGCTTTGAATATTAAAATTAACTGAAAATATTTCCCAAGATATAAGCATATTTTCCATGTTGCAGAAAATAAATAAAAAGACGGGACTCAAGTGTGAACCCTCTAAATTCGGTTATTAGTTGAAAAAAGTGAGTAAAATTACGTAATTTAAATTAAATTACTTACTTTCTCAACGGAAATAAATCTTCCATGGAGTTCTGTCCTATGTAAATGACTGATACATTTCGAAGCGTCGTCACTCGTCGACATCGTCACGTAACCATAACATCGAGCTCCTGGAGTTCTCGCATTGGTAACAACTTTGGCTCCTATCACTTTTCCATATTTGGAAAAAATCTGTTTCAAATCGGTGGCACGAGTCGTCGACGACAATCCCGATACCCAGAGATTCCTGCTGCTCGCATTCGATGAATTTTGCGACGACTTTTTATCTAAAATTCACACAAAACAAAGTTCAAAAAAATTTCTCATAAAATTCTTTTTCTTGTAATTAAAAAAAAAAAAATATATATATACATGAAAATTATAAGCAGGTGTCTACTCGACAGATGATTTTAAATTCCCGGTTCTGCCAAAATTTAAATTTAATATATGAAAAATAGCTTTTTTTTTTAAACAAATTATTAATAAAAGTTTATAGTTAATTTGCAAAATTAAGTTTGGAGAGTAAAAAAAATTAATATTTTAATTACTGATCACTTTTTCTTGCGTAGTTCTGAAAAAAATTCAAAGTACGTGTTTTGATAACATTCTCTTTTCAGATAAAAAAATGAATTTCAAATAGTATATACAATTTGCAACAAAAGAAGTGAAATTTCAACGAAAAAAGAAAAAAAATTCAACCAAAAATGGAATAGTTATTATAAAAATTAATTTTCAACCGAAGAAGGCAAATTTTTAAATAGAATAGTTTAATTTTCAGCCATAGAGATAAATTTTCAAAGAAAGTAATGAATCTTCAACAAAGAAAATTACTTTTGAACAAAGTACTATAACTTTTAACCGAAAAAGATGAATTTTCAGCGAAAAATGGAATAGTTGATATTTCAACCAAAAAAGATTTTAATATTAAATAAAAATCAGTTGAATTTAAACAAAAAAGACGAATTTTAAATGAAACATTCCATTTTTAAGTTCAAAAATTAATTTTCAATCGGAATAATTATCAAGAAAATAGTTAAATTTTAATCGAAAGAAATGAATTTGTAACTAAAAAAAAATTTGCAGCCAAAAATGAAACAGTTAACTTTTCAATTAAAAAAAAAAAGAATTTTTCACCAAGAAATAGGAGGTTTGAACGAGTTACTTAAATTTTCAACAAAAAATAATGAATTTTCAACCAAAAAGATGAATTTTCAAATAAGATTAATTTTTCACAAAAAAGTCGAGTTTTCAACTAAAAAAAATTAATTTCTAACACAATTTTTTTTAACAAAATAGTTAAATGTTTAACCAAAATAATGAATTTGCAAACAAGAAGAATATTTTCTTTAAAAAAAGTCAATTTTCAAATACATAATTGAATTTTCAACTAAAAAGATCAATTTTCAAGAAAAGAAACACGAATTTAAAAAAAATTAGTTAAATTTTCAACCGAAAAATTATTTTTCAACCAAAAAGATTGATTGTTAAGCATCAAGATTAATTTTCAACCAAGAGACGAATTTCCAATAAAATACGTGATTTTTTTCCAAATGACTCATAAAAAAAAAAAATAATAAATTCTCAACCAAAAAGATGAATTTTCACACAAAAAGGATTAATTGTTTAACTAAAATAAATGAATTTGCAAACAAGAAGAATAAGTTTCTAAAAAATGCAAATTAACAAAAAAAAAATAGTTGAATTTTTAACTAATAAGATCAATTTTCAAGAAAGGAAAAACGAACTTTTAAAAAATTAGTTTAGATTTTAACTGAAAAATTATTTTTCAACCAAAAAGATTAATTGTCAAGCATAAAGATTAATTTTCAACCAAAAGATACGAATTTTCAATAAAATACGTGAATTTTAATCTAAATGGTTTATTTTCAAACTAAAAGAGGCAAATTTTGAACCAAAAACGGGCAAGTTAAATTTTCAGTTAATCAATTTTTAACGAAAAAAACGGATTTTCATCCAAATAGTTTATTTTAAGCCAAAGAGATGAATCTTCAACAAACAACGTAAAATGTAATAGTTGATATTTCAACTAAAAAATATTTTTATTTAAAAGTCGTCGAATTCAGCCAATTCATTTTCAAAATTCCTGTTCCAAATCAGAATTATATTTATCTACAAAATTTTCCACTATAATTCAGAAATACAGTAAATCTCTTTTTCCAAAATTTAGAAAAGGAAAGTTACAAATTCTGGAAAATTTTGGTTTCTAAAAAAATGAATTTTTTATTTCAAACAAATTCTGATTTCGAATCAGGAGTTGTCCAAATTATTTTCCAAAATTACCAGTTCCTTGTCAAAAAATACCTATTCCGTGACAACAAAATTACAATTCTTTACAAAATTCCCTGTTCCAAAGTTAAAATTATAACTCTTCACGGGAATATTTTTTCGTATTTAATTTATTTATTCTCCAAACAAACTCAGAATTAAAATTTTCAGGAAAATCCCTACACCAAGTTACGATTAAATTCATTTCCAGAATTCCTGTTCCAAATCAGAATTACAATATTTATTTACCAAAGTTTCTATTATAATTCAGAAAAAAAGTAACTCCATTTTTCCAAAATTCTTTTCTAAAATTCCTGTTCCATGTCAAAAACTTCTTGTTCAAGTCAAATTATAATTCTTTACGAAAACTTCCAGTAAAA